>OX421867.1:11900000-12500000 GCA_949127965.1 Pandemis corylana | reverse complement strand
GTGACCTTGTTACTGTGCGATTTGATGCGAGATGAGCGAGATGAATGATTTTTTTTCTTGATTCATTTGACAGTACCTATCATTTGAAAAACAGCGCCTTCTCTCGTCCCTGGTGAGCAGTAGATGTTCCACGGGAGTTTGTAATTGTGTCATACAGACACATCATTCAAACAGATGACGGTTAGCGACAAAAATTCGCATAGTAACAAAAATGTTACGTGACAGTTAGTAACAGGTAGAAAAATTCGGAGACTACCCACCTGCTGTGGGTGGTGTAGGGGTATAGCACGCGTCACGGAATGACGAGGATCCGGGTTCGATTCCCGGCCATAGCTTTACTTTTTGGATTTTTCTGTGTTCTAATTTTCACTGACATTTAGAAATTTAGAAACACTGTACCTAATATGCTGTACAAATTCACAGTCCGTATGTATCCTAGATACATAAATAGGCACCCAGTGGCGCCGGCTGGGTCGTTTCATTCCATCCAGAATATCTCCACGTCTCGATGGATTATACTAATTAAGCGAAACCATTCCGAATAAGAAAAGATTCAAATGATGGATTATCGTTAAAAGGGATTACGCGGGGTGTTGTTAAGTTCGGATTAGAACAGTTTATTGGGGCGTTAGGGTTGGATTTCTTTAAATCCCAGACATAAAATAAGTGTTATGACTTCAGTGTGTGCATCTATTTATCTGTCTGCAGCAAAGGGATATTGTACACTCGCGGACTTCAAATATTGAGCCACTATAGAACATTGTCGCATGTTGATGTCAAAATATTATTGAAATACGAGTATAAAAGGGGTGCGGGTCGAGTTACCTCCGCGTGTAGTCAAGAACTGCGGTTCATTGTTGGATCAGTGCTTGGTCCGGTGCACCCTGGGCATCGGTTAATTTCCTGGCAGATTTTGAGGGTTATCGTTATCCGTTGCCTAAGAGCCCGACAGGGAGGGGTCTTTTGACCGTGTTCCACCGTACAACGTTGCCGACATTTTCGTCACAAGATTTTTGGATACTGCATTTATTACTTTGACATTGGCGAAATCATCGCATCGACCGATGGGGCCATATTAGGAACAGCCCTTTCCACCTAGCCCACAATTACGCTCAACGTGGTCTTTAGATTTTACCTCAGGCTCTGTCTACCTCATAAGAAATGAAAACGTGATTTATGTATGTATGGTCTATCCGAAAATGTTCGTAAACCTCAAAAATATGTTTTTAAATTTGTGTTCGGTCTTCTACCCATGAACACCTACAACATGGAAGTAAAAAGAGGCACACGCGTTTCATACTAATATGATAAAAGCTGTTAACCCGTCAAGCGTCCAAGCGACTACAGTAGTCCCTAACTTTTTCGGGCGGGAAATGTCCTAGGGACTGCATTATGCATTCACGCCACTGGCCAGGTCCTCCCTTGGAAGAGCCAACGACAACTCGCTATATATGCTTCTCGCTCTCTCTTTAAGCCTCCCGCCCGAAAAAGTTAGGGACTACTGTAGTCGCTTGGACGCTTGGCAAGCTATTAGCAGAAAAAAAACCACCTATACACCCACAATCTTGTGTTTTTACCTTACACTCTGTCTACCCTGTAAGGGATAAAGACTTGATTTATGTATGTATAACTCCAAGCGTGTATTTTCCCCGTATGGAAGCAATGTTAGAATTATTTACGCCAAAAGTGAAAAAGGTGCAAGTAAAAATTCCCACGTTTGTTTATAGAAATATCGGAATTGAATTTTTATGAGTTTCCAGAGTTTTAATATTTACTTTTGTGTTAAAATCAAATAACCGAGTTTGACTGAGGAATTAATGTTTCTGAAATCGTTTCCAGCTACTATTTTAAATTTATATTAAAAATCTGTTGAATCGGTAAAGGCCTTTCAATGTAGAGAAATTAATTTTGTTTGAAATTTGGGAACCTGTACTTAATCACACACACATACATAAATCACGTTTATATCCTTTACGGGGTAGACAGAGCCTAAGGTGACAAGACCTAAAGGCCACAATTAGCATAGTTCTGTTGTAGACGTATAGGTGGAAAGGGGAATCAAAACAGTGATGGGTTGCTAGCCACATCATCCCTACATAGTATAAAACAAAATCACTGACTCTGTCCCTATATCCCTATGTATGCTTATATCTTCAAAACTACACAACGGATTTTGATGAGGTTTTTTTCAGTAGATAGAGTGATTCAAGAGACCCTCCTCTTTTTTATGTATAATTCTATGCAGACGAAGTCGCGGGCATAAGCTAGTCGCCTATATAACATGATTCCTAAGATTTTCACCCAATCCCTCGATGGGCTTTTACCATCTGCGCGGGAAGAGAATCAACTGGTACATTCTATGTTTTTTCTTTGCTCCCTGACCAGCACGGAAGAATCTTAAAATCAGCAAATAACGTGACCGTACCGCATTTGGCAAAGCAAACGGCCGGCGCTTTCACTCTTTGCCAAAAAACTCGGCAAAATTTAATAAACACGGCTAAAGTTCCAGAAAACATAATAAATCTCTTAAGCAACCGCGTTATTACAATTTTTTTGTGGAAAAGAAACGCGAAACCAATTTCAGAGCAGTCGGTTGTTGGAACAAAAATATATCTAATTATGATATGAATGGGTACTATTTTTATTCTGTGTATTTCTTTTTGTCTTAAGTTAGGTTTTTACAAAATTTATATAAAAAGTAATAAAACAATATTAATGCAAAGTTATAAAAACTGACACTGAATAAATAAATGATAAAAACTAAATCCGAAAAGTAAAGCTATGGCCGGGAATCGAACCCGGATCCTCGTCATTCCGTTACGCGTGCTATACCCCTCCACCCATAGCAGGTGGGTAAGCCTTCGAGTATTTCTATCTGTTACTAGTCACGTGACCTTGTTACTATGCGAATTTTGTCACCAAGCATCATCTTTGAATGATGTGTCTACGACACAATAAAAATAAATCCTACTAATATTATAATCCTACTTCCTACTAATCCTACTAATATTATAAATGTGAAAGTTTGTGAGTATGTTTGGATGTTTGTTACTCTTTCACGCCAGAACGACTGGACAGATCTGGATGAAATTTGGAACATAGATAGATTATAGTCTGGAATAACACATAGGCTACTTTTTGTCCCGGGAAATTGCGTAATTCCTGCGGGAGAGCGATAAACGAATTCTATGCAGACGAAGTTGCGGGCAACAGCTAATAGAGATATAAAGCTTGTAAAAAACATTTTATTTAATACTGACAGTTGCTAAGCTGTACGTAGGAATCATCTGATGGTCAGTCAGTGATGACTTTCATAAAGCACAGGGCTAAGCCCTCATTATAGTGATAAATCATTGAATGAACATTCCGAACAGTCACACGCACCGCGTACTATCCGATCATAGAGCATAGAAGAACAGCGACAGAAGAGTACGCATATACGCATATACGCCTGAATCATCATTCCGTGATGCTTGCCCACCCATACCAGCGGTCCGATTTTTGAAAGCATACACATACATACATACACATATCACGTCTTTATCCCTTACGTAGACAGAGGCTAAGGTAACAGGCACCAACAGGCCACATTTAGCAAGATTGTGGGCGTATAGGTGGAAAAAGGAATTAAAATAGTAATGGGTTCCTATTATTTTCGCCCATTCTCTCGATGGGCTTTTACCATCTGCGCGGGTAGTGAAGCAACCAGTACATTCTATCACTCGAAATCTGTTTATATCTTCAAAACTACAGTTCTAATCAAAGTTTTGACTAGTTCACAAGATAAACGAGAGGCGTAAGTAACTAAGCTACTCGTATTTCTAATTCAGCACAATTTTTTACTTTCGAGTGGTATTTTCACACATGTGCTTTTAAAAATCGGGCCCCAAGTGAGAATGACGATCCGGGTTCGATTTCCGGCCATAGCTTTACTTTTCGGATTTTTCTGTGTTCTAATTTTCAATGACATTTACAAATTTAATTTCTAACGGTAAAACCGTGAAAGTAAAACATTAAAATCAAGAAATAAAAATTCTTGATTCATTTGATAGTACCTATCATTTGAAAAACAGCACCTTCTCTCGTCCCCGGTGAGCAGTAGACGTTCCACGGGAGTTTGTAATTCTGTCGTACAGACACATCATTCAAACAGATGACGCTTAGCGACAAAATTCGCATAGTAACAAAGTCACGTGACAGCTAGTAACAGGTAGAAAAATTCGAAGACTCCTGCTATGGGTGGTGTAGGGGTATAGCACGCGTTACGGAATGACGAGGATCCGGGTTCGATTCCCGGCCGTAGCTTTACATTTCGGATTTTTCTGTGTTCTAATTTTCACTGTCATTTCAAGTTAATTAAAAGCTTGATCAAAACTGTCCAATCTGCGTTTACCTCGTCTGTTTAATAGGCTCGCCGCACACTGGCCGTCCGTAATTAATCAATTTCCCACGGATTAATTGGAGGCCAGCAATGGACGTCTATGTGCGACGCGCCTAAGTTGAGGTAATTTTGATAGCCGCCTGTTCCTATATACGTGGCTAGTGTCTATCGCTATGTCGTCCTAACTAGCTCAACTGGTTCGACGATCACAACGCTTAGTGTAAGTTTTCGGCCACAAAATACGTCCCGAACGCGTTTGCGTTAAAGTGTCAAATACTATGAGAGCAATATGCTTAGTTTGAGTTTTCGGCCACAAAATACGTCTCGAAAGCGTTTGCGTTAAAGTGTCAAATACTGTGAGAGCAGTATGCTTAGTGTAAGTTTTCGGCCACAAAATACGTCTCGAACGCGTTTGCGTTAAAGTGTCAAATACTATGAGAGCAGTATGCTTAGTGTAAGTTTTCGGCCACAAAATACGTCTCGAACGCGTTTGCGTTAAAGTGTCAAATACTATGAGAGCAGTATGCTTAGTGTAAGTTTTCGGTCACAAAATACGTCGCGAACGCGTTTGCGTTAAAGTGTCAAATACTATGAGAGCAGTATGCTTAGTGTAAGTTTTCGGTCACAAGATACGTCTCGAAAGCGTTTGCGTTAAAGTATCAAATACTATGACAGCAGTAGGTATGCTTAGTGTACGTTTTTTGGCCACAAAATACGTCTCGAACGCGTTTGCGTTAAAGTGTCAAATACTATAGAGTGCGTTCCACAAATTAAGGGCCTTCGTTTGGTCGAATGATTGTTAGATCGAAAACTGAGAATATTATGAATATTAAAACTATCCTATGTCCTTCCCCGGGAGTCAAATTATCTGTATACCAAAATTCAACTAAATCTGTTTAAACAGGTTTAAGTATGAAAAGGTAGCAGACAGACAAACAGACAGAAAGAGTTACTTACGCATTTATAATATTAGTAGTGATTTTTACCTTATAGGAGACATTTTGATAACAGGTCAGGTCAGGGGTACCCGAAACTGACGAGGATGTATGAAGAGATTGATGAATGTGGATGAAGCGAAAGAAGTATGTCAGGATCGTAGCAAGTGGAACGAAGTAGCCTCTGCCTACCCCTGTGGGAAAGAGGCGTGACGGTATGTATGTTTTACCTTACACAACATCATCGTCATCATCGTCGCTACGTCATACCGACAAACCCACGCATCAAGTATTCAAAACGCCGAAAATATAAACAAAAACTTTTTCACCTCTCCATCTTTGAAGCCATTGTGCCCAAACAAAACAACCTCCTTATTTACTGTTCGAGAGTTAGAAAATTCGCGTTTCCGTCCCTAAAAAACGGCGGCATCCTTTGAATTTGCTTCCTTACACAAAATACCCCTTTTTAGTTCGTCTCAAACCGGGCGGTTAATCCTTTGAAATTCTCGACTCAAAACAATTCTTCATTGTTGATTACTTCCCTCCCTTTGTTTTCTTAAAGGCCACCGCATTAATCAAAAGAGTGGTGAATAAATTATATTTTGGAAAAAGTGGGGCGTTCTTAATAATTGAAGCTTTGACAACGTCAATTGCTGGGGTTCGTTTCATTCTGTTGCAGGACAAGTTTTTAATTATTCATTAGAGAATGTTGACATTACAAAAAAGATCTTAGTTAGACTTCTTTCTAATCATTGAACTAGAATATTCATGACATCTTTTTTGTACAACATTTACTGCGAATAAATATTTCATTTCATTTCATTTTTTTCATTTCATTTCATTTCATTGAACAAAAAAATTTACCTTGCTACTCCGCTACTCATATAGTAGCGGAGTAGCAAGGTAATTTTTTTGTTCATTGAAATGGACCTCCGCAAAGTAACGCCTGATTCAATAAAATATTCTTTCTAATCAGCCCACTATCCAATCAGGCCTTTTACACCTCCTCTGAACTATTTTTTTTTCTCTTCTCATACTTTGTTTTACTTTGACTGGAGACTTTATACATCTCTACTGTAGACTAATATAGTTTAAGGCTCGGCGACCTTATGCATACATACACATACACAAATCACGTCTTTATCTCTCACGGGGTAGACAGAGCCTAAGGTAACAGGTACCTACAGGCCACATTAAGCAAGATTGTGGGCGTATAGGTGGAAAATGGAATCAAAATAGTGATGGGTTCGCCTATAACATGATTCCTATGATTTTCGCCAGTCCCTCGATGGGCTTTTACCATCTGCGTGGGTAGAGAAGCAACTGGTACATTCTATGTTTTTTCTTTGCTCCCAGACTAGCATGGAAGACATACCCTTATACATCCTTTTTATAAAATGTATTTAATTTAAGTCGAAGTTAAGTATTGTAGTAGCGTAATGTATATTTTGAAATAATGACTTTCTGCCGAGTTTCTTGCGGCGCATTATTCTTGGCAATGATGGTCTTTCCGAATGCGCTGGTAGTAATTTTGAATTTTGATTTTTAATTTATTAAAGCTGCCAGTCAGCATAGGGGTTTGGTCGCCAAATATAAATACTGAAAAGAAAACACATAGGTATTTACTAGTTGTATTCTCGCTAGTTACGCAGTAGGCGATGGAACCGACGTATTTTTTTAGGCCAACCAATTAGTTCTACAAACATTCGGTAGTGAACGATACTGTAAAGAGAAACGAAAGTAAATATCTCTGTAACAGGGTATGTAAGAGGTATCATCATCATCATCATCATCGTCTCCAGACCATAATACTGGACTTGGGCCATTCTCACGCTGGCCCAGGACGTGGGAATTAATATCGCAAGTGTCCTCGAGATATTTATCTTCACCGATAAATAAAGGTATGTGCGGGTGGTAGGGCCTTGTGCAAGGTCCGTCCGGATCGCTACCACCATCTTACTCGCTAATCCTGCCGCTAAGTAGCAGTGCTTGCACTGCTGTGTTCCGGTGTGGAGAGTAAGACAGCCGGGGAAATTACGGGCACAAGAGGCATTGCATCTTAGTCCTCTAGGTTGGCAACGCATCTGCAATCCCTCCGGGGGTTGCGGGTGTCTATGGGCAGTGGTGATCACTTACCATCAAGTGGCCCACTTGCTCGTTTGCCTTCCTATTCGTATATAAAAAAAAATGTAATACTTCGAAAAGCAATCAATTTAGCTTTTTAATTTTAAAATATTTTGATTAAATGTGGCCTTTAGGTCTTACCTTAGGCTCTGTCTACCCCGTAAGGGATAAAAACGCGATTTATATGTGTGTAATAAAAAGGTTTTACTACTCATGCTCCTTCAAAATTGTTCATACTCTTTGCAAAAATCCTGAATTCTATGATAAAATCAAGCCAAGTCTGGGAATTTTAATAATTACAACCAGTGGTAAACTTACGGTTTAATACTTCAAACACGCCGTTTAGCGAACTGTTCTTAATTATTTTGCAAGAGTTTCAGGGTAGAGTATAATCCTGGCGGTCACTAAGTACTGAAGGATTTCTGTTTTAATTTTACGATGTTTTAGGGTTCTGTTTTGAGAATCTATACATATAATAAAATCGTTGAGACCAAAAAATCTGTACATTGGAGATTTAAAAAAAAAACCGACCAGGGTGACTTAAAATCGGTAACTGAACATATTAAAACCATTTTTAAAATTTTTGTTTGTTTGTTTGTTTGTTTGTTTGTTTGTTTGACTGAGCATCACGTAAAAACTACTGAACGGATATTGATGAAATGTTCACAAATCTATTTCAATAAATTCAGAATAGGATCTAGGCTACAGAAATTTTGGAAATTTTTGGAAATAGGGGGTGAAAAGGGGGGTTAAAGTTTGTACGAAAAAATAAAATTAGATTGTTCTAGAATCATGAAACTCAGAATAAATACTTAGTAATAAAAATAAGGAAATACCTGTTTTAGCATTTTTTTTTTATCTCACCCAGAGGCGCAAAAAAGAGGGTTTTGTGTTTAAAATTAATTAACTTCATACACCTATACAATAAAAACCAATGAAGTGTAACCTTTTAAAATTGCTAAATAATACTTCCAATTTAATACAGGTAAATATAATTTCTCAGTTTTTATGAAATTTAATTTTTGAGGTGATTACGCACAAAATAGCGGAACTCAAGAAAATCAGCTTTCCTCGGTATAAGTAGTTGGTAATAATTAAAAATAAAATAATACTACGAAGAAAATAGATAGATACGAATGTACATAAGACATATAGCCGGAAAAGTGTGTCAATTGTGAAAAAACATTAATAAAATAATTACATGCTGTACAGGTATTTCTCAACGAAGACATTTTTGTCAAACCTAAATCAACCTAAATTGGCGTCCTAAATTGTGTTCTAAACCTAACACCTAAAGTTCAATATGCAATACCGTTACTTTGTTTTTATTTATTGTGCTATTATTCACAACGCGTTCGGTTTTTGAACACACTCTTATTTGAAAACCTGATATTATATTATGAGGGCGGCGTGAAACGCTTGGCTGTATGCTCTTAATACCTTTGCCTAAAAAAAGCAAAATCACAAGGCGCGTTTACGTCTGCGATACGAACATGTCAGAATTGGGATTGTCTAAAAAAAAATACCTATCCTTTTTATATTTTTTTTGTGTACAATAGTCAATTATAAGAAACCAATTTCAATATTTTCTCATATAACGCGGTATTTTTTTCACTATTAATTATTGAAAGTATTTTGGTTGATGACGTCAGAGTTTCCACTGCCGGTGTCACACATCTGCTTATTGGATAAATTGACCATAAAACGTATGTGAAGCACCGCCATTAACGTCTTTTCTATCTGTGGTGAAGTTGGCAAACTGTCATTAGTATCAATGTCAACATGATTCAACAATAACACAGGAAGATTCACGCGATCTTCTCCTATAAATGTTATATTTTCACAGCCGTTACACATACCATAACATTCTGCGCGAAGCAGAAAGGTCCATAAACACATACCAGGTATGATCGAGACAAAACAGGACCCGGAAATAAGACAGTAAACTCAGTAGGCGAAAGTAAACCGAAAAACGTAATATTTCGCTATCCATTAAAATATTTAGCGGAAAATCTTTCATGTGAGCGAAGCACATCGCTGTGCGGATACACTCTTGCCTAATTATCTACCGAAAGTGCTTCTAAATCTAAACTATAATACAACAATATGAAAGTAATCAGTGGAAAAAACAAGAATGACAGTAACAAGATTGTCATTTTGCTTGTCAGCTGTCATAAGATGAATGAAATGTCAGATTGCGGGTCCAAATTGAACTCCGTAGTATAATCCACGCGTAAATAGCATAGAATTTGTAACATTTGCAAATAAAGTACATTTTGGACCGTCTACGTCATGTCTGGGAAAGTCAAATGAAGGTCATTGCTTATTTTTCATGTAATAAATTCATTATAGTAAAATAAAATAAAGTAAATACAGAAAATGATTTAAAAAGCATTTATCTCGAAATGGTTTTCGATTGACTATACATTGTAAAAAAATAGACAATCCCAATTTTATTGTGAAAAAAGTTTGTGCTTTTAGTATGAATCTGACACTGACAGCGAGCGAACTTAAACTGAATCGCATTACGTCATGGTAAGGCCCCTGTAGGTAATTAATTTGTAGATAAAGATAATAAGTGTTAATAATCTGTAGCTACCTACTTAAACCAAGAAAATAAATTAAAAAAGCTTCTGCTACAAAATTTTGAGTCGCAAAATAATTAATTAAAACGGATTAGTAAATTAATTGTTAGTCGTAAGGTAAAAACAGGTACAGTTTGACAACAAATATAATACGCATCGGCAGTATTCGTTTGCGCAGAGAAGCGCAGACCAGTTTCCGATGGTAGCCGAACGTGTAAATAATCTATATTGAACTTTATTTGCAAGCGCAACTGGCAGAGTATTGCTTGCTTTGCATTCTTAGCTCTGTCCCGCTTACACGATTTTGCCATTGTTGGTACGAAATCGATCGACCAATAACAGCGCCAGTTTCCCGCGCTACTAAAATTGGTATACTGCGCAGGTACATCGTGGAGCATTATTTTTGTTGTCAAACTGTAAACATTTATGTATTATCTGATTAGAATAGATTAAAAAAAAAAAAAAAACAGGGTACAAATATCGTTAAAGTGAGCGCGCAGTATTCGCCAATTAGCGTCATAGTTCGGCGAAATTAATGGTGATGTAGGTAACTAAAACTCTGTACTTAGCTTTTTTTGAATAAAGAAACTATAAACAAAACTTTAAATTAAACTATTTCGTAAAATAAGGTATAAATAAATGTGATGAGTCATTACCCAGTTTACACCTGTTTTTTTTTTCAAGATTCCGTGTCACAAATTATTATTTTCATGACGTAATTCTAAAAAGTATATTTTCGTACACACTTTCAGTGGTTCACGTGACGAAGTTAATAGTCATAATAATAATAATTTTGATTTCGAGAAAAGCCGTAAAGTATCACAAAAACACACGCGGACGAAGTCGCGGGCAACAGCTAGTAAACCAATATAATGAAAGAAAGAAAGAAAGAAAGAAGGAAGACATTTATTCCTTTTTGCAAGACACACAAATAAAAGAGGATAATACACAATTTTATAGAAAATAATCAAGACAAGAAAAATAGATCATGAGCGTTGTGTGTGTCTTCGCAAAAGTGAAACGGTCGCTGGCTCAGCATTACGCTGAGGCGTTAGACACCTGCAGCACTGATTTTCAACCAGAACCGTCTGTGACTCACGAAACGATACACAGATAAAATATACTACATAATCCATAAACTTTTACGTAAACAAATATAACATATAAATGGTAAAATAGATAGAACCCGACTTATGCTATGTATTATGTGTTATGTATTATGTTTAATGCTGGATTTGCTGCTCATGTTCCTTCTAAAAATTTTCATACTCTTTGCAAAATCCTAAATTCTAAGTTAAAAGCGAACCAAGTCCGGGGATTTTAAGAAGTATAATACTGGCGGTCACTAAGTACTGCAGGATATGACATGTGTTTTAATTATACGATGTTTTAGGGTACTGTATGTATGTATAACTCTTTATTGTACATAAAACACAAAAAAATGAATACAGGACAACACAAATGCACAACGGCAAACTTATCTCTAAAAGGGTTCTCTTCTAGTTAACCTTTGAACGGTTGACAGGACATGAGTATTAAGCAAGAGTAGACACACAGAAAAAGTAAGAGAACCGATCGTAACCTAAAATAATCCTAAATGCCTAAATTTTAAATAATGTAAGATATCATTATAAACTACACATAATAGATAAATACGACATACTAAAAAACAACACTGTAACTGTGTAATAATACTGTATTGACTTGTAATGGCGACTGCAATCTAGCATACTACACACATAACATACATACATAAAATTACGTCTGTAATCCTTACGAGGTAGACGGAGTCTAAGGTAACAAGACCCAAAAGCCACGCTTAGCATGATTTTGAGCGTACAGGTGAAAAGGGGAATCAAAATAATGATGGGTGACTAGCCGCATCGCCTATAACATAATTCCAAAGGTTTTGCCCATTCAATCGATGGGCTCTTACCATCTGGTAGATTCTATGTTTTTTTTTGCTCCCAGGCCAGCATGGAAGAAAAGGCACTCCTACCTACTAATTTATAAATGCAAAAGTTTGTGTGTATGTTCGTTCCTTCTTCACGCTAAACGACTGGACGGACTTGAATCAAATTTGGAATGGAGATAGCTGGTACCCTAGATTAAAACATAGGCTAATTTTTGTCCCAGAAAATTGCACAGTTCCCGAGGGATAGCGATAAACGTGTCATATGTCCTAGCAGCATAGATTTGCAACGTAACATCAGTTCATAATTTTATTTTTCGCGGACAAAGTCGCAGGCACAAGCTAGTTTCAAGTGTACATGCCAACTTTTTCCAAGTGACATTTGAATTTAAATTTCTTCAGGCTTTCAGCCTTGATTAAAGTATGATAATAATTACTCTAGCACATACGCCACTAACCTAATCGCTTGCGACATGCTAGCAACATGTTATTAAAGATAACTTATGTAGTTTTAACACGAAGCCATTACAATAAAATGTACTAGAAGAACTACGTCGATTGTCACATAGTAATACTGGAAGATATCAAACCTACCGATATTAATTTTCTAAATGTCAGTGAAAATTAGAACACAGAAAAATCCGAAAAGTAAAGCTATGGCCGGCAATCGAATCCGGATCCTCGTCATTCCGTAACGCGTGCTATACCCCTACACCACCCATAGCAGGTGGGTAGTCTTCGAATTTTTCTACCTGTTACTAGCTGTCACATGACCTTTGTTACCATGCGAATTTTTGTCGCTAAGCGCCATCTGTTTGAATGATGTGTCTGTACGACACAATTACAAACTCCCGTGGAACATCTACCAAGATTTACTGCGTTTGGCGACAGAAGCGATTTTGTAATACATTGCGTGCTTCGCAAGTTAACCACTGCGCGGTGAGCATGTCAACCATTCGATGAACAGAACGCTTAGTGTAAGTTTACGTCGCAATAAAAGTGTGTATGTATGTATAACTCTTTAGATAAATAGATCCCAAACGCCTTCGCGTAGAGGTGTCAAATACGAAATAATAATATGTTAAGAGAAGCAACTGGTTCATTCTATGTTTTTTCTTTACTCCCAGACCAGCATGAAAACAAAATTTTAAATTGCCTTACGTTTATCACGTATTTATGCCTTACGGTTTAAACAGAGGCTAGGGATAATAAGACTACGAGTATGTGGGCAAAGGTGGAAAGGGGAATCAAAATAGTGATGGGTTGCAGGCGGCATCGTTTATAACAAGATATCAATTTTCACTCCCTCGATGGGGTTTTACCAAGAAGACAAGTAAGCGGTACCTTCTATGTTTTCTTTGCTCCCAGACCAGCTTGGAAGTTAGTTTAGCTTTTTATATTGACGGTCATTTTGACCATTGTCTAGTATTTTATTGAATTAGGCGTTACTTTGCGGAGGGCCATTTCAATGAACAAAAATTATTTACCTTGCTACTCGCTTGCTTGTCGCTCGCTACATAGTAGCGGAGTAGCAAGGTAAATATTTTTTGTCCATTTACCTTGCTAGTCGCTTGCTTGTTGCTCGCTACTTAGTAGCGGAGTAGCAAGGTAAATATTTTTTGTTCATTTACCTTGCTACTCGCTTGCTTGTTGCTTGCTACTTAGCAGCGGAGTAGCAAGGTAAATATTTTTTGTTCATTTACGTTGCTACTCGCTTGCATGTTGCTTGCTACTTAGTAGCGGAGTAGCGAGGTAAATATTTTTTGTTCACTGTCTAATATTTTTTGAGCGGAACCTCAGCAAGGACTATCTTGTCGTACTTGGCCCTTTTTTGTCCATCCCTGGTCGTCGCACTCGGATTGCGGGCTCAACTTTATTTGTATGAGAACTTTCTGCGATTATTTCAATGGATTCTGTCATTAGTACCCGTCGGATTTACACTTCATTTTCGGACAAAGTCGGTTGTTGTGCAACGTGTGGGAGATTAGAGCAGAAAGCTAAAGGAATTAGCTAAATTAATTAAACTGTTTTAAGCTAATTACGCTCTGTATCTATTCCATCGAAATACCTTGATTATTTCAAGAGCTGCTTTTAAGTTAACAAGTCGAAAGAATGGTAGGGTTGTTCAAATCGCTACCACCCACATACATACATAGATCACGTCTAAATCCCTTACGGGGTAGATAGAGCTGAACAAGACCAAAAGGCCACACTTAGCATGATTATGTGTGGGCATACAAAGAGTACCACCCATTTAAGCACATACATTTAAACTTGCGTCCCCCTGCTGGGCACAGGCCTTCTCTCAGAATGAGAGAGCTTAGGCTCCCACGCGGACCCAGTGTGGCTCGGGTACTTTGTTGTTGTTAAATATTTATTGAATATGTCATACATACATAAGTACACAAATCACGTCTTTATCCCTTACGGGGTAGACAGAGCCTAAGGTGGTAAGACCTAGGCCACGATTAGCAAGATTGTGGGCGTATAGATGGCAAAAAAAAGAATCAAAATAGTGATGGGTTGCTAGCCGCATCGCCTATAACATGATGCCTATGATTATTATTTATGATTTTATTGAATGTAATTACATAATCAAAGCTCTGTGTATTGTAATCATTATTATTATTATCTTTTATGAATGTAATATTGACATTCAGCTTTATGAAATAAATATAATAGTTAGAATTAAGATTATTTGAATATAGTACGCCTCTCTCAGGCAGGACATGACCAACTATTACTAAACTACAAACAAATTGTATAACTTGAGGAAACAATAGGTACTTTGAAATAAAATTAGTTAACGTTTTAACGCAAGGAAAAACGAATACAACCATGACAAGCAGAAGTTGAATCTAAACACATAGGTGGCGCCACAAGTGCGCAAACTTGGAACTAAAAATGACAGATACGTTCAGAAACGTAACGATTATGTTTACAAATATTTCACACCATTGAACTGCAGCTGTGCAGGTTGCCTCGACGTTTTCATTCACCAATATGCTCATGGCTTTGAAACTCGTACTCAAACCCAGGCAATAAATATAGCAGCTTATGAAAACGTCACAGCCATATTTAATGGGCATTTAAAAATAATTTAGTGTTTAAAAAGCGCATTATCGCGAACTAGGTTGCGAGCGCGTGGCGTCCGGGAAACGCCGGGAGCTTTGCCAGTGCATGTAAATTGTTGTCAGATAAAAATCTCGCTTTCCATGCAAAGGATAGCAGGCGGGCTGCGAAAAAGGCATTTTCTCAAATATATCTACTACATTTTCTTCCATGCTGGTTTGGGAGTAAAGGAAAAACATAGAATATCCGAGGGCTGAGTGGTCAAACCCAATAAGTCGAAATAATTGACAGTTGAAAAAAGAACACTATGTTAACGTATCTATAATTTCAAAATTCATATGGAATGTTAAGTCGACTTATCGGGTTTGACCACGCAGCCCTCGTACCTTGCTTCTCGTCCCGGGCAGATGGTAAAAGCCCATCGAGGGAATGGGCGAAAGTCTTAGGAATAATGTTATAGGCGATGCGGTTAGCCACCCATGACTATTTTGATTCCCCTTTCCACCTATACGCCTCCAATATCATGCTAAACGTGGCCTTTAGGTCCTGTTACCTCAGGCTCTGTCTTCCGCGTAAGGGTTATAGGCGTGATTTGTGTATGTATGTGTTTGTGTATGTATCTACTACTGTGCGATAGTATTTAATAAGCATGTGACGGTCCCTAGCGGAGAATTAATTTAATTGTTCCTTATTGTTTTATTATTATTTTTTTTTGATTTTGACATTTTTGTAATATTCAATTGATTTGTATTATTTAATTTTATTTTATTTACTCTTGACGATTTCAATCTAAATTCTTCTAACAATGTACAATATGACGTAATTTTTATTGAATCCTACTAATATTATAAATGTGAAAGTTTGTGAGTATGTTTGGATGTTTGTTAATCTTTCACGCCAGAACGGCTGGACAGATCTGGATGAAATTTGGAACATAGATAGATTATAGTCTGGAATAACACATAGGCTACTTTTTATCCCGGAAAAATGAACGGTTCCCGAGGGATATATGATGATGATGATGATGGTGATGAATATATTACTGTACTAAGTGGGTATTATTACTACTATTACGTTGAGATTTGTGATTGCAGGTAAGAAATCAAATTATTAGTAAAATTAGTAAAATATGTCCTACTAATATTATAAATGTGAAAGTTTGTATGGATGTTTGAATATTTGTTACTCTTTCACGCCAGAACGGCCGGACAGATCTGGATGAAATTTGGAACATAGATAGATTATAGTCTGAAATAACACATATCTAATTTATTTCTTTCTTATTCCGGAAAATTGCGTAATTCCTGCGGGATAGCGATAAAGATAAAGCTAGATAAAGCTATCTATACATATAAAATTCAAAGTCCTGACTGACTGACTGACTGACTTAACTATATATCAACGCACAGCCCAAACCACTGGACTTAGAGACTTGACATTTTGCACATAGATACCTTATACAATGTAGGCATCCACTAAGGAAGGATTTTTGGAAATTCACACAGGATAAAGAAAAAACGGGAATTATATATTCGATTCCGAGTGACGCCATCTCAGTAACTATAATAACTAGACTCTTCAAATTTGATACAAAAGTAGGTGATTACAAAACGAAGAAACTAAATTCAGGATTTTGCGAAATTCCCACGGGATAAGGAAAAAAACGGGATTTATATATTCAGTTCTACGGGATCGATTTTTCGTTTTACTGGTCGTATAAAACTGAAATTAGGCCTTCAAGTTCCTTTGGGGGGTGTAGGGGAGCACTACAAAAGGATTTCCCGAAATTCCCACGGGAACGGGAAAAAACAGGATTTTTCGTTTTACTGGTCGTAGAAAGCTGAAATTTGGCAAGTGGGTTCCTTGGGGAGTGTAGGGGAGCACTACAAAAGGATATCCCGAAATTCCCACGGGAACGGGAAAAACGGGACTTTTCGTTATACTGGTTGCAAAAAGCTGAAAATCGGCATGTAGGTTGCTTCGGGAGTGTAGGGGAGCATTAAGAGAGTACTTTCCACAATTCCCACGGGAACGGGAAAAAACAGGATTTTTCGTTTTACTGGTCGTAGAAAGCTGAAATTTGGCAAGTGGGTTCCGTGGGGAGTGTAGGGGAGCATTATGAGATAATTTCCCAAAATTCTTTTTCGTTCCCGTAAGAATTTCGGGAAATGCTCTATTTGGCGAAATTCTTACGGGAACGGGAAAAACGGGAAGCGGGGGAAAGTTGAAATTTGTCACGTAGGTTTATTCGGAAGTGTAGGGGAACACTAAGAAAGGATTTTCCGAAACGCCCACAGGGACGGGAAAAAACGGGATTTTACGTTTCCAGACGAAACAGCGGAAGAAAGAGACTTAACATTTACAACGTGTGTTTCTTTAAAGGCTTTAAGTGTACTCCGAAAGCACTCCCCAAAATTTCCACGCGGGAACGGGAAAAAACTTATTTTTTCGTTTTACATCTTAGCGCGTACGAAGTCGCGGGCAAAAGCTATTTAGGGTATATTTTAGGACAGCCCTATAGGTTAGGTTAGGTTTGTTTTATAAAAATCCTACAATATTTACCGTTTCAGAAAAATTAAGGCAGCGGGGCAATGCGGGGGCTTGCTTGCTTGCATGCTAGCTTGAGTCCTTGCTTTGCATACTTAATTGCATACTTGCTTTCATGCATGCTTGCATGTTTGCGTGCTTACTTGCATGCATGCTTGCTTGCACCCTTGCTTGCATGCTTGCTTGCCTGCTTGCATGCCTGCTTGCATGCCTGCATGCTTGCATACTTACATGCTTGCATGCATGCTTGAAAGCTTGCAGGTTTGGTTGCTCGCTTGCTTGATTGCTTCATTTTCAGGTTCATGCATTATCGCTGAGTGCTTGCTTGCACGCTTGCTTGCATGCTTGCTTGCTTCTTTGAAATGCTCATGGTTCACGCGTGCGAAGCCGCGGGCAAAAGCTAGTTTAGGATATATTTTAGGACAGCTCTATAGGTTAGGTTGGTTTTGTTTTATGTATATATTTATTTACATGTTTTCTATTCCTACCCGCTTATTTCCTAGCCCATCTCGACGTACAACTTGCACGATAATCTGTGTTCCCTGCCACACAACACTAAGCAGATTTACCACACAGCAAGGTCCAAATTGCTTTAAACTTGGTCTACGTACCGCGAGTTAGATTTAGAGCCGCAAGTAAACGTTAACTTCTTAAAGTACAGTGCTATTCAATTTGTACGTAGAACTTGGTTGTACATGTTTGGAAGCAATGGACTAGATACAGTAGTCGTTTGTATTTACAACGAAATAGAAGGAATATGGAAATAGTTAGTGCTCCAACACCGTGCGATTTAAGCGGTCTTTCTTGCCCCGTATGTGCAAAATTTGGAATGGGCTGGCAACTGGGGTTTTTCCAACTGGCTATAACATGGGTACCTTTAAGAGGCGAGTGTACCATTTCTTGCAAGGCCGGCAACGCGATAACAGTCCCATTGGTGCTGTAGTTGTCCATGGGTGGCGGTGATCACTTACCATCAGGTGCACCGCACGCCCGTTTGTCGGTTTTAATATTAAAAAAAAAAACTCTTTCTCTAACGTGCAATAAAATATCTATTGATTTATAATGCATCTTGCACATGTCTATGCATCCAAATCGGTCCATCTGTTTGAGAGCTTTGATGCCTGACTGACACATACACTCACAGATATTGACGTCAAACTTTTACATCGGGGGCTAAAATGTAAAAAAAAATGATATCTTTACTTAGCTACTCCGCGATATAGTGAGTCTATTCATGCAGTCAATGTACCTACATTCATATATTTTCCCAAACTACCCTTACATAGATTATTTTTATGTTTTCCAATCAGTACGACGTTGGTATGCATGCGTAACAATTGTGCTCTTTAAACTTTGATAATGATCCCCTAGAGGGATCGAAACGCGTCAGTGTTTGTGTGGTGTAAGGGATAATTAAGTATGTGGGATTTATGTGTGTTTTATGTGGCAGTAGTGGAGGCAGAGCATACGTATTTCACACAGGCTTGGTTAACTTGCACGTGAGTAGCGGAGTAGCAAGGTACCTAAATATTTTTTGTTCATTGAAATGGACCTCCGCAAAGTAACGCTTGCTTCAATAAAACACATATTCAAGCTAGAAACGCAGTCACACGTTACATAGATACACCGTAATACTTTAACAAACGTTGTTCAGGATGTTAGACCAGCGGGAAGGGGACGGTGGTTATCTATGCAAGGTGTGACTACGGCTTTTCTGTAATCATAACCTTTGGTTTTGCCGTAGTCGGCTAAAACATAGGCCTTACGTATTCCATCATGCTCAAAACTTTGGGCCGTCTGTTGTACCTTAGTTTCCTACAAAGAAAAGTGTGACAACAAGCGAAGTAATTCTTCAGACAATAGCGGACTCGGGAGAACTATTTTGATTTGTCTGAGTGATAGCGTAGTGTCGAGTCACTCCGAGGCTACGCTAAAGCTGGCTTTATATCCATTCACACTAAAACGTTTCGAACCTGAAAAGTTGAAAGTCATTGACCGCCGTTAAGTTTGTTCAGAAAAAAAGCCATGGTAGCCTAGTGGTTTGACCTGTGGCCTCTCAAGCAGAGCGTCGTGGGTTCAAATCCCGGGCGCGCACCTCTGAGTTTTTCGGAATTTATGTGCGAAAATTACATTTGAAATTTGCCATGAGCTTTTCGGTGAAGGAAAACATCGTGAGGAAACCTTGCACACATCTGCGAAGAAATTCAATGGTGTGTGTTAAGTTCCCTATCCGCACTGGGCGCGCGTGGGAACTATAGCCCAAACCCTCCAATACACGGAGGAGGCCTATGCCATGAGGCACGCCGAATTACGCGACTATTTAATAATAATAAAAAAAAAAGACAACAACAACAAAAAATGAAATTGTAGCGAATTCGGAATAAAAAGGCTATATAAATAAATATAAATATAAAGTTTGTTCAGTGACCGGTCATATTATTAACTGTCGCGAACTCCTTAGTTTTGATACTTTTTTATATTTTTTGTAATCGTTTTGTTTTTGAAGTCTTGTCATAATGTTAGTTGTTACATACATACATACATACTGTCACGCCTCTTTCCCACAGGGGTAGGGAGATACTACTTTGTTCCACTTGCTACGATCCTGACATACTTCTTTCGCTTCATCCACATATGTATGCTGCCTACCCCTATGGTAAAGAGGCGTAACGGCAAGTATGTATAAAAAATGTATAAGCTAATCTCCCATTCATCGAATCAATTTGAAAACCGAAAGCCAGCGTCCAAAAACGTCAAATGCAAAAGCATTCCCCAGCTTCCCCTAACTCGCTCATTACGTACTGCCTCCAGGGAAATTCTCGTCGTGTCAAGATAAAAATGACAGGGCAACTTTCCACACGAAATACGCAATGAACCCCGGAGGGGGGATGCGTCAATGCGTAGACATGCACTCATGACCGATGATGGAGAGAAGAAACAGAAGATTAATCTACAAAATCTCTCAGAATAAAATTGTTCTTCTTCTTCTTTTTTGTGGCGTATCAAGTCGTTATAGCGACAACTTCGCCAATGTCAAAGTAACAAAAATATACACAAATCACGTCTTTATCCCTTACGGGGTAGACAGAGCTTAAGGTGACAAGACCTACATGCCACGTTTAGCAAGATTGTGGGGCTGAGTAAAGATGGAAAATGGAATCAAAATAGTAATGGGTTGCTAGCCGCATCGCCTATAACATGATTCCTATGATTTTCGACCATTCCCTCGATGGGCTTGTACCATCTGGGTGGGAGAAGCAACTGGTATATTCTGTTTTTTCTTTGCTCCCAGTATATATGTGTGTATGTATGTATGTATGGTAAGTCGTGACATTTGCAGTGAAACGGTGCCACAGTGGTACGCGATTCAGTTACAGAGTACATGAGAATCACCTCTTCACCCACCGCCTCCGGAATATTTGGGTATAACATGCCACATTACTCGCCCTCGAGGCATACGCGTCATAAACAAAAAGTTTCCCAACTTGGTATAGCCTTAGAGCATGTAAGCAAACGGAGGAGACAAGTATTTTATTGAACATACGTATTTCACACAACTCCGCTACTCACGTGCAAGATAACCAAGCCTTGGTTATCTTGCACGTGAGTAGGCGGAGTATCAAGGTAAATATTTTTTATTCATTGAAATGGATCTGCGCAAAGTAACGCTAGCTTCAATAAAACACATATTCAAGCTAGAAACGCAGTCACACGTTACATAGATACACCGTTATACTTTAACAAACGTTCAGGATGTTAATTTAGGGATCTTTAAAAAGCGAGCCTTCCTGTTCCTCAAAGGGCCGGCAACGCACTTGTGATTCCCCAGGTCTTGCTAGTGTCCCTGGGCGACGGTGATTGTTTTCCATCAGGTGACCCGTCTGCTCGTTTGTCCCTTCTTATATAAAATAAAAAAAAAATGTTAGACCAGCGGGAGAGGGACGGTGGTCATCTCTGCAACGTGTGACTACGGCTTTTCAGTAGTCATAAATGCACTTTTCTTCGATCAACTAACTGGCCGGCGCAGCGCGCCGTCAGTGCAGCGCGAAGGCCGCACTGGCAGGATCGCCATGTGATGTTGGGCGTTAATAGAGACAACTGTTCAGGTTGAAAGCTGGATTTATTCTTCCTCATGCAAGCGACGATACATTGATTATATACTTAACTACTAGGATGTATACATAGGTGACGGTATAAGTACGGCGTAGCACACCACACATACATAGCCTGTCTAAATGATAACCTTTGGTTTTGCCGTAGCAAGCTCACCCTTTGGTAAAAATATTACATAACGCACACTTCCACCTACCATTTTTTCAATCAAACTTAGCGTTTATACTTTTTTTACAAGTTTATTAACTTGCAAAACGTGTTTATCCGGCTGACATCTTGCAACACAATTTTGAAGCAAATACCTTCAATCGATTGTGCTGAAATTTCGCATACTTGTGGAAATCTGATGACAATACAATAATCTGGCAGTAGAATTCCGGTGGATCGGTCAGGACCGTCTCCACAGGACGGAACTCTTCAACGGTAGGTCAGATTGACTTGAATTTTGGTAGACATAATGTAGGACGGATGGCGATGCAAGAACAATCAACAAAAATACAGTCAACAAAAAAAGCTTCTATCAAAAATGAAATCCTACTAATATTATAAATGTGAAAGTTTGTGAGAATGTTTGGATGTTTCGTTACTCTTTCACGCCAGAACGGCTGGACAGATCTGGATGAAATTTAAAACATAGATAGATTATAGTCTGGAATAACACATAGGCTACTTTTTATCCCGGAAAATTGCATAATTCCCGCGGGATAGCGATAAACGAATTCTATGCAGACGAAGTTGCGGGCAACAGCTAGTATTTAATAAGACAAGGAAAGCAAGTGCTTATTGAGCATCCCGGATTTATTGAAAAGTCGCTTCTCTTTTATTTGTGACGAATTGCGTGTTCTGATGTCATTAACCTTATCGTGTAACGAATTTATTGAAATTTAATGTTGCTCCGAAATATTTGAGGACCTCGCCCGCTACTTGCTCCCCAACTAGCACTCATGGCGTCTCCAGTTGGTTTAACACTCTAAGCATATAACGGAATAAATTAATGCTGTGTTTGTATCGAGTTGTTTTCGTTTGCTTGCTTGTTTTGTTTGTTTTGAGACGAGGAAATTGAGTTATAATTATTAGCATGTGTGCATATTAAGTAAGTACTCGGCCATGAAGATTGCACATCGGTCTCGGCTAATTCCGGTTTCGTAGAGCGTTGTCTCGCTCTATCGTGACGCTGATTGTCTCTTTCTAAAGACCGAAGTGCACTCTTTATGGCTAAGTATCATAATATAAGTACTGCCGGGGTACTAAATTATATATTTTTAAACGTTACGCCTCTCCTTCATATTGTAGAGCCCAGAGACAGTGACTCTGGCACTGACTCTACAACGGGACGATGTAGCTCAGATGGTACACTATACTATTTATTCTTTTAATTAAACTGCATCTCTTTGAATATAAGTTCAGTGTTTTATTTATCTTTTTTTTTATTATTACGAAGACCAGTGATTGACCTCTATCTCACTTGGTGGAAGGTGCAGATGAGGCCAAAGGTGTAACTCACTGGTTCAGTAATAGCCTATTCACTCTAGCCTTGAAGAGCCCTAGGTTGTATCTGTCCAGAAATACAGACGATGGGAGCGAATTCCATTCCCTAGCAGTTCGCATTAGGAAGGATGAAGCAAACCGCCTTGTGCGGGCCAATGGTATGTTGACAACAAATGGGTGAAAACGCTCCCCCCGCCTGGAAGTCCGTTGGCGAAACGGAGATGGAACTATAAGGTCGTGCAATCTTTTTAGTTTATTAAATCAATACATCTGCTTCCAATGGAAGCCCTAAGCAGACTTTGACTTTCCTCTTGTTTCGAATTCATTTTATTTTTAATTTTTTATAATTTAAGATTCGAATTTGACAAAGAATAAAGAAGGAGTCTTTACAGTACCATCAAGCACGATTGTGGTCAATCGCAAGCCTGTTTACAAAACAAACAAACAAACATAAATCACGTCTTTATCCCTTACGGGGTAGACAGTGCCTAAGTTAACAAGACCGCGTTTAGTATGATTGTGGGCGTATAGGTGGAAAGGGGAATCAAAACAGTGATGGGTTGGTAGCCGCATCGCCTTTAACATGATTCCAAAGACTTTTGTCCACTCCCTCGATGGGGTTTTACCATCTGCGCGGGAAGAGAAGCAACTGGTACATTCTGTGGTTTTTCTTTACTCCCAGACCTGCATGGAAGCCTATTTCGTATAAAAAAATTAGGTACTTAAATGGAACTCTGAAATGAATGGAATGCTGGTCTGGGAGCAAAGAAAAACATAGAATGTTTCAGTTGCTTATCTTCCCGCGTAGATGGTAACAGCCCATCGAGGGAATGGGCAGAAATCTTAAGAATCATTTTATAGGCGATGCGGCTAGCAACCCATCACTATTTTGATTCCCCTTTCCACCTATACGCCTACAACTATGCTAAACGTGGCCTCAAGGTCTCGTTACCTTAGGCGCTGTCTACCCCGTAAGGGATAAAGACGTGATTTATGTATGTATGTGTATGTAAATGGAAACTGGTGGACCTCGTGCAAGGTCCCTCCTGACCGCTACCATCGTCTTCTTCTCTAATCCTGCTTCCTAGGCTGCCAACGGATCTGCTCTCTAGTACAGTGGTTCTTAAACTTTTTTGGCGACGGAACTCATTTGGACAGCAAAATTATCTGACGGAGCCCTAATAAAAATACGCATTCTTTGTAATTGCGTTTTTCATGAATTGGGTGACATCAGGTTTTTTTTCATGTAACAAACAGCTGTGCGGAGCTCTCACAGAGGCTTTGCGGAGTCACTTATTGACGCTCCAAAAATCCTTAAAATAGTCCTCCAGCACTTTGCACTTTGATATGCCAGCCTGTTGCTTTTGAATTTAGTTTTCCCTCCTTTTAATTTTTTGTTTGTTCTAAATTATTTTAATTAATTTATGTATTATCAAATGAATCAAGAAATTTTTATTTCTTGATTTTTATGTTTTACTTTTACGGTTTTACCGTTAGAAATTTAATCTCTAAATGTCTGTGAAAATCAGAACACATAGAAAAATCCGAAAAGTAAAGCTATGGCCGGGAATCGAACCCGGAAACTCGTCATTCCGTGACGCGTGCTATACCACTACACCACCCATAGCAGGTGGGTAGTCTCCGAATTTTTCTACCTGTTACCGACCGTCACGTGACCTTTGTTACTATGCGAATTTTTTGTCGCTAAGCGTCATCTGTTTGAATGATGTGTCTGTACGACACAATTACAAACTCCCGTGGAACATCTACTGCTCACCAGGGACGAGAGAAGGCGCTGTTTTTCAAATGATAGGTACTATCAAATGAATCAAGAAATTTTTATTTCTTGATTTTTATGTTTTGCTTTCCGATCCGATCCCGATTCCGATTCCGGATCCGAGGATCCGGGTTCGATTCCCGGCCATAGCTTTACTTTTCGGATTTTTCTATGTGTTCTGATTTTCACAGACATTTAGAAATTAAATTTCTAACGGTAAAACCGTAAAAGTAAAACATAAAAATCAAGAAATAAAAATTTCTTGATTCATTTGATAGTACCTATCATTTGAAAAACAGCGCCTTCTCTCGTCCCTGGTGAGCAGTAGATGTTCCACGGGAGTTTGTAATTGTGTCGTACAGACACATCATTCAAACAGATGACGCTTAGCGACAAAAAATTCGCATAGTAACAAAGGTCACGTGACGGTCGGTAACAGGTAGAAAAATTCGGAGACTACCCACCTGCTATGGGTGGTGTAGTGGTATAGCACGCGTCACGGAATGACGAGGATCCGGGTTCGATTCCCGGCCATAGCTTTACTTTTCGGATTTTTCTATGTGTTCTGATTTTCACAGACATTTAGAAATTAAATTTCTAACGGTAAAACCGTAAAAGTAAAACATAAAAATCAAGAAATAAAAATTTCTTGATTCATTTGATAGTACCTATCATTTGAAAAACAGCGCCTTCTCTCGTCCCTGGTGAGCAGTAGATGTTCCACGGGAGTTTGTAATTGTGTCGTACAGACACATCATTCAAACAGATGACGCTTAGCGACAAAAAAATCGCATAGTAACAAAGGTCACGTGACGGTCGGTAACAGGTAGAAAAATTCGGAGACTACCCACCTGCTATGGGTGGTGTAGTGGTATAGCACGCGTCACGGAATGACGAGGATCCGGGTTCGATTCCCGGCCATAGCTTTACTTTTCGGATTTTTCTATGTGTTCTGATTTTCACAGACATTTAGAAATTAAATTTCTAACGGTAAAACCGTAAAAGTAAAACATAAAAATCAAGAAATAAAAATTTCTTGATTCATTTGATAGTACCTATCATTTGAAAAACAGCGCCTTCTCTCGTCCCTAGTGAGCAGTAGATGTTCCACGGGAGTTTGTAATTGTGTCGTACAGACACATCATTCAAACAGATGACGCTTAGCGACAAAAAATTCGCATAGTAACAAAGGTCACGTGACGGTCGGTAACAGGTAGAAAAATTCGGAGACTACCCACCTGCTATGGGTGGTGTAGTGGTATAGCACGCGTCACGGAATGACGAGGATCCGGGTTCGATTCCCGGCCATAGCTTTACTTTTCGGATTTTTCTATGTGTTCTGATTTTCACAGACATTTAGAAATTAAATTTATGTATTTTATTTTGAAGTTACACATAAGTCGGGTTCTATCTATTTTTTGCTTAGTTTACGTAAAAGTGTATGGTTTATGTAGTATATTTTATCTGTGTATCGTTTCGTGAGTCACAGACGGTTCTGGCTGGAAATCAGTGCTGCAGGTCTAACACCTCAGCGTAATGCTGCGCCAGCGACCGTTCCACATTTGCGAAGACACACATAACGCTGATGATCTATTTTTCATGTTCATTTTCTATAAATGTGTGTATATTCTCTTATATTTGTGTGTCTTGCAAAAAGGAATAAATGTCTTATTTCTTTCGTTATTTCTTTCCGGGCTCCGCGGAGCACACTTTGAGAATGGCTGGCTCTAGTATCATAGCTGTTTACACGTGGTGCTAACTTGCCATCACGTGATCCTCTTGCTTTTATGCCATCCTTATCGTACGAAAAAATTATTACAAAAAAATATTTGAAATCTGCAGACATTTTACTAGCCAAAGATATTCGACACCCCATACACTTTACCCCAAAGACGGGTCCTCTCAAGCTGTCAGCCCGTCCCCCCACCATAGAGCAAACCACCTAATAGAGCAGATACGCTAAATATATAGAGCAGAAACGTTAAACAATTCATCCTACTTCCTACTAATAATATAAATGCAAAAGTTTGTAAGCATAGATGTATGGATGTTTGTTACTCTATACTTTTAAAAATATTATATTTCAATGTTTGAAATGTTTTAATAAAATATCATATTCATGTAGAAAACTCAGAAGAAACAGTGACAGCTATTCTCATAGAAAAGAACATTATGAGATACTTTGATAGCCGACGTTAGATGAAACATAATATTCCCGGCCATAGCTTTACTTTTCGGATTTTCTATGTGTTCTAATTTTCACTGACATTAAGATTTTTTATATATATACATAAATACATAAATCACGTCTTGATCCCTTTTATGGTAACAATACTATGTTTAGGATTGTAGGCGTTTAAGTAGAAATATAGATTATAGTCTGGAGTAACACATAGCCTACATTTTATCCAGGAAAACTGCGTAGTTCCCGCGGGATAGCAATAAACGAATTCTTCGCAGACAAAGCCGCGGGCTACTGCCAGTATGAAATATTTTACGCCAAGCCGAAATTGGTGATTACTGCTCTCTGATGGTCTGTGATGGACCAGACGAAGGTCAAAAGGTTATCTAAATAAAGTTGGAAAGCAGCTATTATGATCTATATGGACAGTTAATGTTTGAGTGTGCGGCACAGTGACTGAATCTCGTTTTTTTTTATATAAGAGAGGGCAAACGAGCAGACGAGTCACCTGATGGAAAGCAATCACCGTCGCCCAGGGACACCTGCAAGACCTGGAGAATCATAGGTGCGTTAATTTTAATAAAGGCCAAAAGTAAAATATAAAATAAAATCCTTATTACATGCTGGTCTTGTATGAATGTGACAGCTAGCTGATTCCAATGCCAATTGTCAGCCCATACATGAACTGTCAAAATGAACACGATGGCGATTGCGATCGAGTTAGGTAATAAGCTTACAGGAGTAAAGAAAAAACATAGAATGAACCAGTTGCTTCTCTACCCGCGCAGATGGTAAAAATCCATCGAGGGAATGGGCGAAAATCTTAGGAATCATGTAATAGGCGATACGGCAACCCATCATTTTTGATTACCTTTTCTAGTTATACGCCCACAATCATGCTAAACGTGGCCTGTAGGTCTTGTTAACTTAGGCTATGTCTACCCCATGATATAAGGGATAAAGACGTATATAATTTACTAGCGACCCGCCCCGGCTTCGCACGGTATATTATGCACGTATTATAAATAAAACCTTCCTCTTGAATCACTCTATCAATTTAAAAAAACCGCATGAAAGTCCGTTGTGTAGTTTTGAAGATATAAGCATACATCGGGACATGAGGACAGAAAAAGCAATTTTATTTTATACTATGTAGTGATGTATACGTGTGTTCAAAAACCTTATTACATATAAATGGGTTTGTTCCATAATCGAAGATAAAGGGAAAACAATCGCAAAAATTGCGTTTCTGTGGTATAAGTCAAAAAAGACTGATGCGTTGCCACAATTGGATAGCCCTTACTGCCACTCTGTTGGGCTCTTTGCTCAATGCCACCCACTTAGCTCCCTGCCACCTCTAAATGTAGAATGGACAGGTGACATTGATTCATCGGCGTTAAGAAGCGTTTCCGTACTCAAGGACCTATGATTACGACATTTGAAGGTATGAAATAAAATGGCTTCTGTTTTTTATGCATCTTTGATTTATTTTGACGGTTCAGACGTTTTCCACGCTGGTATGGGAGTAAAAAAATATAGAATGTACCAGTTGCTTCTCTTCCCGCACCGATGAAGTCCATCGAGGGAATGGACGAAAGTCTTAGGAATCATGTTAGGCGATGCGGCTAGCAACCCATCACTATTCTGATGTAACATTTTTGCCACTTAACATTGGCAAATATTTTTTTGAAAATTAATATTTTTAACTTATTTATTTATTTGTTTATTCATTGTCAAGTCATATACATACATATAAAGATGTAAACATTGTTCTAAGTCAGTCCATGACGCCCTGCAAGGGCACACAATAGTAATTAATACCTAAATCTAGGATTGTAATATGATTGTCAAAACATGCCATGAAATTAATTAAGTACATTCAACTATACATTGATATTATTAAATTCATTAACGTTATGCTATTCTACTTAATTCCTATAAACTTATTTAATCGTTTGGTCAGCAAACTATGTTAAATATTAATTATACGAAAAAATGGCCAGCAGTAATGCGAGAAGCCATTTTGCCAAATGATTATTTATCCAACCGGTTTAATTACTAAAAACTTTATCATTTCCATAATCAAACTCTATTATCCTCCAAATTATTTACTATCCAACACTATGACAATATTATAAACTGTTCTCATTAAAATTGTAAATTGTAACAGATTGTAATTGTGAAAATGGTGATCATTTTGTATATCATACCCGAGAAATTGTTTCGCATAATATTTGTACATATATTAGGCTCCACTACATTATTCATATAAGGCCTGAGTAACCGCTAATGGGAACATACATAACCTCGTTAGTATGTCTGTGCGTACGCGATAGTAATATAAGCTATTTAACGCTATATTTATCTTTCACGGCAATTTAGTACCTGCCACGTTTTTTATGAGAAAAATGTATTACAGCTTTAAAAAAGTCTTCCTAACACATACATACATACATACATAAATTTCATCTTAATCCCTAACGGGGTAGACAGAGCCTAAGATAACAAGACCTAAAGTCCTAAAAACCTAAAGACCACTGTGTCTATATTTTTTCCATGCTGATCTGGGACCAAAGAAAAAACATAAAACGTGGTAAAAGCCCATCGAGGGAATGGGCGAAAATCTTAGGAACCATGTTATCGGCGATGCGGCTAGCAACCCATCACTATTTTGATTCCCTTTTCCACCTATACGCCCACAATCATGCTAAACGTGGCCTTTAGGGCTTGTTACCTTACACTGTGTCTACGTAAGGGATAAAAACGTGATTTATGTATGTACCTATTTATTGTTGTGTATGTGTATTCTTATTATTATTATTTTAATGCTTTATTTGTTTAGGTTAAGTTAGGCTCTTTGGTCTTAGCTTTTTAGTATGTCTACTCTCTATACTCGGGTTTCTGTTGCCCTGTCTATCGTTCGAAGGCTAGCTGGACTATCCCTTTAAGGGATAAGTTTTTCTCGTTACCTGTAAAATTGAATGTGTTAACAATCAAGAGTTATAGATACATACATTAATATGTTAACCAACGAAAAATAAACTACAAAAACTGTGTCCGAATCATAATTGATCTCTCTGACCTCCGCAACCTACATCCAGTATTGGTAACATTATAATTCCCACAATATTCTAGTTTCTGCATGACGGATCGTGATGAATGATTGGTTTCATACATTTCATTGTCCCTCTTAAATCAGTGTTGTATCGTTGAAACATGAACACAAAATATAGTAAACAGTACAAAACATTCATTTTATTTCTGTCAATTTTCTGTTCTTGAAAATTGTTTTTAACTTTATAGATTTCATGGAGTTTATTAGTTTTTTAGAGCTTGTAGAATAAATTCTTACACCTATTTAAATCGTAAGATACAATACGTGGAAGAGCGGTGTTCTCTTAGCACGAGTATCTCGTATACTCAAAAAGAGGCGCCAGCACTGATACTGCTGTCCTAATTTAAGTTACTGAATAAATATTTTTCATTTTCATTTTCAAAACAATAAGCTACTGTGGGCCAGTGTACAGATTATTATGGAGAAAGGACACAAGAGATCTCTCTCCAGGCAGATGTTATGCCTGGGGAGCGAAGTGCGAAGGAAGAGAGTCGGAAATTGTATTTTTGCACCCGCGTTGAGAAAATTCGTTGGTTTCTCTTCTTATTTTTAATATTATGGCCCCATCGATCGATGCGATGATTACGCCAATGTCAAAGTAATAAATACAGCATTCAAAAATCTTGTGACAAAAATGTCGGCAACTTTGTACGGTAAAACACGGTCAAAAGACCCCCCCCCCCCTGTTGGGCTCTTAGCCAACGGATGATGATATCCCTCAGAATCTGCCAGGAAATTATCAACCGATGCCCAGGGTGCACCGGACCAAGCACTGCTCTTCCCCACGGACGGATCCAAAAACGAACCGCAGCTCTTGACCACACGCGGAGGTAACCCGACTCGCACCCCGCAATTCGTTGGTGTGATGTAGAACTATGTGACAGCTGTCATTAGAACTGGCGCTAGCTAATCGTGCATCGTAGTAGTTATGTAGTCGACAACTAGGTGGCGCTAGGGTCGCTACACTAACTTTAAATAGGCCGGTTAATTCCCCACGGTGGAAAAACAGCAGTAAGTATTGCTGGTGGCAGGATTAGTGAGTGAGAAGTACAACGAAGAAGTAGGACGACGATAGCAATTACATTAAAATTATAAATTGAAAAACCACCCACCCATTAAATGATTACTTAATCATGCGTGCGCAAAAAAGAAAAAAGTTTTATGCCGAAATTGACTTACATCATTTTGGAAAACAGCTGATATTATTTAAACTACTGAACCGATTTTCACCAAACATGGCTAAATGGCTTTCGAACGAAAAGAACTGCATTGAAATCGGTTCATCTGCTTGAGAGCTACAATGCCACAAACAGATACCCACACACACACACACACACACACACACACACACACACACACACACACACACACACACACACACACACACACACACACACACACACACACATGTATTTCTCTTTCTATGTATGGGTGGCGATGACTGGCTGACAAGGTGACTCACTTGCTCATTAGCCTCTCTCTAAAAAAATATTTTTAAGACAAAATATACATGAGGTGAATTTGCGATTCACCTAATAGATAGGATTTTTTATGATGGGGTATTTGATAACCGCTTTAACTAGTTATTATCAAGCGGCCTTGTGGACATTATTAACAATATAAATTTAAAAATGTTGTGTGTAAGTTAGCATACTGTCTATAACAAACTACTGTGGTAAAACATTGTAAAATGATATTCACAAAGAGCGTATGGTTCATACATATAAATTAAACTTAACGTACTAACACTATAATAAAGTTTCCAACGCTGTGAGACGAGAAACTGCGTTTCAATTTATTTCTGTCGCATTTTCCGAGATTTAATTATATTGATAGACTTTGTGGAGGTCCATATAAGTGTAATGAATCAAATACCTTGATACTCCGCGACTAAACGTGCGGGAAAGCTACGTCTGTGCGACGGATATGTATTTTCTAAATATACAGGGTGTTAGGTAATGAATGGATAATCCTTAAACTATGGATAGAGGGCACTTAGGACTTTATAATAAAACTAATATAGGTTTTGCAAAAGTTGCACGGTTTCCGAGATATTCGGACTTTTAGATTTTTTTCGAAAAAGAACAGCCTTGTTCAATGTTTTGATCATACCACCATTTTAAGCTAATTTTTTTAATTTTTAATTTTTGCTCAATACTCTAGAGTACTTGTATTTTCAGATAGGCATTACTATTATTGTAAGACTACATGGGATTAAAAAAAAAATCGCAAACTTAATTTTTGCCTTTTCAATCGTACGTTGATCGAATTTTCAGCTCTCACGGTGAAAAAAAATACACTACCGCCTAGTTGCCAATAAGCTTAAAAACATGAAGGTTTATTGACAATTTAAAAACGGTAATTACTTTTTGAATTTAAATTCAAAATGACAAAATTAATTTAAAAAAATACACGCTCACCCACATTTTTCCCGATTTACTTTTTGTATCACCGGTGTAGAACTCAATTTTTTTTGTTGCAAAAATAACATTATTGGCCACTTATTTAAATGCCATTTACAGAACATGCTGACTGCCTTTTGTTTTTTTTTTCGACTTCGATTTTGAATTTCGCTATTATTATTGCATAATGAATAGTATTCAACGTCAAACAGCTGAGCTACCGTATTTCAGCTCGCCAGTCAGTTCGTTGGCAAACTTGTTTGAACTACCCTGTTTTAGTTGAAATTTCACCGATTTATAGAGCTCAAACGCTTGACCTGGTAACACCGGGGTAGTAAACTTACTGCTGTTACCTCACGATTGTGCCCGAGAGCTTGGGGTTTGGGTAAATGTTGCCAGCTTGGTTAAAATTTGAATACCTATCGCTTTTTCATATTTGAAGAAGTTAAACAATCTTGATGAACAAAGTTGCCATTACAGAATTAAAAAGTCACCACCAAGGAATACTACAGTGATCAAAGTCTCAGGTAAGTAAAGAAATTTTCAATTCCGAATGAAAAAGTATCTAGTACGTTATTGATCTTATAACATTGAGTAAGTAGTAGATAGAATGCTGGTCAGGGAGCAAAGAAAAAACTTAAAATACATACATACATACATACATACCCTCACGCCTCTTTCCCACAGGGGTAGGCAGAGACTACTTTATTCCACTTGCTACGATCCTGACATATTTCTTTCGCTTCATCCACAGTCATCAATCTCTTCATACATGCTCGTCGGTTTCGAGTACTCCTGACCTGACCTTTTTCCAAAACGGGTCAGGAGTACCCGAAAAAACATAAAATGTACCTGCCAAATGCTTCCCGCGCAAATGACGACCGGATAGCCTAGTGGTTAGTGACCCTGACTATGAAGCTAGAGGTCTCGGGTTCGAATCCCGGTAGGGGCAGACAGTTGTATGGTGAATACGAATGTTTGTGCCCGAGTCATGGATGTTGTATGTATTTATCTACATTATATAAGTATGTTTATTCGTTGCCTGGTACCCATAGCACAAGCTTTGCTTAGTTTGGGGCTGGGTCAATTAGTGTAATTTGTCCCAAGATATTTATTTTATTTATTTAAATGGGAGTTAGTCATCCAGGACAAAGCATTTTATATGTCTAGATAGGTTATGTAGTTGACGACTAAACTAAACTATAATATGGAATATAAGTGTATAAGCGATGTGGCTAGCAACCCATCACTATTTTGATTTCCCTTTCCACCTATACGCCCACAATCATGCTCAACGTGGCCTTTAGGTTTTGTGACCTTAGGCTCTTTCTAACCTGCAAGGGACAAATACGTAATTTATGTATGTACGAGTATGTATGAATTACTTCCATGCTGGTCTGGGAAAAGAAAAAACATAGAATGTACCAGTTGCTTCTCTTCCCGCGCACATGGTAAAAGCCCATCGAGGGAATGGGCGAAAATTGTAGGCGATGCGGCTGGCCCATCACTATTTTGATTCCAATTTTTGCCATCTATACGCCCACATCTTGCTAATCATGGTCTAGATCTTGCCACTTTAGGCTCTGTCTGATGATGACATGATGTGCTCCCGGCCGTTTCCGACCATGGCGACCGCCTCAACTCCTTCCCAGAGTACGACCATGTGCTCGCATGTGACTTATGTAGCCAATCTCTATTATGTAGGCTCTGTCTACTGTGTATATGAAGACGTTATTTGGGTATGTGTATGTATGTATGTATGAATGGATTTAGTATGAAGTGATACATTATCTGGCACATTGGACTCCTCATTTTCGCTAAACATCTTGCAGTCACTTCAGGGGCAGCTCATAATTGGCTGGCGGCAAAACAATTTTTATTCTTAATTACAAACGGACTAAAGGCAAAACATTCTGCGCCAGAAAAGATCAGCTCCACTCGGTACTCTGAAGCTTTCATAAATAATTGAAACGCTTATTTTAAAAAAGCCACATACTGCAAATGGCGAAAACGGGCGCAAATCTTAGGAATCGTGTTATAGGCGATGCGGCTAGCAATCCATCACTATGTGTAGTCTCAAAAAATCGGCCGTATTCAATTGTGTAAAAATGTTCTAAGAATCTTCTAAAAACCACAAAAAACAAACAATATTGACTATAGTGCCATGTTTGAATAAAATTTATCCATCTTTCTGTAGGTAGGTAACTTAAAAAATAATAATTCTAAATTGCAAAAAAAGTGCTGTCAACAGAAGTATGTCAGAAATATTTTTTTTACTAACATCGAATTGTTTTAACAGACTTATTTAAGTACTGAGAGAGAGAGAGAGAGAGAGAGAGAAACTGGTGAAAAAACCACTTGCAATTCCATCTAAAAATACTGGACTTTGTTAGTCATTTTATTATCCACGGATATTAAACACGAGCCATCTAACGGGAATTTTACAATGAGCTAACGCAGGCATCCAAGCTCAATTTTCAAGTAGACACCTTATCAACATAATATCATCAATGTACAAATCTAATATTCGACGCAATCACAGATCCCATGACTGACAATGGCGGACGGACAACAAATACATTTGTATCCGGAGAGATGCTGTGTGGAGCGGGCTGTTTGGTCTATAAACAAGCAGAATCGCGTGCCGCCAGTAATATCTGGACAGTGTTATCCTTGGTGCCAGGTGGAGAAAACCTACAGTGGGACATTATGAGTGTGGGTTCCTCAAGTTAATTTTTTTTATTTTTTCCATGCTGGTCTGGGAGCAAAGGAAAAACATAGAATGTACCAGTTGCTTCTCGTCCCGCGCAGATGGTAAAAGCCCATCGAGGGAATGGGCGTAATTCTTAGGAATTATGTTATAGGCGCTGCGTCTAGCAACCCATCACTATTTTGTTTCCTTTTTCCACCTATACGACCACAATCTTGCTAAACGTGGCCTGTAGGTCTTGTTACCTTAGGCTCTGTCTACCCCGTAAGGGATAAAGACGTGATTTGTGTGTGTGTGTGTGTGTTTTTTTTTTAGCCCTCGACGCAAAAAGAGAGGTGTTATAAGTTTGACGTCGATCTCTCTTTCTCTCTCTGTCTCTGTGTGTGTGTGGTGTTTGTCTATCTGTGGCACCGTAGCTTTTAAGTGGATGGATCGATTTCGTTGAGGGTTTTTTCATTTGAAAGCCAGTTTCCTTGTAGTGGTTCTTGGTTGTTTCGTAAAGATCGCCACAGCAGTTAAATTATTATTAGCAAAATTGAATTACTCGATTAATGCTACAAAGCCCAAGGCCTTGGACTGATCAGATCTCAGAACAAATCAACCAACCTATCAGCGCCGCACTCCACCAGGATCGTAACAGATAGAAAGAGGCAGTTGACAGACTGAAACGGAGTCACGATCCTCGGCAACGAGGGAGGCAGTTGACACGCTGAAACGGAGTCACGATCCTCGGCAACGAGGGAGGCAGTTGACACGCTGAAACGGAGTCACGATCCTCGGCAACGAGGGAGGCAGTTGACACGCTGAAACGGAGTCACGATCCTCGGCAACGAGGGAGGCAGTTGACACGCTGAAACGGAGTCACGATCCTCGGCAACGAGGGAGGCAGTTGACACGCTGAAACGGAGTCACGATCCTCGGCAACGAGGGAGGCAGTTGACACGCTGAAACGGAGTCACCATCCTCGGCAACGAGGGAATGATTGGGGTAGAAGCTGGTCTATGAACAAAGAGAAACATAGATTGTATCCGTTGCGATTCCCACGCAGATAAAAGCCCATCGAAGGAATGGAGGTAAATCTTAAGAATTATTACAGGCGATGCGGCTAGCAACCCATCACTATTTTGATTCCCCTTTCCATTACGCCCACAACCATGCTAAACGTGACATGCAGTCTTGTTACCTTAGACTCTGTCTAAGTAAATAAAGACGTGATTTATTAAAGAATAAAATGAATAAAACCGAAAAACCGAAAAAGTAAAAACATAAAAATCAAGAAATAAAAATTTCTTGATTCATTTGATAGTACCTATCATTTGAAAAACAGCGCTTTCTCTCGTCCCTGCACTGAGAAAAATAACCTGATATTGGAAGGATTTACCTTCTATTTTGACTCAGTAGGAATTTTACCGTCTAGTTTGGATGGATAATTTACTAAGTTTTTACCGTCCAAAACTTTCCTTCCACATGATTCCTTTCTGAAATTTCCTTCTTTTTTGATAGGATAAGTGAAAACCATAATTACCTTCCTTTTTTTTCCTACTGAGTCAAAATAGAAGGTAATTAAACGGACGGTAAATTAAATTGTAATTACCTTCTAATAAATTCCGACCGATTAATACCTTCCATATTTTTCCTACTGAGTCAAAATAGAAGGTAATTAAACGGACGGTAAATTAAATTGTAATTACCTTCTAATAAATTCCGACCGATTAATACCTTCCATATTTTTCCTACTGAGTCAAAATAGAAGGTAATTAATGGAAGGTAACAGAATTGTGATTACCTTCCTTTTTTTTCCTACTGAGTCAGAATAGAAGGTAACTCAACGGACGGTAAACACGACTGTGATTACCGTCTAATAAATACCGTCTGATTAATACCTTCCACATTTTACCTACCAACTCAGAATAGAAGGTAATTCAACGGAAGGTAAATGGTTAAAACATTTACCTTCCAATAATTTCCAACTGATTTATACCTACCATAATGGAAGGTAAACGCAGTAGGAAAATAGAAATATACCGTTCAATATAAGAAGGAAGTTCCTACCGTAAATATAAGTTTCCTTCTACAATGGAAGGTGAACCCAGTAGGAAAAGTGACGTACCTTCCATTGTAGGAAGATTTTTCCTACTACATTGTTTATAATTCCTTCTGCAAAGGAAGGTGAACGCAGTAGGAAATGACGTATTCCTTCCGTTGTAGGGTGGATTTTCCTACTATATGGTATGTAATTCCTTCTACAAAGGAAGGTGAACGCAGTAGGAAAAGTGACGTATACCTTCCGTTATAGGAAGAATTTTCCTACTATACGGTTTATAATTCCTTCTACAAAGGAAGGTGAACGCAGTAGGAAAAGTGACGTATACCTTCCGATATAGGAAGAATTTTCCTACTATACGGTTTATAATTCCTTCTACAAAGGAAGGTGAACGCAGTAGGAAAAGTGACGTATACCTTCCATTGTAGGAAGGATTTTCCTACTATATGGTTATAATTCCTTTTGAAATAGACGGTGAATACAATGGGAAAACTGGCTGGTACCTTCCACTGTAGGAAGGATTTCCTACCATATGGTTTGGAATTCCTTCTACAATGGAAGGTGATCGCAGTGGGAAAACTGGCTGGTACCTTCCAATGTAGGAAGGATTTCCTACCATATGGTTTGGAATTCCTTCTACAATGGAAGGTGACCGCAGTGGGAAAACTGGCTGGTACCTTCCACTGTAGGAAGGATTTCCTACCATATGGTTTGGAATTCCTTCTACAATGGAAGGTGACCGCAGTAGGAAAACTGGCATATACCTTCCATAGTAAGAAGGGTTTTCCTACTATAATGTTATAATTCCTTCCAGAATGCAGTAGGAAATCTGTCACGTACCGTCCATTGTAGGAAGTATTTTCCTACTATATGAATAGATTACACCATTTAGCAGGAAAATCCTTCCCATAATAGAAGGTACATACATATCAGGCTTCCCATTGGATTCACCTTCCATTGTAGTAGGTAACTTATACCAATGATTAGGGTTACCTACTACAGAGGAAGGTCAACCCAGTGGGAAGCCTGATATGTACCTTCTATTATGGAAGAATTTTCCTGCTAAATGGTGTAATCTATCCATATGGAAGGAATATACTTCCTACAATGGACGGTACGTGCCAGATTTTCTACCGCATTCAGCTTCTATTCTAGGAGGAATTATAACATTATAGTAGGAAAACCCTTCTTACTATGGAAGGTACATGCGAGTTTTCTCACTGGCGATGGATGAAGGTAGCCATCTCATCTTCCCCGTGTATTCATCTTCTATGAGGCAGCTACTGTAGTTTCCTTTAATATTCAAGCCTGAAAAACAACAAATTCATCAGTTGGTATATATAGGTAATAACTAGTATTTCGCGTGGGGGCCGCGGGCCCCAAGGGCCCCGCGGAGGTCCCGTGCCACCCTGTTTTGTTTTAATAATCCTAACCTTTTTTTTTACTATATACTTTGACCGCCTTTTTGAAACCGCCACCATGGATAAAGTATTCTGCGTGCGGGGCGGCGAAGGATACCCTGCTACCCAGTTTTTTTCTCAAATATTTCAAACATTTTTTACTATCATATTTGGCCGCCATTTTGTATCCGCCATCTTGGAAAAAGTATTTCGCGGTGAGGCCGCGGGCCCCACGGGACCCGCGGAGGGTTCCCTGCAACCCTGTTTTTTTTCAAATATTTATAATTTTTTTTTTAATCTTTGGCCGCCGTTTTGTATCCGCCATCTTGGAAAAAGTATTTCGCGCGGGGGCCGCGAAGGGTAGCCTACCATCCTATTTTTTTCGCATGGGGGCCGCGGGCCCCACGGGACCCGCGGAGGGTACCCTGCCAGCCTGTGTTATTTTCAAATATTACTACATTCTTTGGCCGTCATTTTGAAACCACCACCTTGGAGTATTTCGCGTGAGGGCCGCGGCCCCCGCGGGGACCGCGGAGGGTAACCTACCAGCCTGTATTTTTTTCATATATTTGTCACCTTTTTTTCACTTTATTCTTCGGCCGTTATCTTGGGAACAGCATCTCACATGGTAGCCGCGGGCCCCACGGGACCCGCGGAGGGTACCCTACCATCCTGCTTTTTTTCAAATATTTCTAACCTTTTTCACTTTATTCTTTGGCCGCCATCTTGGGAAAAGCATTTCGTATGGAGCCGCGGGCCCCACGGGACCCGCGGAGGATGCCCTGCCAGCCTGTTTTTTTTTTCAAATTTTTCCAACTTTTTCAACTATATTCTTTGGCCGCCGTTTTGAAACCACCACTATGGAAAAAGTACTTCGCGTGTGGGCCGCGGACCCCGCGGGGCCCGCGGAGAGTAACCTACTGCCCTATTTTTTTTCATATATTTATATCCTTTTTTACTTTAATTTTTGGCCGCCATTTTGAATCCACCACCTTGGAAAAAAATTAGGTTCATTAGATTACTCCTTCCACCTAGAACGACACTTGGTCGAGTACAACCCATCTATCTCGACTGGCCACTGAGATATTCGCGTTTCAATTTTGTATGGCGGCCATTTTGTTTTCGCAATTTTGAAAAAAAAAATACCGGTTCACCCATAGGCTGGCTGTTCTGAGCGACTTTAGTTCCGGGGAAACTCGATAGGGCAAGTCGTTGCGGAGAACTGGCCCATGTGTCAGGTCAGTTTCCACGTTAAGGTTGGCTTTGCATTTTTTTTTGTACTTGTAATAAAATTTCTTATGCGGTGGTGTATAAAGTCGAACCCTATTTCTAAAAGCTGTTATTCAACACAAGTGAGTCTGTTAGTCTAAAACTACTTTGTATGGCGGCCATCTTGGAAAATGGCGGAACCGAAAAATAAAGTATGTCGCTTGAATTTGTGGTCTCGAAGAGCCCCGGATGCAAAATTTCAATCGGATCGGAGTAAAAAAAAATTTGGCCGCCATTTTGAATCCGCCATTTTGGAAAAAAAATTAGGTTCATTAAATTACTCCGCTCACTTTGAACGATATTTGTTTGCGCACCACCCACCTGTTGCGACTGGCCTCTGAGATATTTGCGTTTCAATTTTGTATGGCGGCCATTTTGTTTTTGCAATTTTGAAAAAAAAATACTGGTTCACCTATTGACTGGCTGTTCTGAGTGACTTTTGTTCCGGGCAAACTCGATAGGGCAAGTCGTTGCGGAGAGCTGGCCCATGTGTCAGGTCAGTTTCCACATTCAGGTCAATTTTTCTTTTTTTGGTACTTAGCATGAAATTTTTAAAGCGACGGTCTATAGAATTGAACCCCATCTCTTATGGGCTCTTCAAAACAACAGGTCAAAGATACAGAAATTACTTTGTATGGCGGCCATCTTGGAAAATGGCGGAATCGAAAAATAAAGTATGCCATTTGAATCTGTGGCCTCAAAGAGCCACGGATGCAAAATTTCAGTCTGATCGGAGAAAAAAAAATTTTGGCCGCCATTTTGAATCCGCCATCTTGGAAAAAAAATTGCTTAGTCGGATTTCCCCCTCAACTCTGAATGACATTTGGTCGAGCACCACCCATCTATCGCGACTGGCCTCTGAGATATTCGCGTTTAAATTTTGTATGGCGGCCATCTTGTTTTCGCCATTTTGAAAAATCTTTGACCGGCTCACCCATTGGCCGGCTGTTCTGAGCTACTTTAGTTCCGGGCAAACTCGATAGGTCGACCCGTTGCGGAGAACCGCCCCATGTGTCAAGTCAATTTCCACGTTCAGGTCGATTTCGTATTTTTCTGGTACTCGGGCAAGCATTTTTGATACGACAAAGTATAGAGTCGAACCCCACCTCTTACCGGTTCCTCCAAACAACTCTGGGGTGAGTCAGTGAGTCAGTCAGTGAGTGGGTATTCAGCTATATATATTATAACTAGTATTTCGCGTGGGGGCCGCGGGCCCCAAGGGCCCCGCGGAGGTCCCGTGCCACCCTGTTTTGTTTTAATAATCCTAACCTTTTTTTTACTATATACTTTGGCCGCCTTTTTGAAACCGGCACCTTCGAAAAGTGATTCGTACTATACCGCCCTGTTTTTTTTTTCAAATATTTCTCGCCTATTTTACTTTATTCTTTGGCCGCCATCGTTGGAAAAGCATTTCGCATGGGGGCCGCAGGCCCCACGGGACCCGCGGAGGGTACCCTACCATCCTGTTTTTTTTTTCAAATATATCTAACCGTCTTTTTACTTTATTCTTTGGCCGCCATCTTGGGAACATTTTTTCGCATGGAGGCCGCGGGCCCCACGGGACCCGCGGTGGGTAACCTGCCAGCCTGTTTTTCTTTTTCAAATATTTCTTGCCGTTTTTACTATATTCTTTGGCCGCCGTTTTGAAACCACCACCTTGGAAAAAGTACTTCGCGTGGGGGCCGCGGACCCCGCGGGGCCCGCGGAGGATAACCTACCACCCTAATTTTTCAAATATATCTAACCATTTTTTTACTTTATTCTTTGGCCGCCATCTTGGGAACAGCATTTCGCATGGAGGCCGCGGGCCCCACGGGACCCGCGGAGGGTACCATGCCAGTCTGTTTTTCTTTTTTAAATATTTCTAACCTTTTTTACTTTAATCTTTGGCCGCCATTTTGAATCTACCACCTTGGAAAAAAATAGGTTCATTAGATTACTCCTCCTACCTACAACGACTCTTGGTCGAACACAACCCATCTATCTCGACTGGCCACTGAGATAGATATTCGCGTTTCGATTTTGTATGGCGGCCATCTTGTTTTCGCAATTTAAAAAAAAAAAACCGGTTCACCCATTGGCTGGCTGTTCTGAGCGACTTTAGTTCTGGGCAAACTCGATAGGGCAAGTCGTTGCGGAGAGCTGGCCCATGTGTCAAGTCAGTTTCCACGTTAAGGTCGGTTTTGCATTTATTTTGTACTTGTTATCAAATTTCTTATGCGATGGTGTAAAAGCTGCTATAAAACACAAGTGAGTCTATGAGTCTGACATTACTTTGTATGGCGGCCATCTTGGAAAATGGCGGAATCGAAAAATTAAGTATGGCGTTTAAATTTGTGGTCTCGAAGAGCCCCGGATGCAAAATTTCAATCGGATCGGAGTAAAAGAAACTTTGGCCGCCATTTTGAATCCGCCATTTTGGAAAAAAAATTAGGTTCATTAAATTACTCCGCTCACTTTGAACGATATTTGTTTGAGCACCACCCACCTGTTGCGACTGGCCTCTGAGATATTTGCGTTTCAATTTTGTATGGCGGCCATTTTGTTTTTGCAATTTTGAAAAAAAAATACTCGTTCACCTATTGGCTGGCTGTTCTGAGCGTTTTTTGTTCCGGGCAAACTCGATAGGACAAGTCGTTGCGGAGAACTGGCCAATAAGTCAAGTCAATTTCCACATTCAGGTCAATTTTGCTTTTACTTGTACCTTTGATATAATTTCTAATGCAAAAGTGTATTGAGTCGAACCGCACCTCTTATGGGCTCCTCAAAACAACAGATCAAAGATACAGAAATTACTTTGTATGGCGGCCATCTTGGAAAATGGCGGAATCGAAAAATAAGGTAAACCATTTGAATCTGTGGCCTCAAAGAGCCCCGGATGCAAAATTTCAGTCTGATAGGAGAAAAAAAAAATTTGGCCGCCATTTTGAATCCGCCATCTTGGAAAAAAAATTGCTTAGTCGGATTTCCCCTTCAACTCTGAATGACATTTGGTCGAGCACCACCCATCTATCTCGACTGGCCTCTGAGATATTCGCGTTTCAATTTTGTATGGCGGCCATCTTGTTTTCGCCATTTTGAAAAAACTTTGACCGGCTCACCCATTGGCCGGCTGTTCTGAGCTACTTTAGTTCCGGGCAAACTCGACAGGTCGAGCCGTTGCGGAGAACCGCCCCATGTGTCAAGTCAATTTCCACGTTCAGGTCGATTTCGTATTTTTCTGGTGGTCGTGGGGGCATTTCTGATACGACAATGTATAGAGTCTGACCTCACCTCTTACGGGTTCTTCAAAACAGCATGTCAGTCAGTCAGTGAGTGAGTGAGTGGGTGTTCAGCTATATATATTATAACTAGTATTTCGCGTGGGGGCCGCGGGCCCCAAGGGCCCCGCGGAGGTCCCGTGCCTTCCTGTTTAGTTTAAATAATCATAACTTTTTTTTTTACTATATACTTTGGCCGCTTTTTTGAAACCGCCACCTTGGAAACAGTGATTCATACCCTACCGTACTGTATTTTTCAAATATTTCTACTTTATTCTTTGGCCGCCATCTTGGGAAAAGCATTTCGCATAGGGCCGCGGGCCCCGCGGGACCCGCGGAGTACCTATACCCTGCCAGCCTGTTTTTTTTTTCAAATATTTCGAATCTTTTTTACTTTATTCTTTGGCCGCCATCTTTGAAAAAGCATTTTGCATGGGGGCCGCGGGCCCCACGGGACCCGCGGAGGGTAACCTACCATCCTGTTTTTTTCAAATATTTCTAACCTATTTTACTTTATTCTTTGGCTGCCATCTTAGGAAAAGCATTTCGCATGAGGGCCGCGGGCCCCACGGGACCCGCGGAGGGTACCCTACCATCCTGTTTTTTTTTTTTTTCAAATATAGCTAACCGTCTTTTTACTTTATTCTTTGGCCTCCATCTTGGGAACATTTTTTCGCATGGAGGCCGCGGGCCCCGCGGGACCCGCGGAGGGTAACCTGCCAGCTTGTTTTTCTTTTTCAAATATTTCTTGCCGTTTTTACTATATTCTTTGGCCGCCGTTTTGAAACCGCCACCTTGGAAAAAGTACTTCGCGTGGGGGCCGCGGACCCCGCGGGGCCCGCGGAGGATAACCTACCGCCCTAATATTTTCAAATATATCTAACCATTTTTACTTTATTCTTTGGCCGCCATCTTGGGAAAAGCATTTCGCATGGGGGCCGCGGGCCCCACGGGACCCGCGGAGGGTACCCTGCCGTCCTGTTTCTTTATCAAAAATTTCTAACCTATTTTTACTTTATTCTTTGGCCGCCATCTTGGGAAAAGCATTTCGCATGAGGCCGCGGGCCCCACGGGACCCGCGGAGGATACCCTGCCAGCCTGTTTTTTTTTCAAAATTTTCCGGCCTTTTCTACTATATTCTTGGGCCGCCGTTTTGAAACCGCCACCTTGGAAAAAAATTAGGTTCATTAGATTACTCCTTCCACCTAGAACGACACTTGGTCGAGTACAACCCATCTATCTCGACTGGCCACTGAGATATTCGCGTTTCAATTTTGTATGGCGGCCATTTTGTTTTAGCAATTTTGAAAAAAAAAATACCGGTCGACCCATAGGCTGGCTGTTCTGAGCGACTTTAGTTCCGGGCAAACTCGATAGAGCAAGTCGTTGCGGAGAGCTGGCCCATGTGTCAAATAAGTTTCCACGTTAAGGTCGGTTTTGCATTTATTTTGTACTTGTGATAAAATTTCTTATGCGTTGAAGTATAAAGTCGAACCCTATTTCTAAAAGCTGCTATACAATACAAGTGAGTCTATGAGTCTGACATTACTTTGTATGGCGGCCATCTTGGAAAATGGCGGAATCGAAAAATAAATTTTAGCGTCAGAATTTGTGGCCCTTAAGAGGCTCGGGTGCAAAATTTTACTCAGAACGGACTCAAAAAAAAACTGGCCGCCATTTTGAATCCGCCATTTTGGAAAAAAAAATTAGTTCATTGAATTACTCCGCCCACTTTAAACAACATTTGATCGAGCACCATCCACCTGTTGCGACTGGCCTCTGAGATATTCGCGTTTCAAATTTGTATGGCGGCCATCTTGTTTTTGCAATTTTTAATAAAAAATACTGGTTGACCTATTGGCTGGCAGTTCTGAGTAACTTTTGTTCCGGGCAAACTCGATAGGGCAAGTCGTTGCGGAGAACTGGCCCATGTGTCAGGTCAGTTTCCACATTCAGGTCAATTTTTCATTTTTTAGGTACTTTTGATAAAAATTTTGATGCGATAGTGTATAAAGTAAAACCCTAACTCTAAAGACTGCTCTAAAACAACAGGTCAAATATACAGAAATTACATTGTATGGCGGCCATCTTGGAAAATGGCGGAACCGAAAAATAAAGTATGCCATTTAAATCTGTGGCCCCGAAGATCCCCGGATGCAAAATTTCAGTCTGATCGGAGAAAAAAAAAATTTGGCCGCCATTTTGAATCCGCCATCTTGGAAAAAAAATTGCTTAGTCAGATTTCCCCCTCTACTCTGAATGACATTTGGTCGAGCACCACCCACCTATCTCGACTGGCCTCTGAGATATTCGCGTTTCAATTTTGTATGGCGGCCATCTTGTTTTCGCCATTTTGAAAAATCTTGGACCGGTTCACCCATTGGCCAGCTGTTCTGAGCGACTTTAGTTCCGGGCAAACTCGATAGGTCGAGCCGTTGCGGAGAACCGTCCCAGGTGTCAAGTCAATTTCCACGTTCAGGTCGATTTCGTATTTTTCTGGTGGTCACGGCGGCATTTCTGATGCGATGGTGTATAGAGTCGAGCCTTACCTCTTAAGGGTTCTTCAAAACAGCATGTCAGTCAGTGAGTCAGTCAGTGGGTATTCAGCTATATATATTATAATTAGATTACAAAATAAAACCAGTAAATAGTAAAGAGAAAAGCGTGTATTTATTTTCAGCTTATATTTACCCTACACGACACAGTTTTTGAAAAAAATAAAAAAACTACCAATAGTTTACAAAAATTGCTAGTCATAACCAAAACACTACGAGATGGCTCCCCTACTTAAATCCGTATTGCGTCGTAAGGCTAAATTCAAAATCAGTGGTTATGAAACTGCATAATAAAAATACAATCATAATGAAATGTTATGGCGTCTGTGAGTTTTAGCTTTATGTTTATATATATTTACTGTGCCTAAATAATAATGATGATATTTCATTATGATTGTATTTTTATTATGCAGTTTCATAACCACTAATTATTTGAAAAAAGTGCTGCTCGAAATTATCATTCATTGCAAAGTTACACCATAATCATTCATGGACGGATTTTATCGTGTACATAACTACATAATTATAACTTATTAATTTATGTAAGCTTATAAAATAATGTTATCCTGTGAGATAAAGACACAGTTACTATTATATTACTTTGGACTTTTAGAATCTAGAATAAATACAATGATTATACACACATAGACCATCTCAAGTCTATAACTGATCATGAACTCAAGAATGTTATACAGAGACAAACACAAAAAGTCAAAAAGAGAAATTTAAAAGATAACAATGAACCTTAACAACTTACGGTAAGGTTGTAGTTAGTTACTCCGACATTATCTCGTAATAGTATGTACACGATAAAATCCGACCATGAACGGTGGTGTAACTTTGTAATGAATGATAATTAAATGAAATGTTATGGCGTCTGTGAGTTTTAGCTTTATGTATATATTTTACTAATGATAATTTCGAACAGCACTTTTTTCAAATAATCAGTGGTTATGAAACTGCATAATAAAAATACAATCATCATGAAATGTTATGGCGTCTGTGAGTTTTAGCTTTATGTTTATATATATATTTACTGTGCCTAAATAATAATGATGATATTTCATTATGATTGTATTTTTATTATGCAGTTTCATAACCACTAATTATTTGAAAAAAGTGCTGCTCGAAATTATCATTCATTGCAAAGTTACACCATAATCATTCATGGACGGATTTTACGTGTACATAACTACATAATTATAACTTATTAATTTATGTAAGCTTATAAAATAATGTTATCCTGTGAGATAAAGACACGGTTACTATAATATTACTTTGGACTTTTAGAATCTAGAATAAATACAATGATTATACACACATAGACCATCTCAAGTCTATAACTGATCATGAACTCAAGAATGTTATACAGAGACAAACACAAAAAGTCAAAAAAATTAATTTAAAAGATAACAAAGAACCTTAACAACTTACGGTAAGGTTGTAGTTAGTTACTCCGACATTATCTCGTAATAGTATGTACACGATAAAATCCGGCCATGAACGGTGGTGTAACTTTGTAATGAATGATAATTTAATGAAATGTTATGGCGTCTGTGAGTTTTAGCTTTATGCATATATTTTACTAATGATAATTTCGAACAGCACTTTTCAAATAATCAGTGGTTATGAAACTGCATAATAAAAATACAATCATAATAAAATGTTATGGCGTCTGTGAGTTTTAGCTTTATGTTTTTATATATTTACTGTGCCTAAATAATAATGATGATATTTCATTATGATTGTATTTTTATTATGCAGTTTCATAACCACTAATTATTTGAAAAAAGTGCTGCTCGAAATTATCATTCATTGCAAAGTTACACCATAATCATTCATGGACGGATTTTATCGTGTACATAACTACATAATTATAACTTATTAATTTATGTAAGCTTATAAAATAATGTTATCCTGTGAGATAAAGACACAGTTACTATAATATTACTTTGGACTTTTAGAATCTAGAATAAATACAATGATTATACACACATAGACCATCTCAAGTCTATAACTGATCATGAACTCAAGAATGTTATACAGAGACAAACACAAAAAGTCAAAAAAAGAAATTTAAAAGATAACAAAGAACCTTAACAACTTACGGTAAGGTTGTAGTTAGTTACTCCTTTTTATTTATTTTTTCAGACTGCTGGTATTAATTCTGTTACGTCAGTAAAAGACAGAGATTCCAAGCAGACTGTTTATTGACACGAAATATACAACTACCGACATACTTACAAATCTACCCACATAACACCTCCCTTCTATTCACAAAAAGTATAAATATACTTAGGTACACGTTTCTAAAAGTTGTAACAATAGGTAGGTATTAATACTAGTACACACAAATCATGTCTTTGTCCCTTACGGGGTTGACAGAGCCTAAGATCTTTGCCCACTATTATACATACAATACAAAATACTTATTTAATCAATCAATGTTTCTGTTTAAGTTTTACCTTAAATAATTACCTAAATACATAACCATTTACCTGACACATTGCACAACAAAAACTTAAACTTATAGTAGACCTTAGTATTCTGAGATTATTTGCAGAGTGAAGTACCTAAACATCATTTGTTTTTATGCATTTTTTGTAAACAACGCAAGGCGGCCTCCCGCCGCGGTCGATGCTGGCTCGGTTGCGGGGACGGCGCGGCTGGGGTCTCGCCGTGCACTGATTTGCGCGTCGGGCTCTTGACAAACGCCGGGCATGCTAGTTTTTCCTCTGCGAGCTGAAACTCCTCAGTTGGGGTCGGGTTCTCCTCAAGAGTCTTGTCACTTGGTTCCGAGCGCGTACCTTGTTCAAGTGATGGACCCTCTCCAGTGTCTACTTTTGCTAGCGAGAATCGTGATTTATGGTTCTTTTCTTTTAATATTTGGTCGATGTGCCGTTTATGTACTAAACCATCACTCGCTCTAACTGTGTATGAAACCGGACTCTGGCGATCTATAACCACCCCTTCAGTCCATTTTTGATTGCGCTTAGAGTAGTCCCTGACGAGGACCGCGTCACCGGGCGTCAAGTCGCGAGCTCGGGTGCCACCGCGCTCCTCGCTGGTGAGCTGCCGCTCGCGCACGCGCTCGGCCGCGTCGGGCCGCAGCAGGTCAAGCCGCCCGCGCAGCCGCCGTCCGAGCAGCGCGACTGCCGGCTCCTGTCCGGTGGTGCTGTGCTCGGTGTTGCGATAACTGAATAAAAATCTACTTAACGCGGTTTCCTCGTCTTCTCCTTCGAGGTTAGCCTTCTTTAAAGCCCGCTTAACGGAACGTACAGCGTTCTCGCCGCCTCCGTTACTCGCCGGATGATACGGTGCTATCAGCGTATGCTTTATCCCATTTCGTTTTAGATAATCCTCGAATTCAGCCGAAGGGAACGGTGGTCCGTTATCCGATATTATTCTTTTCGGCAGGCCAAAGCGTGCAAACATTCTCCTAAAACTATTAATAACTGTCGCCGCGGACGTGCTGTTAACTTTTTCTGCTTCTATCCATTTAGAGTGTGCGTCAATAACTACCAAATAATACTTGTTGTTCAATGGTCCCAAAAAGTCAACGTTTAAGCGCGACCACGGCTCGGCCGGCCACGGCCACGAGTGCAGCGGCGCGGGCGGCGGCGCGGGCCGCACCGCGCGGCATGCGGCGCACTCCTGCGCCGTACGCTCGATGTCCGAATCTAAACTGCTCCACCAAACATAATTGCGAGCAATTTGTTTCATTTTAACGATCCCTGGATGTCCGTCGTGAATTTCTTTCAAAATCACGTTCTGTAATGATGCTGGTATTATAATTTTGTAGCCCCATAACAAGCAACCTTGATCGATGTGTATGTTGTCTTTGCGACGAAAATAACTTTTAATTATTTCGTCAACCGTCTTAGGCCATCCAAACATAACATAACCATATATTTTACTCAAAACGGTATCTCTTCGAGTTTCAATTTTAATATCATTAAAATTAACCGGAAAAGTACCCCGAATGAAATTCAAGTAACTGCCTGTTTCATCCTCACTTTTGCTTCGACTTCCGGTCGAGGTTAAGGGAAGCCGAGAAAGTGCATCGGCTTGACAGTTCTTGGCAGACCTAACGAACTCGATGCTGAAGTCGTAGGCTGCCAAAATCACGGCGTAACGTTGTAATCTACTCGCAGCTGTGACCGGAATGCCCCTGTTTTTACCAAAAATGTAACTTAGCGGTTTGTGGTCACTACGAAGTATGAAACGTCTGCCATACAGGAACTGATGGTGTTTTGTTACCCCGAAAACAATGGCTAAGGCCTCTTTATCAAGCTGCGAGTAGTTGCGTTCGGCTGCGTTGAGCGTGCGCGAGGCGCAGCTGACGGGGCGCTCGCCGCGCGGGCCGCGCTGCGCCAGCACGGCGCCCAGCCCGTACGCGCTGCTGTCCACCGACAGCACCAGCGGTAGCGCGGGGTCGTAGTGCGCCAGCACCGGCGCACTGCTCAACACGCGCTTTATCTTATTGAATGCGATATCACAATCGTTGTCCCACACCCACGTGACGTCTTTTTTTAACAAGTTATACAAGGGCTTTAATATATCACTCATATTGGAACAGAATTTCGAATAAAAATTCACTAAACCCATGAAACTTTTGAGCTGTGTGACGTTAGTGGGTCGCGGTGCTGCAACGATTGCGTCAACTTTTTTAACGTCAGTATGCAAACCGTCCTTATCGATGTTATAGCCTAAATATGTTACGCTATCTCTGAAAAACTTACATTTATTGAAATTGATACGAAGACCGTTGTCCTCGAGCCTTTGCAATACTGCTCTCAGGTTTGCTAAGTGCGTTGCCCTATCTTTTCCCGTGACACAGATGTCGTCCGCAAATACCGCAGTCGACGGTAAACCACTCAGCGTTTCTTCCATAATTTTTTGGAAGTTCTCCGGGATACATTTAATACCGAAAGGAACACGACGGTAGACAAAAGTCCCTACATGAGTAGTGATAGCCGTCATAGCCTGAGAATCATCTGCTAACATACACTGCTGAAACGCATTGGATAAATCCAACTTCGTATACTGTTCTCCGCCCCCTAGTGTTGCGAAGATTTCTTCAATCCGAGGCAGTGGGTAATGATAATCCTTGAGTATAGGATTGATCGTGATCTTGTAGTCCCCGCAAATCCTGATATCTCCATTAGACTTGATGACCGGCACAATGGGAGTGCCGTAGTCGGACCGCTCCACCTTGTAGATGACGCCCTCGCGCTGCAGCCGCGCCAGCTCCCGCTCCACACGCGCCCGCATCGCCAGCGGCAGCGCGCGTGCTTTCACGAAAACCGGCTTGTCGTCGTTCAAATAAAGGCGAATACGGGATTTAAAAGTACCTAAACCCTCTGCAAATACCTCAGGATATTCATTTTTCAATGTGTTCGCTACCGAGTCGCTTTCAGTTATATTATGACATTCCATTACTGCTAACTTTAATTCTTTAATCCATGTGCGGCCCATAAGAGGAGGCCCTCCATGCACAATGACATACAATTGAAGAAAAGCAGAATGACGTCCACAAGTGACATTTACTTCAATATATCCCAGCGTCTCGATAGTGTCACCAGTATAGGATTTCAACATTAAAACATTTTTATTGATGGGCAATTGTGTGAAATATTTATCGTAATATTTTTTAGAAATAGCAGATATTTTACTTCCTGTATCAATTTCAAATTTACAAACAATATTATTTACTGATAAGTTTGCGTAATAAGGTCCGTCATTGCCACCGCTCGTAACTAAATTATAAAAATGGCAATCATCATTCTCCGATTCGCTACTATTATTTAAAAAGTACTGACCTCTAGACGCCCTTTTCTCGGGCACGAATCTGTCCTCATTCTTACCTAAACACATCACTTTTAAATGGCCTTTAACACCGCACACATCACACGTAAAGTTTTTGAACCGGCATTTATTAGGCGCGTGAGTGAATTTCCCGCAGCGAGCACACGGAGTGCGTTGCACCCCGCCGCCGCCGCCGCCGCCGCCGCCGCCGCTGCTGCCAGCCGGGCCGGCGCCGGCGCCGCCGTAGGCACGCGCGCGCGCGCCGCGGCCGCCGCCGCTCACCCGATGCAGCCCGTCGTCCGCCGTGCCGCGCGCCGCGGGCCCTGCGCCCGCCGTGCTCGCGTGTCGCTCCGCCGCCTCCAGCGCGCTAGCCAACTCCACGGCCCTTTTGTAGTCTATATTTTTCTCGGCAAATAACCTTGAACGCATCTCCTCGCTATGCAATCCCGAGACAAATTGATCCCGTAGATTTTCTTCGAGTTTATCTTTGAAGTTGCAAGTTTTAGCCAAATGTTTTAAACCCTGTAGGTACACACGAATGCTTTCTCCTTGCAGTTGTTTCTTTTGCCTAAAAATATGTCTCTCGGCTATCTCTGATCTTTGTGGCTCTAGATGATTCTTAAGCAAATCGACTAATCCGTCGAAATCTTTATCCTCCGGATGGTTGGGTGCACATAAGTCGCAAAGTAGGTTGTAACATTCACCGCCGACTAAGGTTAGCAACGTGGCCACTTTAAGTTTGTCTTCGATGGCGTTCAGCGCCATAAATTGCTTGACGCGGCGTACGTAACTGTCCCAATTTTGCGATTCCACTAAAAACGGTTCAATTTTTCCGATCGACATTGTTTAAAACTGAATCGACACGTAGGTACTTGGTAATTAATTAAAAAATATCGACTGCGCCAATGTTACGTCAGTAAAAGACAGAGATTCCAAGCAGACTGTTTATTGACACGAAATATACAACTACCGACATACTTACAAATCTACCCACATAACAAATTCCAGTCAGCTTAAGTGTTAAAATATCTGAAACTAATGCTTGCAAAAGTTCCACAAGTACAAACTGTAGTAGCTCCACAACAGTTATAGACTACAGGCCCACGTACAAAAAATGTGGGTCATATGAACCACCAGGAGACGTATATAGGACGATATAAGAGCATAAAATAATAAGATTCAGCACTATGCCGTCACTTGTAAGCTGTCCAACTGGGTGCTGGTGAGAATTCAAAAGTGCAGGTAGAGTGAGTACATTCACTCACTCTGCCTTCACTTTTGACTTCTTCACTTCACTCTTCACATTTTTTGTACGTGGGCCTGTAGTCTATTACGTCAAAAAGTACAGCAAGCGCTGAGACTAAAAGTATTGATAACTTGATGCCGATTGTGCTACTGAAAGTAAACAAACACCACAGAAAATTACTAGGGCTTCCGGCCTCAGACCTTTTCAAGAGGAAAATGAAGTATCATACTCGGCTCCAGGTATTTAAGTTAGTGTAGCTAGTTTAATCATTATTTTATTGTTGATTCATGGTCTTATGTTATTTTTCTATTTGCAGTACCCGAAAATGAAAAATTGTAGTCAGTTGTGATCTATTTAAGAAATAACGTGCCAACACATGTCTGCTGAATTATTACAAGCAATTAGTACAGTTTTTCTTGGCAAAGATATCTTTGACCTCGACTGTACTTGGTACATTGCATATAAAATAGTGAATGAGCTGGCGTTGTAAGTTTGACAAAGGCTCCCGACCAAAGAACCACAAGTCCTGCTGAACCTTGGTATCAGTTGAGTCCGCGTGGTCGTCGCTGGAAACAACTGCTTCGAGACCTACGGTACAGCAGTATACGCAAATATTTATCATAAAAAGTCAACCTTCCAAGTCATGAAATTAATAAAGATATCTTTGACGTCGATTGTACTTAGTACATTTCATACAATGTAATAGGCGTGGGTATAAATAGGAAATCTTAGTAAAATAAATGTCTAACAATAACACACCACCAGCTATTTGGGGGCAGCATAGTACTTGGTACATTGCATATAAAATAGTGAATGAGCTGGCGTTGTAAGTTTGACAAAGGCTCCCGACCAAAGAACCACAAGTCCTGCTGAACCTTGGTATCAGTTGAGTCCGCGTGGTCGTCGCTGGAAACAACTGCTTCGAGACCTACAGTAGCAGCAGTATACGCAAATATTTATCATAAAAAGTCAACCTTCCAAGTCATGAAATTAATAAAGATATCTTTGACGTCGACTGTACTTAGTACATTTCATACAATGTAATAGGCGTGGGTATAAAAAGGAAATCTTAGTAAAATAAATGTCTAACAATAACATACCACCAGCTATTTGGGGGCAGTTACTACTACTAGTTCAGACACAACAGTGGATTCTATATTTTTATTAAAATTAAATTGACAAGAGACGTGTGCTCTTTTAATATGTGTTCTTAGTGCATTCAGTGAATCGAAACGCTCAAAACAACCTTGCCCACATTTATAACCATCTACACTTAAAAAGTTTGAAGCTACATTATTACAATCCCTTTTTAAATGACTAATTAAAGTATTAACATCAGAAAACACACTTGAACAGTAGCCACAACTCAACATAATTGAAAATATGTGAGAAATACAATTAATATTGCATTAAATCACAAATATTCTTACAATAACGAATGATCCTACTTATTAAATTTAGTTACATATAGATGTTTGAGAAATGAAGTGGTGCTTCAAACAAATTTAGTTTATTTTTTTTTGGTCACTTTCGTCACTCTCGTATGGGTCTTTCGCTTTAATGTCACATTTAATGATTCAGCTAACTCAGATGTCGATCGGTGGTTCCAATCGAAATCTGTGTATATACCATAGACTGCCTGTTGTATAAATTCCCATACGTTATGACATTCGAGAGGATATTGGGCATGTAATGAATAAAAAAGTTGGAAACACACTTCAACTGCCTCTAGAATGGTCGGAAAAGAATACAATATTTTATCCACAACAAGGTGAGTGATCGATCTGGGCCCATGAGGTACCCACTGATAATACGAAAGGTTGTAGATGTATTTCGTTCCGCCACTTCAATTTACGTGAAACTTCTTTAAGGTGATTACGCAATTTTTCGATGCCCTCATACACGTCAGCTTGCGTGTGAACTAAGAAAACAAAAGAATCTAGTACGTTACTTTTAGTGGGCTTCCAATTTTTGTTGACTTGATATACTCCGGGGAACAGAAACGGTAGCAGCAAAAGCAGTCCAGTTGTTTGAAGTTCAACACTCTCGTCTGAAATATTTATAAGATTGTTCAAATACCAGTCGTAGTTGGCTACAAAAATATTTATATCGGAGATGAAAAATCTTTGGTGACCCGATTTCCTCTTAAGGAAGTATTTGCGGGTGGTAGGACCTCTTGCAGTCAGTCCGGATCGCTATCACCATCAGTCGTTAATCATGCTGCCAAGCAGCAATGCATAATCTGCTGTTCCGGCTCGGAGAGTAAGACAGCCGGTGAAGTTACTGACACATGAGGTATTCTATCTTATAGCCATCTAGGCTTGGCAACGCTGCAATCCTCTTGAGCTGCGGGGTGCCCTTAAGTTGTATGTAATTTTGCCGTTGGTATTTTTTAGTTCAAAAAGTAAAAGAAGGGCATACGAACTAGTGGGTCACCTGATGGTAAGTGAGTATTATATACCACCCGTGGACTCCCGCAACACTAGAGGGTTGCAGAAGTATTGCCAGCCTAGAGGGCTAAGATAGAATCCCTCATACGTCTTACAAACCACGCCGAAACACAGCAGCACATGCACTGCTGCTTGGCGTCATGAATAGCGAGTAAGACGCTGGTAGCGATCCGGACTGACCTTGCACGAGCTGGTCTTACCACTTGCAAAAACTTTCTTAATAAGACATCAAACAAGTTGAATGTAGTGTTAAAATTTTAAAGTAAAAGTGTACAAGTAGTTAAAGTTTCTTATGGAATGGAAGGAATCAGTCGCCTTAACTGTAATTTAGCATCGATTAAACTAAATATACATACACATACATAAATCACATCTTTATCCCTTACACAGGTAGACAGAGCCTAAGATGACAAGACCCTAAGGCCCTCGTTTAGCATGATTGTGGGTGTATAGGTGGAAAAGGGGAATCAAAAAATAGTGATGGGTTGCTAGCCGCTTCGCATAGTTAACATTATTCCTAAGATCTTCCCCCATTCCCTCTATGGGCTTTTTACATTCTGCGCGGGAAGAGAAGCAAAACTAAATATAGTGGAGTCATTGAAGCGAAAAATACGGTCTTACCTCCGAATTTTTTTACTGTGAACCGATTTGCATGAAATTTTGGAATTAGGCTCATCTTACCCTTAACTTCAAAAGTGAAAATTATTTGGACTCCGCCTATTATTTTTAAGGGGTGTAAACAACCCCTTAATGGAAAAATTGATATTGAGCCATTTTATCGCTAGAAAACATGTCTAATAAGTAAGTGGTGAAATTATAAAGTATTTTCTAACATAATTACCTCATATTAAAATCATTTTCAACCCCTTGAAAATCTTACAACCCTTGCAAACAACCCCTAAATTGAAAAAATCACAAAAAAATACTTTGGTATGACATAAAAAGATGTAAGTATAGAGTAAGTAATATTTTATATTCTCTATAATAATTATCAAATTTTTAACCCCCTTTCAACCTTTGAAAACTACCCCTTGATAAAAAATTGTTAATTTTTTTTTTTTTATAAAATGAAAAGGATTTAAATATCCACACTAAGAACGTTGGTATATTCATGCCTACGTTTCCAAAATATATGAGCCATATTATGTATATATATACACATTACAATAGTTGTGGGTCTCTATTATACTGCGTACTTTCACATTGCTCCAAATATTCACACTCCGAAATTTTCAGTTTCTAAGTAGAAAAAAATATGATAAGTTTTTGGACCATAACTTCTTCAATTTTCATGCTATCACAATTTATAAAAAACCATTGTAAAGGTAATTAAGAGAGCTACAACATCCTTCATTGCAATATATAGTAAAAAACCTTTTTCTAAAACGGTGAAGGGTTAAAGGGCTTAAGAGAGGCTGTGATTGCGCTGCCACGCGCTCTTTAAACAATCATATCTCCGTCAATTTTTGTTTGACAGATAAAACAAAAAGACTAAATTGTTTGTCAGAAAAATACCTAAATTTTTAATTCATACACTTTTCTACGTATCTGTCGTCATTTCTGAGATATTATGAAAAGAAAGTGGGTTTTTATAAAATTTGAAATTTTGTTTTTTTTTTAAATCGTAACTTTTATGAAAAATATGTGTCCTGAAGCAGCCAAACTGATACTATCTATATAACTCTTCATGATAAAGTTAATTCTAGGCGGAATACGATTAATTTTAATTTTGGTGGAAATGGCACTTATGAAACCCATTGATTTAAAAGAAAAAACATTAGATGCTCCCCTTATTTGCAATACAGCTCACTTATTTTACGTGCAAAAGACTTTTAATAGTGCTCATTTTAAAGCTTATTTTAAGCACTACAAAACCCTTTTGTATTAGAATGCATAAAATGCATCTGCTCGCCGCTAGATGGCATTGACCACATCGATTAAATTTCAGACACAATAAAAAACGGCTTTGATCTTTAATATCTAGCTTAATATTGCACTTAGAATACTTTATAAAAAACCAAATTGTTCATTGTTTTACCTGCTACAATTTTGTTCTTTATAAAATTTTCGATAAAACGTATATTTTTGGAGATATTTGCAAAAAACCGATGAAAAACGTGAAAAAATTGCGAATTTTCAATTGCCAATAACTTGAAAAGTATTGGATTTTTTGAAAAACTTTATAGACGATTTTTGCTTAAAATTAGGCCTTCTATCGATATCCGAGGTTATTTTGAAAAAAAATTTATTCACCCCCGAGAAGGGGTGGCAACCACCCCCAGGGTGGTCGCGGAGTTCAAATCATTTTCACTTTTGAAGTTAAGGGTAAGATGAACCTAATTCCAAAATTGTATGCAATTCGGTCCACAGTAAAAAAATTCGGAGCAATAATGCTTCAATGACTCCACTAATAGAAGTATGTATTTATGCTTTTTAAAACTAACCTTTCGCTAATTTCACAAAAACTGCAACTTTTTCTTTTTGAAGTTGAGCTGTTATTTTACTTTGCACTTCGATAGCAAGCTCCAAAATATTTTCCTTTTTTGATATTAGGAAATCTTTCAGTTTACTGCTAGACTCCAAATCACCGAACAATAACTGGAAATCTTTTTTTATCTGCAAATAAGAAAAAAACGTAAACAACTGGAAATATCAAAAACCGAATACCACTCAATTTTCTCTAATAATGTGACCCAGGGCTACATGTAGCTGAAGCATTTAATCATTCTCATAGCTTATTTCTTTGAGCAAAATATACAATACAATACAATACAATAACTCTTTATTGAACACCACATATAACAACCAAAACAGAAAAAAGGTATACAGAATATTACAAGGTAACAATAGGCGGCCTTATCGCTACAGAGCGATCTCTTCCAGGCAACCATAATGGACTGGAGAACAGAACAGATCTGAGCAGGTGGTGCAATTTAGAATATATATTAATATACTAAGTATTGAAATACATAATATATTATACATTAAACACACATTTATAATAAATGGAGATATAAATAGACACATACACACATACCTAAAAAAAGCCAGCTACAAGATTTATGCACAAGATGACAGATAGTGATCCTTCAACATAGATTTAAATATAGTCAGTGTGAGATCATTTTATATTGGTTACATAGACAGACAGACAGACAGACAGACATGAAAAATTAGTTTGTACCTACTTGTACTAAATATAAGAGATACATTAATAAAATTACTAGGCCAACTGGAAGTACCCTGTCTTATTCAGGAGCACGGAAATTTGAATGGCAACATATTTTCTAATGACAGTATCTTTTGATTTTTTCACGGCTCCAAGAAACACAGACCTAAGCATTTGGTATCAACTTCAACTTTACACCTCTACGTCCCCGTGTTCCTGAGATAAAGGGTCTTGGCAGACAGACGGACGGACGGGCTGACAGACAACAAAGTGCTCCTATAAATAAGGTTTGCGTTTTTTCCTTTTGAGATACAGTACCATAAAAACATAATCCATAGCGTGTGTATTTCATACAAACACATATTTTATAAAATAACATTTTGAGTAGAATTTCATACTTACTAACGATGGTCCAATATTCGGTAGGGCTAGTCCTTTATACGATGTGATATACTGCCACAGAGTGCCTTCAGTTTCTGTCAATTCTTTCATGCGAATGACATGAGTATCTGCCCAGGCTTGTAATAATTCAGCAGACACATGTGTTGGCACATTATTTCTTAAATCGATCATAACTGACTTCAATTTTTCATTTTCGGGTACTGCAAATAGAAAAATAACATAAGACCATGAATCAACAATATAATAGTGACTAAACTAGCTACACTAAATTAAATACCTGGAGCCGAGTATGATACTTCATTTTCCTCTTGAACAGGTTTAAGGCCGGAAGCCCTAGTAATTTTCTGTGGTGTTTGTGTACTTTTAGTAGCAGAATCGACATCAAAAGCCGACGAGGCTCGTGAACCTGTTTCGCTAGTATCACTATTACTAGCACGCAATTTTGCGGATTGATCTTTACTTATTAGTTTTTTGCGCAATAGACATAGTTGATTGTATAAGGCTCCCGTAGCTCTTCCTTTATTAACAACTTTGCCACTTTTGGTCTTGTATTTTTCGTTTTGGACTAAGTAGAATCTTGATGTGCTAGTATTGGGAAATAGGGGAGCAAAATAATTTTCAGCCCAAAAAGTACAAACTGCCGGTAAGACTTGTCGCTTAGGAGGTATAGCTTCTGAGAATAGATATTGAGCAGTTATTACAGCAATTTCTTTAATGTCGGGTGCGGTAAGATTAGTTTCTTCAGGCAAGGCGGCAATTCGTTTTCCTATTGGATATTTGTTCAAAAGTACCCAAATAGGATTCCTTCTGCGTGCTGATTGTAAGTCATCATCTGGAGATTTTTCTTCAACAGTATTTAGTCCTTCATTGAACACAAAGTTTTCGACATTTGTCAAATCTTCAACAGCTTTCACATGTATATCTATGTTATCTATGTCACTATTTAGTAAGGTAATATCGAGATTATCAATACTTTTAGTCTCGGCGCTTGCTGTACTTTTTGACGTAACTGTTGTGGAGCTAGTACAGTTTGTACTAGTGGAACTTTTGTTGTCAGTTTCAGATATATTAACACTTTTAAGCTGACTGGAATGAATACCAGCAGTCTGAAAAAATAAATAAAAAGGGAATTTTTAACATTAACTTTAGTGTCAGATTACACGACCCAAAGTGACGCGGCGCGTTTAGCTATGCAATACATAACTTAATTTGGCAACAACAACAAAACTGGCAACGCATCTGCAATGCTCCGGTGTTACGGATGTCCATGGGCGGCCGTGATTACTTACCATCAGGTATCTCACTTGCCCGTTTGCCTGCCTTGTAGACTACAAGTTGTAGTATATATATATTTTTTTAATATATATGCATCATTATGCAGGGCCCTAATAAAATTATATATTACATTGTGTCGCTAACGCCCCGCGTCGCGTCTCGGTGAGATTTGACCCTAAGAAAAAGTTAGATATATTTAACAAGAGAATTAATTTACAACATGCAATAGAAATTAGTCCCATCATGGAAATTAAACTTTTTTCTAAGGCAAATTGAAAATTACCACGGAAATGTAAAATAATGGTTTAATGGTAATTTTCAGGTTATCTAATCCAGTGTATATCTACTAATTGAATCAGTTCTGTGAAACTACTAAAAACTAAAAAAATAAGAACCAGAAGAAGATTTTCTTCTATATCCTGATCATTATCGAGGAGCCATGAAACAAGGCTGAATGCGAAGCGCTTTCTTGGAAGCATTTGTGGTATTACATTCTTGAGTTCATGATCAGTTATAGACTTGAGATGGTCTATGTGTGTATAACCATTGTCTGAAAAGAAAATTACAAATCACACATAACCACACCAACCATGCATTTAAAATCGTTTTATAAGTATTGTTAACCATGTTAAGTAGACCATTATTAAGACATTTCCTACACTACACCAGAAAAAGCAATCAGATTCAATCCTTTATAACCCCACACGCAAAGAGGTTTAATAGCTGTGTGTGTGTGTGTGTGTGTGTGTGTGTGTGTAACAGGGACCGGAACCGGTATTTAAAAAAACCCGATTTTGCCTAGCATATTGAATTATTTTATGCTCTTTATGCAGGTCTCAATCATGTATTTAAGTACCTAACAACTTCGTATTATGAAATTTTCCTATTAAAAAATAAATTATAAACCAAACAACGAAATAGAACACAATAATACCGTTATTTTTGTATGAAGAAATACCGGTATCCGGTCCATGGTGTGTAACTACTTTTGGTAACTACACAAGTTTTATATACTTAAATAAACTCTCTCATTCTGAGAGGAGGCCTGTGCCCAGCAGTGGAACGTTTAAAGGTCGGAAATGATGATGATGATATAAGTTCCTGTCAAAAATTTCATTTTGAATACAAGCTTTTGCTGACTGTACTTACATTGTCATCCGTCCAGTCCTTGTGTACCAAATTTCAAGTCTATCAGACCAACCATTGAAGAGTTCCCTCCTGCGGAGACGTTCCTGGCTGGGTCACCAGAACTCCACTGACCGATTATTGTATTGTCATCTGACTTATTCAAGTATGCAAAATTTCAGCTCAATTGGTTGAAGATATCCGCTTTAAAATCAAGTTGCAGGATTCCACCCGGACAAACATTCACACATGTTACAAGTTGCAAGTTAAATAAAAGCTTTATTATAAGAAAAACGGGACTTAATAACGTAAATAAAAAGTTTTTGTAAATACTTCAATGTTTCGGAATAAAAGCTTGTAACGAAAAATATTGTTTTAATTCAACTTATTTTGGAACAAGGTAGTCTCTGCCTACCTCTGTGGGAAAGAGGCGTGACGGTATGTATTTTATTTTTATGACTGTATTTTTTGTTCACTTTATTTGTTTTGTCATTGGGGCTCTATAAATGTACCAATTTCAAGTTGCCATTAAGTGAGTTCCCTCTTAGGGAGACGATGCTGGCTGAACCACTGGAATTTTATCAATAAATTAGTGTTGTATTGAAGTCAAATTTGCAAACATAACATGTACCACTGGTTTCAGTGGTGGTCAAAAATATAGGGTTATTACAAGCTTTTATATTAACTTGCAACATATGTATGTGTGTATGCAGCATGTATGTTTGTCCGGGTGGAATCTTGAGACTCAATTTTGAAGCAGATATCTTCATCCGATTGAGCTGAAATTTTGCATACTTGTGTAAGTCAGATGAGAAAACAATAATCTGGTAGTAGAATACTGGTGGTCTAGCCATGACCGTCTTCACAGGAGGGATCTCTTCAACGGTTGGTCCAATTGACATGAAATTTGGTTCATATAATGTAGGACAGATGATAATGCAAGTACAGTTAGCAAAAAAAGCTTGTACCTATCTAGAACGAAATTTTTAGATTAGGTTTTTTTTTATTTATGTTTTGCCTGTGAGCATACAAAAATTGATATCAAGTTTGTATCTAATAAATAAATTTTAAACTGAGTAATGGGGCTAAGGATATTAGGTTATTATGTAGCAAACCGATAAAATAACATGTCACATGCATGACACGCCTCTAAACAGCTCTCATGCCTCTCGTGTCAGGCATGTTTAGATAGTGTCCCAAGTACAATACAATACAATAACTCTTTATTGAACACCACATATAATAATCAAAACAGAAAAAGGTATACCTACTAACAGTAAGTAAGTACCAGTAAGTAGTAGGTAAGTACTTACTTTTATGCACTTGCTTTACTTTACCATTATTTCATGTCAGTGTCAACATGCTACAAGGCTTTAATTGCCACGTCGAGCGAGTTGCAAGTGGTAGGTACTTAAAGGAATTTCGTGGTCGACTATACTTAACTTAGGTACCTACATAATGTTCAAAGCCTTGGCCAAAAGTATATAGCGCTCTATAAAATACATAAGTAATATATGTATATTCACAAAATATGTCCACTTAAAGCCAAACATAACCATAAAAAGAAAACTTACATACATGCAAAGGCAAACGTACATAAACCACGTCTTTATCCCTTACGTGGTAGACAGAACCTCAGGTAACAAGAACTAATTGGCCACGTTTAGTTTAGCATGATTGTGTTGTGGGCGTATAAAAAAACTTAAGCACAAAGCGTATATAAGTAAGGTACAAATCAGACAGGTCAAGACAGGTGCACAATAGTTTTGGCCACGCCTGTGGTTATAACGAACACACGCACAATTAGGAATATATTGAATAAACAAGAAATACCTTTACGAGAATTATGAAGGCTTCATGTCATGTCGATTTTATGCCAGTCCGTTGAGCCCGCATTTAGCGGGCTCCGCGTAAAAGTACAATTATATCACATCGCGGTGAAACAAAATGGTCGTTTGGCTGTGGCGGCGCTCTGACTGGGAGGGATGCGCTCGCGTCGCGACACGAGGGCAGTGTTGCCAACCAACTTTTGCAAAAATCGCTAGCATATCTATACTTCTGTTCTTTTTACTTATATTATAAATATAATTTTAGTATAATATTATAAACAGAATAAATTTAATTGTTTGTCCGAAACAACTGGACCGATTTGAAAAATTCTTTCACCATTAGGATCCCACGTTATCCTAGATACAGAGGCTATATTGATTCTGATAGGCTATAGGTATATATATATAAATAGGCGGTATTGATTCTGCCCGGACGAAGTCGCGGGCAACATTTAAAATAAGTCGCTAGATTGTAGAAAATAACCTACAAAAGTCGCTAAATGTATGAAACACCAGCTGGAAAAAAGTCGCTACCATAGTCCCAAATGCCACTAGATCTAGCGACAAAGTTGCTAAGTTGGCAGCACTGCGTAAGAGCAATAAACGGACGGAAACTCAAATATTTTCCTTCTCAGTGTTGCCCAGCATTACGATAATTCAAAGACGGGCTACGGGCTGCATGCAACCAACCTCAACCAATATGATAACTACGTATGATAGCATTAGTTATACTCTTTGGATCAATGTAAAAGGTATTTTTAATTTTTTTGCGGGACGATTACTGTTACATTTACTAATATATTTTTTAGAACTGATTCCCAAGTATGTATTACTACAGGTATTGTAATAACTATTTTATAAGTTTTATGTTAAAGTCGAAAATGAAATGTTTTTAGTGGGATAGTAAGTAAAACCACAAGCGAAAACGACATTAAAAATTAAAACATGTAAACAACACAATTTAGGCAATAGAATTAAAATACTCACCAGTAAAAATTTTCACCATTCCATCATCAGCCCCGAGTTTGAGTAAAATGTCTTCTAGAGACATATTTTGGTTAGGTAGTAACTATTTAAATTGGTACTGTGGTACTGTTCAATAACAAATATTTAAAAAAATATAAAGAGACGTCGGAGAACGTAAATTCATAAACATTCGACCTCAACTTCAACCAATGACATCTAACGGACGAACGACTACGACTAGCTAAACTATGCTTAAAAATATTGGGCATCGATGGAGGGAGAGAAGACGGGCAGTGTTGCCAACAATAATTCAGAATTCCGCCATCTTCATAGGAAAATTCCGTTTAAAACCGGTTTTGAGATTAATAAAGTTTCTTTAACCCCAAATCTGGTCTTTTCCTCCGTCAATAGGGTGCTTATCATTGACCTAAAATTATGAAGGGCTGTGCCAGGAGTTTTGGCTTGTAAATTTCAAGAATGGTGTAATACCACGTTTGTAAAAATTAAGTCAAATTTCAGCTTCCAATTCTTAGTAAAAAAAAACCAGCCAACTACTAGTCGCACTCGCGCACCGAAGTTTCTGTACAAATAAGGCAAATTTTAATATAATCCAGTGTGCTAAGTGAGTTCTACGCGGACGAAGTCGCACGCAGAAGCTAGTCATAAATAAATACTTTACTTAGTGTTCCTTTCTGTTTTACTTAATAGTACGTAGGCCTTTTTTTATGGTGTGGAAAATGCGCCTTATGCATCCGCCCGGTACGGGTATACCGGGGGTATGTGGGGCTCTCCCGCGACGGCAGGCATACCCACTAAAAACCACACGGATTCCCTCTTCAGTCGTATGTGCGTATGTGAGGCGTTACGAGAGCACTCGGTGTCACCGCGACGCCCTACGACCACCCCGGGATGGGGTTCCCTCTTCCCTCTCCCTCTCCCCCACTGGTGCCGCTTGGATTTTTTATAGAGGTTGTCTCCTCGTGGCCCCTGTCTTGAAAAAGACAGCGGCCCACGTTTCGACCCCAAGGGCCGGGTTACGTGATGACCGGCAGTGACCGAAGTCACGCCACTCCGCGATCGCAACCCATAGGTCGCACCGCTCCGACGGTGAACTTTCGCCCCCGTCCAATAAGGCTTGCCCTCACCTTTCCCTGCAGGTACTTGGCTCAGGTTCACCTCCGTCAAAAAGGCGCCGCCTTCACTGCAGGTCCATTTCTGGACCCGCTGGCTCAGATCCCATGCAACGAATTGCGGGTTCACCTTACCCCAGATGCATAAAATACTAAGTATTATGATTTCGATAAATAATCCGTCAGCCGTTAAAACACGTTTTCCTCCGTTTTCTTTACTGTCACAGGTGCTGATCTGAAATCCCCCAAATTTGACGGGAAAATTAAATCTACTAAGTTGGCAATGCAAAGTTCAAAACTTTGTGATGTTGCATCCCTTTCGTACTATAGATGTCACAGAATCGAGGGAAAGGGACGGTATGAAACGAAATACGTCATTTCAGATGGACGGAATCACGTCATTATTCCTTCTGAACATTGCAAGTTAGTAGGAATATGAGAGAAATTCCTACTGTTAGCACAATAAAATTATGGAAGGATTGATGTAATTTGTATTGATATTCTATTAAAGAGGTGCCTACATAAATAATACATAAGAATTGTGTAATTTGTATTGTTATTATATTATCGAGATGCGGCAATTTGTATGGAAGTACCTACCTATTCGAATGACTGTATCTTACGATTGCGTAGACTTAAAAGTTTGATTTTCTCACAGTTTTTAAGGGACCGGCAAACCTCAATATTTGGTATCAATTTGAATTTTATATCTACGCGATTCTGAGAAACAAATCTGGCAGGTTAAAATATAATCCAGAAATCCAGTGTAAGCAGAGCCCTGCTCCTAAGTAAAATGTAGGCAAAGTGAGGTCATTTAATATTGGTTACTTACATATGGGCGAAAATCTTAGGTATCATGTTGTTATTGGCGATGCGGCTAGCAACCTCAACTATTTTGATTCCCCTTTCCACCTATACCTACGCCCACAATCATGCTAAACGAGGGCTTTAGGTATGTAACTATATATGTATGTACCTATGTGTGTTATTTACATAGACCAACGTAAAAAAATATTTATTTCATTAGTTGTACTAAACTACCTTCGTACCAAATTTCTAGGACAACTGAAAGTAACCCATAGGTTTTCTAAACTCGGCTTTGTATGAAAGCATCATTTCTAACGACTGTACCTATCTTTTGATTATGTTGGCTCAAAGGGGTCATAATTATTTTTACAGCTCCAAGAGACTGTAGACCTCAGTGTAAGGGTCTTGACGGGCAGACAGACAGACAACGAAGTGATCTTATAAGGGTTTATTTTTTCCTTTACAGGTACGGAACCCGATAAAGGTTTTAACTAACGACTTTTTTAACCCCCGGAAAATGTTTTACTTTCCTGCGGGAACCCATCAGTTTTATGGGATACTAGCAGTTGCCCGCAACTTCGTCTGCGTAGAATTCGTTTATCGCTATCCCGCGGGAATCACGCAATTTTCCGGGATAAAAAGTAGCCTATGTGTTATTCCAGACTATAATCTATCTATGTTCCAAATTTCATCCAGATCGGCCCAGTACTTTTTGAGCCTATTCATTACAAACATACAAAAATAGGTACAAATCTTTCCTCTTTATAATATTAGTATAGACTAGCCGTTACCCGCAACTTCGTTTGCATAGAATTCGTTTATCGCTATCTCGCGGGAATCACGCAATTTTCCGGGATAAAAAGTAGCCTATGTGTTATTCCAGACTATAATCTATCTATGTTCCAAATTTCATCCAGATCGGCCCAGTACTTTTTGAGCCTATTCATTACAAACATACAAACATACAAAAATAGGTACAAATCTTTCCTCTTTATAATATTAGTATATATATAGATATAGATATAAATTTTATACGTAAAATCAGGTAACAATATGCCAATTTTACTTAATTAGATGCATAAGTTTTTGATTACTACCTATAACTGCATAAGTTATTAAGTATAGTTTTTTAACTATCCAACGGGATTTTTTTAATTTTCAGGGAATAAAAGTGTTGAAATACTATTTTATATTTACCTAATATATTATTTATTCAGGTACAACTTAAAACATGACATGCATATGACAACCAAAACAACCAAAGACAATCTCAACTAAACTACCATACAAAGAGCTGCTACATCACTACCTATATTCGAACAAAAAGTATCTAAAATGTTGACCGGGGATATGTATTAAGGTACCACCATGCAAAATTTCATTTAAATCGGTTTAACAGTTTCGGAGATTAGCAGGTACAAACAGACAGAGAAACGAAAAAAAATCTGGATGTGTTCTATTTCACTTCTTACATCCCGCAGACTCAAGCCTACCTAAGCGTTGCCAGTAATTTTAGGTGTAGGTTAAGGTAGTTATTAAATGCAGACACGTGTTTTATACCTACTATTTAGTTTTTATTATAAGTAAATATTATATTTCTAACGCTACGGCTGTTCAAAAGATCAAATGTCACTGGAAATCACATATTGTTCTGCAAATTGAACAGGCGTTTAACGCTTAACACATTGCAAGCTAAATTATTTTGTAATGAAAAACAAATACTTATCGTAGATTTTTAATAATTTAAAGGAAAACATAGTCATTAAGGCCTATTGTAATGTGAGGATGTATCAAAAATACACGCTGTACCTATATACAATGCGCAAACGCCTGCATACCTGTGAAATTTACTTTCATTGGGACTTGGACTTGCTATTCAGTTTTGTACAGGCGCTTCAACGCCTCAATAACTTTTCGGTTACTTTATTATTTTTTCCAAAACCATATACCTACTTTAAAGCAAATTAGTTTTACGGAATTAATTTCCACTTTCACATCCGACCAAAATCAATGGGTCAAAAATGTATTAAAAAGTATTTATGTTCTAAAATCTTACCGTGTCAAATCTTTTTACCGACTAATTTGAACGTTAAAGAAAGTTAGATTTCCCACTGAATTGGTAGGTCATGAGGTAATATCCTACTAAAATTTAATTTCTCGACCAATTTGGATGACAAATACTTTGTTGTATACCTACCAAGTCAACCTACAATTTGTGTTATCCACCAGAAACAAAGAAAAAAAAGAGCCGTTTGGATAATAACCCACCAAATCAGAAGGATAACCAATTAATCCTGCCAAAATTACCTTCTAACTTATAATCCATCGAAATCGGTGGGTAAAGTAAACCGAATTCCTACTCATTATTTTCCTTCTAATATTTCCTATTACCGATTTTACCCACCTGTTCGGTCGGTAAATATGATACATTTTCCAACTAGATTGGTAGGTATCTGGTAATATCCTAACAAATTTTATTTCCTACAAATTTGAAAGATAAAAACTATGTTGAATACCTACCAAGCACGAAGAATACCCATTAATGCTTCCAAATTAACCTTCCATTTGCGCTACCTACCAAAAACAGAAGGAAAAAAAATTGTTTCTTCGAAATCTTTTCCTTCTAAAATGTTTCCGGTGAAATTTCCTACCGACTTGGTAGATAATGTGGTAATTTCCCACCAAATGAGATTACCTATCAATTCGGAAGGCAAAAGCTAGGATAATAACCCACCAAATCAGAAGGATAACCAATTAATCCTACCAAAATTACCTTCCAACTTATAATCCATCGAAATCGGTGGGTAAAGTGAACCGAATTCCTACTAATTATTTACCTTCTTAAATATTTCCTTCTAATATTTCCTATTACCGATTTTACCCACCTATTTGGCCGGTAAATATAGTACTTTTTCCGACTAGATTGGTAGGTTACGTGGCAACTTCCTACCAAATTTTATTACCTGCCAATTTGGAAGATAAAAATTATGTTGAATACCCACCAACTCAGAAGGATATACGTTATTCCTTCCAAATTAACCTTCCATTTGTGCTACCCACCAAAAATAGAAGGAAAAAAAAAATTGTTCCTTCGAAATGTTTTCCTTTTAAAATGTTTCCGGTGAAATTTCCGACTGACTTGGTAGATAATGTGGTAATTTCCCACCAAATGAGATTACCTATCAATTCGGAAGGCAAAAGCTGGGATAATAACCCACCAAATCAGAAGGATAACCAATGAATCCTGCCAAAATTACCTTCCAGCATATAATCCATCAAAATCGGTGGGTAAAGTGAACCGAATTCCTACGAATTATTTACCTTCTTAAATATTTCCTTCTAATATTTCCTATTACCGATTTTACCCACCTATTTGGCCGGTAAATATAGTACTTTTTCCGGCTAGATTGGTAGGTTACGTGGCAACTTCCTACCAAATTTTATTACCTGCCAATTTGGAAGATAAAAATTATGTTGAATACCCACCAACTCAGAAGGATACACGTTATTCCTTCTAAATTAACCTTCCATTTGTGCTACCCACCAAAAACAGAAGGAAAAAGAATAATTGTTCCTTCGAAATGTTTTCCTTTTAAAATGTTTCCGGTGAAATTTCCGACTGACTTGGTAGATAATGTGGTAATTTCCCACCAAATAAGATTACCTATCAATTCAGAAGGCAAAAGCTAGTTTAATAACCCACCAAATCAGAAGGATAACCAATTAATCCTGCCAAAATTACCTTCCAACTTATAATCCATCAAAATCGGTGGGTAAAGTGAACCGAATTCCTACTAATTATTTACCTTCTTAAATATTTCCTTCTAATATTTCCTATTACCGATTTTACCCACCTATTTGGCCGGTAAATATAGTACTTTTTCCGACTAGATTGGTAGGTTACGTGGCAACTTCCTACCAAATTTTATTACCTGCCAATTTGGGAGATAAAAAATATGATGAATACCCACCAACTCAGAAGGATACTCGTTATTCCTTCCAAATTAACCTTTCATTTGTGCTACTCTCCAAAAACAGAAGGAAAAAAAATAATTGTTCCTTCGAAATGTTTTCCTTCTAAAAATATTCCGGTGACATTTCCGACCGACTTGGTAGATAATGTGGTAATTTCCCACCAAATGAGAGTACCTATCAATTCGGAAGGCAAACGCTAAGATAATAACCCACCAAATCAGAAGGATAACCAATGAATCCTGCCAAAATTACCTTCCAACTTATAATCCATCGAAATAGGTGGGTAAAGTGAACAGAATTCCTACTAATTATTTACCTTCTTAAATATTTCCTTCTAATATTTCCTATTACCGATTTTACCCACCTATTTGGCCGGTAAATATAGTACTTTTTCCGACTAGATTGGTAGGTTACGTGGCAACTTCCTACCAAATTTTATTACCTGCCAATTTGGGAGATAAAAATTATGATGAATACCCACCAACTCAGAAGGATACTCGTTATTCCTTCCAAATTAACCTTCCATTCGTGCAACCGTCTAAATTCAGTAGGTAAAAAATCCCGTTTCCGTCAACAATTTTACCTTCTAAAAATTTTCCGTCTGATATATCCTACTACTTCACAAGGAAAAAAAAAAAAACCTTCTAATTTTTAGAAGGTAATCGACTTCCGACAAACTTTGTAGGAAAAAGTAGGACGGAAACGTCTTTTTTTTGGTAGGTAAAGCACTTAGAAGGAAGAACTCAGAAGGTACTCTCGGATATTTTTCTCAGTGTGGTGAGCAGTAGATGTTTGTAATTGTGTCGCACAGACACAGCATTCAAACAGATGACGCTTAGCGACAAAAAATCGCATAAAAACAAAAAGGTCACGTGACAGTTAGTAACAGGTAGAAAAATTCGGAGACTACCCACCTGCTATGGGTGGTGTAGGGGTATAGCACGCGTCACGGAATGACGAGGATCCGGGTTCGATTCCCGGCCATAGCTTTACTTTTCGGATTTTAGAAATAGCCAGCTAAACGTAAATACATTGCTTACTGAGCTACTGTTGCTATATCCTCTATGCTAAAGTGTGCCAGTAAAAAAATTGCCTGCCTTTTTGAGGCCCCCGGATTTATAGTCCACCTTTTGAAAACGAGCTCGCTTTCGTCGGATTAACCATAACATTTTAAATCCTATGTAGTTGCGAAAATCTGCCATTTCGGAGCATAATACTAAGCATCTGCTGTTAATCAATTTGTATTTTTGCGGGTAGGACAGTTACAATACAATACAATAACTCTTTATTGAACACCACATACAACAATCAAAACAGAAAAAGGTATACAGAATATTACAAGGTAACAATATGCGGCTTTATCGCTACAGAGCGATCTCTACCAGGCAACCATAATAGACTGGAGGACAGAACAGATCTCAGCAGGTGGTGCAATTTAGAATATATAATTAATATACTAAGCTAAGTACTGTATAATATACATGAAACACACACATTACACACTACCTAAAAATGTCAGCTACAAGGTTCATGCAGAAGATGACAGATAGTGCGCTTTCAACATAGAGAAACACAGTTACAGACAGTTAGATATATATGAACTGGGGTAACTTTGCTCATATTTGGGTATTTTATTACAAACTTTTATTTAACTTGCAACTCATGTATATATGTAAAAAACTAGACATGGCCGTTAGGCCACGTTTAGCATGATTGTGGGCGTAAAGGTGGAAAGGGAAATCAAAAAAATGACGGGTTGCTAGCCGCATCGCCTGTAACATTATTCCTAAGACTTTCACCCATACCCTGGATGGGATTGCAATATCTGCGCTGGAAGACAAGCAATTAATTAATTTCTAATTATTCAATAAAGATACAGACGGCCACAGAATTATACATGGAATCACAACGGTTTGATGTCATTTCTCTATTAGCCCTGCTTTTAACAATATTAAAGCAGAAACTGCATTGCTCCCCTGTGCAACACTATTTCTTAAACAGTGCAATTTTGGAACAAAAGGGGAGGCAGCATTTGTTGAGATAAAATACTGCACTTTTGGGAGTATTTTACAGACCTGTTGGTGCAGCTAACTCACTCTAAATTAGTACGTATTGAAAGGAAAAGTTCTCGAGTGGCGACCACGAACCGGAAGACGCAGTGCTGGCAGGCCTCCCACTAGGTGGACGACGTGAAAGTTGCGGGAAACCGGTGGACGCAGGTGGCGAGTTGTCGTTCATTATGGTGTGCTAAGGGGAAGGCCTTTGTTGAACAGTGGACGTTTTCAGGTTGATGATGATGATGACAAAATGGAGCTCTTGATTGTTCAAATAATTTTTGGTCTAATGTGTCTTTTAGCCGAATGACCGTTTGGTCTAAATTTCCTTCAGTTGAAACTGAAAATATTTCAGAATATAATATTAACACTTTGTAGAATAGGTTAGGTTCTTATTTCTGAAAAGTCATTGGTTTCAATACATATTCTCTAGGTTTATCACCTTACTCGCTCGCAATCGCCATCGCGTTCATTTTGACAGTTCATGTATGGGCTGACAAGTGGCATCGGAATCAGCTAGCTGTCACATTCATAGAAGAACTGTCAAAATGAACACAATGGCGATTGCGAGCGAGTTAGGTAATAAGCTTACAGCTTAGACCAAACGATCGTTGACCAAACCATTACATTAGGCCAACAAAACAGTTTTTTTGCTGTTACAATGTATTGCAAAAAGGAAGAGCTAAAATAACACCAGTTTTTATTTCTTCTTTTTCTTCTTATTTGTGGCGTATCAAGTCGTTATAGCGACGACAAGTTCGCCAATGACAATGTAAAAAAAATATAATTAAATAATCTTGTGACAAAATGTCGGCAACGTTGTACGGTAATGGTCAAAGACCACCCTCCCCCCTGTCGGGCTCTTAGCCAGCGGTCAATGATATCCCTCAGAAACTGCCAAAAATCATTAGCCGATGCCCAGGGCGCACCGGACCAAGCACTGCTCTTCCCCCCGGACGGATCCAAAAACGAACCGCAGCTCTTGACCACACGTGGAGGTAACCCGACTCGCACCCCAGTTTTTATTTAAACTGACGTATCTTTCTTCTGACGTCTGTGCACAGCGGCCGGTAACGACCCACGAAAATTAGCTTTGCACTGATAAACCTTTTCTCCACTCGTTACGGCCATTTTAGTGTAAAATTTAAGAGTTTTGCTGCAACTTTTGCTTGCACTTTGCGGCCTTGTACGTTAAATTGTTTTTAATACATACATACATAAGGTAACAAGACCTTAAGGCTATGTTTAGCATGATTAAGCGTATAGGTGGAAAGGGAAATCAAAATAGTGAAGGGTTGCTAGCAGCATCGCCTATAACATGATTCTTAAGACTTTCGCCCATTCCCTCGATGGGCTTTTACCATCTGCGCGGGAAGAGAAGCAACTGGTAAATTCTATGTTTTTTCTTTACTCCCAGACCAGCTTGGAAGAAAACCAATTTTATTTAATCACAGTCGTCTATTTAAGTTGCCTTTAATTTAAGTAAGTAAGTAAGTAAATGCTTTATTGTACAAATATAAAGAAACAGATACAATTCACAAAAAAATAAAAATAACATACCAAAAAAAAAAAAAAACATTTAATACGTGGAAGTAAAAAATCTATGTATTTGTTAGTTGCAGCTACAACTAACGATGTATATATTGATTAATTTCGATTATACTGTTTATTAAATACAAATACGAGAGGCACTCCGTTTCAATCATTAATCGGCTATACCAGTTTGCTACGCGATATTAAAGTAAGTTTGCAAGACAAAGTTACCAACAAACTATTTCTTTATTTGTGCGTGGAGCCATACCTTACTTATTGAAACAGACCGTAACTCCAGTAAACCTTGGCCGTCTACCCCACAAGTACAGATATGATTTGTGTGTGTGTAAAAACTAGTGTCCGACCGAAACTGATTTTTCAGCCGAAACCGAAACCGAACTTTCGGTCTTGCTCTCTGTTTCGGCCGAAACTGAAACCGAAACCGAAACTTATTAAAACATTTAAAATTACGATTATTTACTGAAATTTGCTGTTTTTTTTAACATTTATTAACACATAGTATACTTACCAAATCACTCAATTGCAAAATATAACCTCAACTCATGATTAAATGAACGGTGGCGAACTAAGCCGGGGCCCGCCGGCGAGCAAGCACGTCGAGTTAGCTGCGAAGTTACCGAACGACGCACGAAAATTCACGAGCACTCGAGTTTCGGTGGGGTCGAAAGTTTCGGCTAGATTTTGGCCGAAACCAAAACTAAGGCCGAAACTAGATTTTTTGGCCGAAACTGAAACCGAAACCGAAATTTCGGTCGGTCACTAAAAAAAACACGAGTATCTAATTTTAGTCAAGGTTGTTACTGGAGCAAACTAATCTGTTTAAAAACCGCGCCACAAGCAGTCTCTTGATTAAAAGAGCCTACGCAGCACCTTACAAATTCGCGTCATTTCCTCCTGGGCCCATGCGGCCCTATCCCCGACGGATTGCATTACGGATTCAGAGCGGGTACCCGCGTAACAGTTTATTTTCCACTCGGATGGAAGTGGGAGGCGCAGTGAGGAGCGTGTCTTAATTTTGGTGCTTCATTGGTCTTAGGTTCATATTGCGCTGGTAATGTTTACACATAATAATAATAATAATAAAAGATATTTATTCAACAGTTTGCAGTTACATACATATAAAAGTAAAAGTAAACAATAATATGCTACAAACTATTGAAATGGCTGGCAGCTCAGCTTATGCCTGTGCCACACAGACCTAACGATCTGTTGACAAACAGACGCTGTTTTTCAGCCGCCCCCATGATACACTACTTTTCTCACACACGCGAACATACCCTCACATACACACAAAATTTTAAAGACCAACACACGGCCCGTTACTAAAACTCGTCAACACCACACATATCTACACATCACATGAAACTGTATTAATACAAAACATAGTCAAGTAGATTAATGATACATGTGTTTTCATCATGTTTTTATCCCTTACGGGGTAACAAGCCAATGGCCACGTTTAGCATGATCGTGGTCGTATGGAAAGGGGAATCAATGTAGTGATGGGCTGCCGCATCGCATATAAAGTGATGCCTAGGATTTTTGCCCGTTTAGATCGTAATCGTAACCGATGGAAAATGTAGTTGACAGACTGAAACTGGGTTACGTTTCCCGAAAACGAGGGAACGACCGAGACAAGAGTCGCCCAGCAAATTAAAAAAAACTGTAGAGCTGCCTAGGTGAGGCACTTAGTTTTGTACGAGTGATCGAGTCAAAATGTGTACTTATTCAAACTGTCGTTGCGTAAGGCCTAAGCTACTATGAGTTAAAATGCAAATTTAATAATTAATTCTTCAGTTCTTATTCAGCTTGGTTAAACGATCTTAAATAACAAGAAATAATAAAATTGACCATTATGGTTCCCGGTCCAAGCTGATCTGAGACCCGTCCGAAGTTCCAAACAAAAGATTTCAAATATCGAACGAGTGTTCGATATATGGAACTTGAACTAAGTCTCATAGCAGCCAGCAACAGAAACCTGCCAGTATAAAATTAGCAGATCCTATTCCTACAGGGAGACCGAGGCAAGTTGAGACAGAGGTGAGTTGATACAAAGCCTTTTTCTCTGCACCTATGACAGTTAGCGAGATCACAACTTCACACAAACTGTGGAGTGTAGAAAGAGCAACGAATTAGCGAAGTTACCAGCCCGATAAACTGTCACAGTTCAGATAAATCGGCTTTGTATCAACTCACCTCTGTCTCAACTCTCCTCGGTCTCCCCTACTGTGCGTAATTCTGATTATTTAAAAAAGTAAAGACAGATGGTCGTTCAATTACCCTCAGTTTCCACAAAATAGCAATTAACCAATTCACAGTACCCGATCATAAATATTGCACATCGGTCTTCTCGGCTAATTTTGGCTTTGTAGAGCGTCGTCTCACTCTAACTTACTTACTTGACGCTAGAGATGCGCCGAGTAACGAGTACCGAGTTTTACTCGGCTCAATTTTTTTTCAACCGAGTACTCGGCCGAGTAACTCGGTTCAATCAAATTCGCATTTCGTACGCGTAAACAAGTACAAACAGGTTTGCGCCGGTCAAGACGTCGGCTCGCGTTGATACACCCCTCACCCCGCCCACGCCTTTCAACTACTACACTACTAGTCACTTGATTGTTTGCAAACAAACACGTCACGTTGCGCGTCATAGTAAATAAATATAAATATATTGCTTTTCTTAAACAAAGTATGTATACTCGTTACTCGTTATCTAATAACCGAGTTATTCGGCCGAGTACGAGTATCAAAAAACCCGCCGAGTACGCAGAGTACCGAGTATCAAACGAGTACTCGGCCCATCTCTACTTGACGCCAATTGTCCCTTTCCAAAGACCGAAGCGCAATCTTTACGACCGGCTACTGTAAGTTAAATTATTTAACCACAAAGTGCATTACTTTAACTAATTAAGCAGCAAAGCGCTGAACTTTATCAAAGAAACTTAAGTTTTATGAATAACGGCGCATCAGCGAATCCTTTGCCTTACCCAGTTTCTTCGGAACGATATTGAAATTATATTTATTCCACGTCCACCGAGAAACTTCAAAGAGATGACTACAGTACGCCGGTTCTAAAACTTTACCACGAACAAATCAAGTAGTAAGACTTTGCACTAGTTAGTTCTCGACTATGGCACAGAATAATAACACGCAGTCAGTACACTCCTAGTTTTGGCCGCTCCATCCCAGTCAGCACAAGAACGCGAGAAAGACTACCCGCCTCTTTCTTGAACGAACAGTAAAAAAGACAGACAAGACTCTTGTGCGCTCTTGAAATTACCATTTTAAAAGCAGAGGGTGAAAATACGGAAGCTAAGAATAAAAAGTCTGGTGTCAACCAAGATCCACTTCGAGACACTGCGCCCAGCTAGTAAGTAAGTAAGTAAAAAAAAAAAAAAACTTCATAAGAGTGACCCGGGGCCTCAATTCGATTTTTAAAAAGAAATAGCGCCATCGATACTGTCGATGATTCCGCCAATGTCGAGGTTGAAGACAGTGTCGTTATTTATTTAACCGTTGTTCGGTGGCTTTGATGTACAGTAGTGATGTAACGAATGTCATTTTTTAAACATTCGCGAATGAGAATGCGATTGCAAATGTCTGCTACTTACATTCGCGGACGCGAATGCGAATGCGAATGTAGAAGTGTTCAAATTTGGCGCCAACTGTCTATCTATGGCTTTGCTGGCAGTTACGAGGTGCGTTCCGTTTGTATTTTGTTCCGAGAATTACCGAGTTGATACGAACTCATCCGACTGAATTGTATTTCCGCTCGCGCCGGTCTTTTCGGAAACAAAACAAGTGAATTTTGAGGTTAGAGTTTTTTCTTACATTAAAAACATAAGAAATGAATGGGTTTTTGATTTTAATAACCTACCATTATCTTCAAATAGTTTTTTTTTCTGATATTTATATTCGCAAAACATTCGCAGAAATTTTGCGGATGCGAATGCGAATACGAATATCCGCGAATGCGAATGCAAATATTCGTTAGGTACATCACTAATGTACAGTGACCCGGGGCCTAACCATGACGTCTTAATGCTATTCAATTCCGATGCTTTAGCTGTCATTTTTGACACTTCTAGTATGGATCTGACAGCGATCGATCCAACTTTGGTTCGAATTTCTGCATCATTTTGGAAAAGAGCCGATATTCTTCAAACTGCTTGACTGATTTTTACCAAACATAGCTAAGAACCACCGGAATGAAACTGGCTTTCGAATGAACAAAACCGCATTCAAATCGATCCATCCGCTTAAGAGCTACAATGCCACAGACGTACACACACACAAACTCACACAGACATCGACGGTACCTTACAACACCCCCTTTTTGATAAAATAACAAATGAAACTTCGAACACAGTTCCCAATCTTCACTGGGCGTGTGGGATCTATAGTCCCAAGCCCTCTCAGGAGAGAAGTTCTGTGCCAAACAGTGGGAATACGTAGGCTGTAGATGATGAATTGTAAATTCTTCTTCTTATTTGTGACGCATCAAGTCGTTATAGCGACGACAACTTCGCCAATGTCAAAGTAACAAGAATATAATTCAAAAATCTTTTGACAAAATGTCGGCAACGTTGTACGGTAATGGTCAAAGACCCCCTATTGGGCTCCCTCAGAAACTGCTAGGAAATCATTAGCCGATGCCCAGGGTACACCTGACCAAGCACTGCTCTTCCCCCCAGACGGATTCAAAAACGAACCGCAGCTCTTGACCACACGTGGAGGTAACCTGACTTGCACCCCCGAGTTCGGAAGTTAGCATATTTCATAAAGTTTTTTTTTTCTTCTCTTCGACATTGGAGACATCTCCAATAAATTTATTTGACGGTGGAGGCGTTTTACACCTCCACTGAACTTAAATTATTTTTATTGTTGTTTTGACTAGAGATTTTATAAATCTCTACTATAGATTAATATAATTTAAGGCTCGGGGACCTTATACATCCCTATTATAAAATGTATTTAATTTGAGTAGAATTTAAGTATTCTTACTGTATTTTATTTTGAAAAAATGTCTTTCTGCCAAGTTTCTTGCGGCGCATTCTTCTTGGCAACGATGGTCTTTCCGAATGAGCTGGTAGTTTCAATAAGACATGTAATAAGAGCCCTTGGCGGCCAATTTGCAAAAATAAAGTTTTCATTTTCATTTTTCATTTTCAACATACATCCTCTGCACACAAGTATTCTATAATCCTTAGAGGAATACAAGTGGCTGCATTGAATCTGGTCTGTATCGCGATAAAGTTCAACAACTACGTGACAACTCGAGACGGATTTATATCCGCTATTGACGTTTATAAAATTTAAACCTAATGAGCACACGCGTAAAGTTTAAAATCATGTTTGTATTAAACGTTAAAAAGGCTGTTTTAATTGTTAGCTGTATGTACTAGTTGAGTCCTTTGGAGTGAATTTTTTGTTGAGAAAATTATAAAAATTAATTAGAGAGTTTTGTAGATTTAAGTAAGTATTAATTACTTTCAACACGAAACTACCGTGAAACTCAATCATAATTACAAAAGTTATCCACTCGGATAGTTCAAGAGGAAGGACTACTAATTAGTCTGAAACATGTCGAGCACCACTCGACTTTTATATGCGAGTTATCCACATATATACTGACTCAATAACAGACTGTTCGATCATTTTGTACTTTAGATACCACATTCAGCGCAATTAGGCATCGTTTCATATCGATATAGGTAAAAAAATAATTCCCATATCAGTTCTGTAGGCTTATTGTCTAACTCGCTCGCAATCGCCATCTTGTTTATTTTGACAGTTCTTATATGAATGTGACAGCTAGCTGATTCCGATGCCAATTGTCAGCCCATACATGAACTGTCCAAATGAACACGATGGCGATTGCGAGCGAGTTAGACAATAAGCCTACTGTACACTACTACATACAACAGGGTGCTTAAGTTTTTCACATTATAACATCGGCTCAGACAGAACCAGGAGATTTCAGGGCACCACCACTGCGCCTAATCGCCCAATTCATAAATGAGGTGGTAAAAGCGTTGGAATAGTGCGAAGGAGGGGTAATTACGCAAAAGATCAACGAGGGTTAAGTGTATCCGTAGGGACCCCTAAATTAAGATAAGATAACGTCGATTAAAAGGGATTCAGCGTATTAAAATATCACAAATGGTTGTCTTTAATGGTCGGTAGTGCTGCAGGTGTCTACTCAGGTGGTGTGTGCTCAGCGTAATGCTGAGTCAGCGACCGTTTCACTTTTGCGAATGCACAACGCTGAGCATCTATTTTTAATGTCTGTGTTTTTTTCTTGTTTTTTTTTTGCAATAAAATTGTGTATATTCTCTTATATTTGTGTGTCTTGCAAAAAGGATATGTCTTCTTTCTTTCTTTCATGATGATCTGGGAGCAAACAAGAAACGTAGGTAGAACCGGTTGCTTTGTCAAAAGTGTGCAAATAGTAAGCAACTGTTTGGAAGTTACCAATAAAGGCGCGACCACACCGGTGAACCATGATGCTTATGATACGTCACTGCGTATACGAGGCGGTGTGGTCGCTCCTTAATACAACAAATAATGGCATTGCTTAGATACAATGCCATTGTGAATACAAATGCCGTAAAACGGGGTGAATAGGCACAAAATTGAAGTTCAAACCTCGATAAAAAAATATTTTTATACAATACAATACAACACAATAACTCTTTATTGAACACCACATATAACAACCAAAACAGAAAAAAAATATACAGAATATTAAAAGGTAACAATAGGCGGCCTTATCGCTACAAAGCGATCTCTAACAGGCAACCATAATAGATTGGAGAACAGAACAGATCTGAGCAGGTGGTGCAATTTAGAATAAATATATTAACATACTAAGTAGTGAAAATACATAATATATTGCATAATTGAATAAGTTGGATGACAATACAATAATCTGGTTGTGGAGTTCTGGTGACTCAGCCAGGATAGTCTCCGCAGGAGAGAACTCTTCAACGGTTGGTTCAATTGACTTGAAACTTGGTTCACATAAATAGGACAGAAATGATAATGCAAGTAAAATCAGCAAAAAGTACATATAGTACATTGGGGTAAATTCGTAATAGGGGGAATTCCGAAAATCGTGAATATCCACTAAACCAGAAACAATTACATAATCCAGCAACGCTTACCTAAAAGCTCCAATATCTGGCTTTATGTAATTGTTCCCCGTTTAGTGGATACCCACGTGTTCCGAAATTCCCCCAACTCCGAATTTACCCCAATGCACTATATAGGAAAAAAAATATATAATAAAACGGACAGAAACTTACTGACCTGTAGGCTTATTACCTAACTCGCTCGCAATCGCCATCGTGTTCATTTTGACAGTGCATGTATGCGCTGACAATTGGCATCGGAATCAGCTAGCTGTCACATTCATACAAGAACTGTCAAAATGAGCACGATGGCGATTGCGAGCGAGTTAGGTACAAAGCCTACAGGTCTCCACGCCAAAAAGCGGTTGATATCTAGCGTATATTCCGCAAAGTGAATGAAATGTGGTTGTACAGGTGGACGGAACACGAACAGACCACAGGCTTGTTTAAAGCCTCTTACAGACTTGCCGCGCATGCATTCACGGGTGGGTATTACGTGCCCGAAATCTACTACAAAATTATCATCTACATTTTAGATTAAATACCTACGTACAAATTTATAAACAACTCTGAAAATTAGAACACTCGTCATTCCGTGACGCGTGCTATATCCCTACACTACGACTAGCTGTCACGTGATCTTGTTACTATGCGAATTTTTGTCGCTAAGCGTCATCTGTTTGAATGATGTGTCTGTACGACACAATTATAAACTCTCGTGGAACATCTACTGCTCACCAGGGACGAGAGAAGGCGCTGTATATCAAATGATGACAGGTACTTTTAAATTAATCAAGAATTTTTACTTCTTGATTTTTTATGATTATTTTCACGGTTTTACCGTTAGAAATTAAATTCCTAAACGACTGAAAATTAGAACACAGAAAAATCCGCAAAGTAAAGCTATGGCCGGGAATCGAACCCGGATCCTCGTCATTCCGTGACGCGTGCTATACCCCTTCACCACCCATAGCAAGTGGGTAAGCCTTTGAATTACATACATATATAAATCACGCGTTTTTCTCTTACGGGGTAGACATAGCCCAAGGTAACAAGACCTAAAGGCCACGTTTAGCATTATTGCGGATGTATAGATATAGGTGGAACGATTTTACTAAATTTACTTTGAAAAGCTTTTGAATTCACTGATACATGAATATCAATGAGACAACGTTGGCAAATTATGCAAAAAAAAACAAAAATCAATAATCAAAATTATATTTTTGCAAATTGGCCGCCAAGGGCTCTTTTACATATTTTTTTTAAACTACCGGCGCATTCAGAAATACCATCATGCTCTATATTTTCCGTTTACACTTTTAAATACTTCCAACAAAAAGATTTTTAAGCATACAATTTTTTATAAAAATGTGAGACCGTTAAAAAATAACGTTCGAATGTACAGAATACCCGGTTTTCTAGGCGGTGATTACAAATCAGATTTTGCAGCGCTTTACACGGTCTCGCATTCCGTACCCGTGTTTTAGTAAACTCGGAGCTTTGTCATCGTCCTGTTGGAAATACGATCTCGTTCGAGCTTCCAGTAAAATGTGCTTTTAAAAGCTTGTCATTTTTAGTAAAACCTAGACGAAGCAGCATTATGGAAAATACTATGTTAAATTTATACATTATAATAGTAAAGTTTTATTTAAAAAAAAAATGCTTAGTTGGTTTGGTCACGCAGAGCGGGTCACGTAGAGGAAAGTAGACTAACTAAACAGATTCAACATGAAACTACCGTTAGACTTAATCATAATTACACATAAACGGATAACTCACGTATAAAAATTCGAGTGATGCTCGACATGTTTCGCTGCCGCCGGGGCGGGCGCTCCAGGAAGAAGGACTACGAAATAGTAATTATAACTAAACAGATCTATATGGGGAGTGAGAATGGTTACGTTGGGAGGGGAAGGCCTAGACGTTCCGAGATCAAATAGGAGACGTTTTGGTAAAAGGTCAGGTCAAGAGTACCCGAAACCGACGAGCGTGACTGAAGAGATTGAAGCGAAAGAAGTATGTCAGGATCGTAGCAAGTGGAACAAAGTAGTCTCTGCCTACCCCTGTGGGAAAGAGGCGTGACGGTATGTATGTATGTATTTATTATTATGCTTAGACTTCCTATAATTACACATCATTTAAACATATGACGCTTAGCGACAAAACTTCGCATAGTAACAAGGTCACGTGACAGCTAGTAACAGATAGAAATATTCGAAAGCTTACCCACCTGCTACGGGTGGTGTAGGGGTATAGCAAGCGTCACGGAATGACGAGGATTCGGGTTCGATTCCCGGCCACAGCTTTAATTTTTGGATTTTTCTGTATTCCAATTATGTATGTATGTATGTAAACTCTGTATTGCACATAAAAAATTAAAAAATACAGAAATACAGAGATAATAGTACAGAGGCGAACTTATCCCTAAGAAAAATATCCGTGACGTCAATTATCAGTGACGTTTAGAAATTTTCCTAAAATTATGTTTAGAACTTCATAACACTTAAGAGACATGATCTAATGATGATCAAGTTAACACTCTCACCTTGAGGAAGGTCTTTGGAGTAGATCGAAACCGACCGGTCTGACGACCGTTCCCAACTTATAATCCAATTCAATTTATGCGCAAAAACATGCAAAAAAGTTTGACTTCAGGCATTTTCTCCGAATCCACTTTTGGATAAGTAAGTAGCTAGTTTTATTTAGACTTCGGTTTTACTTAATTGTATTTAGTTTATAAAACAACTAAATATATACGTACACATATGTCACGCCTTTATTCCTTACATGGTAGACAGAGCCTAAGGCAAGAAAACCTTAAGGGCACGTTTAGCATGATAAAGGCGTACCTATAGGTGGAAAGGGAAATCAAAATAGTGATGGGTTGCCACATCGCCTATAACAAGATTCCTAAGACCTTCACCCATTCCCTCACATCTAAATACAAACAACAAACAACTAAATACCAATTAAATTGCTAGTAAAAATGCAGCGCGTTCGAAAAAATCTCTTTATTAAAATAATGAATGTCATAAACAAAAATTTTCATAACAATAGAAGAATGGGAATATTGAAGAATTTAATTTCTACCGACTGCCAACAATGCGATATTGAATGCTTGAAGAAAGTAGGTATTGAGATTTTGCAAATAAACCAAGTTATATTAATATTTATAATGCAGTCCCTTAAATTTTGCCTCGGAATCATCATCATCATCATCATCATCATCAGCCTATGTTAGTCCACTGCTGGACATAGGCCTCCCCTAATGAGCGCCATAGCGCCCTGTCTTCAGCTTGACGCATCCAGCATCTGCCTGCAGTCTTTCGCAGATCGTCATCCCACCTGGCCGGAGGGCGTCCTACACTACGTTTGCCGAGTCGCGGTCTCCACTCAAGAACGCGTTTACCCCAGCGGTTGTCGGTTGCCTCGGAATATTTCAGTATATTTAGGCGATGCGGCTAGCAACCCATCACTATTATGATCCCCATTTCCACCTATACGCCTAGAATTATGCTAACCGTGGCCTTTGGGTCTTGTTACCAGAAGCTCTTTTTTCTATAAAATCGCGTATTCTCTTATATTTGTATGTCTTGCAAAAAGGAATTAATGTCTCCTTTCTTTCTTCTTTCTATGGGTTATGCACAAAATACTATCGTGGTAGTAGCACTCGTATCTAGTTGTATGATTGATTGGATGGAAATATAAATTAATAATAGTGCATTGGGGTAAATTCGAAATTGGGGGAATTTCGAAACGCGTGGATATTATCCACTAAACGGGGAACAATTCCATAATCTGGCAACGGGCCCGCATCTCTGAGTTTTCCCGAATTTGTGTGCAAAATTACATTTCAAATTTACTATGGGCTTTTCGATGAAGGAATCATCGTGAGGAAACCTGCACACATCTGCGAAGCAATTCAATGGCGTGTGTGAAGTTCCCAATCCGCACTGCGCCCGCGTGAAACTAATTAGTTTTATATCATATTTTATTGAATCAGGCGCTACTTTGCGGAGGTCCATTTCAATGAACAACAAATGTACCTTGCTACTCCGCTACTCACGTGCAAGATAACCAAGCTTGTGTGAAATATATATGTTTTTCATGCAACCCTCCCTCCACTACTGCCAATAACACACATAAATCCCACAAACTTAATTATCCCTTACACCACACAAACACTGACGCGTATACGGGATCATTATCAAAGTTTAATGAGCACAACTGTTACTCATGCAAACCAACGTCGTACGTCGTATGTACTAGTGATGTAACGAATATTCGCATTCGCATTCGCATTCGCGGATATTCGCATATTTTGGAAATTCGTATTCGCATTCGCATCCGCAACATTTCTGCGAAAGTTTTGCGAATATAAATATCAGAAAAAAAACAATTTGAAGATAATGGTAGGTTAATCAAATCAAAAACCCATTCATTTCTTATGTTTTTAATGCAAGAAAAAACTCTAACCTCAAAATTCACTTGTTTTGTTTACGAAAAGATCGGCGCGAGCGGAATGACAATTCAGTCGGATGAGTTCGTATCAACTCGGCAATTCTCGGAACAAAATACAAACGGAACGCACCTCGTAACTGCCAGCAAAGCCATAGACAATTGGCGCCAAATTTGAACACTTCTACATTCGCATTCGCATTCGCATCCGCGAATGTCAGTAGCAGACATTTGTTTGTCTATGTTTAAAAAATGACATTCGTTACATCACTAGTATGTACACAGGCTTGGTTATCTTGCACGTGAGTAGCGGAGTAGCAAGGTAAATTTTTTGTTCATTATTTTTATTACAGCCTTTTCGAGTTAATCGAAAATTCCAGGGATTATTAATTTACACACAAACAATAATTAGCCGAGTAGGTATAGTAATTGTTAAAATGCGTCCATTAATTTTGGTCTATGACAGATCGTTCCATAGCGTGCCGACTAACTTAACAAGGTACAGTCGACGACAAAGTTGTACTGGCTGTCACAAAAGGCACTAAGATTTTCAAACTACTTAAATGTATACCGTAAAACGGGGTGAGTAGCTAGTGGGTAGTAAAATTGAAGTTCAAACCTCGATAAAAATATATGTTTTATGTGGCAGTAGTCGAGGGAGGGTTGCATGAAAAACATAATAATTCACACAGGCTTGGTTATCTTGCACGTGAGTAGCGGAGTAGCAAGGTAAACTTTGTTCATTGAAATGGACCTCCGCAAAGTAACGCCTGATTCAATAAAATAATAAACACTAGAATATAGCCAAACCTTCCATGCTGGTCTGGGAGCAAAGAAATAACAGAATGTACCAGTTGCTTCTCTTCCCACGCATGGTAAAAGCCGATCGAGGAAATGGGCGAAATTAACAGGAATCATGTTATAGGCAACCCATCACTATTTTGATTCCATTTTCCACCTATTTGCCCACAATCTTGCTAAATGTGGCCAGTAGGTACCTGTTACCTTAGGCTCTGTCTACCCCGTAAGGGATAAAGACGTGATTTGTGTATTTATGTATGTATGTATCGTTCGTAAACCGATTTTGCAGACAAACGGTTTTTTTCTTTAATGCGACCGGATTCGTTTCGTGGAACAGTTTCTCTATTTCTTCTTTCATTTGAAACCGTTGCGTTCAAAATCTTAGCTAATAAGCCTTAAAGCTGCAAACAAAGAAAACCTCACAAGTCTTGGGTGCCTCCACAGGTGCACTAAGAAGATCACGCCTAGCTCCTATTGACCGTTTGGATTTTAAACGGTACTACTACAAGTTTTCGATTTCAAACCCATACTACTGATATTGGAAATGCGAAACTTTGTGAAGATGTGAGGATGTGAGTGACTAAGTGAGTGTGTATGTTTGTTCCTTCTTCACGGTGAAACGACTGGATGGATTTGCATCAAATTTGGAACGAAGATAGCTGGTACCCTAGATTAAAACATGGGCTACTTTTATCCCGGAAAATGACATAGTTCCCGCGGGATAGCGATAACATATTAATTGCTAATTCTTTGCGGGCAGAAGCAGTATTATAAATGCGAAAGTTTGGTTTGGGTGTAATTTGGCACGGAGATAGATTAAAGTCTAGAGTAAGGATACTTTTTATCCCGGAAAATAACGTAGTTTCCGTGGGATAGTGATAAACAAACCCTTTGCAGACGAAGTCGCGGGCATCAGTCTCTTACAGGTTACACAGAACTTAGGGTAACAAGACCTAAATGGTGGAAAGGGGAATCAAAATATTGATGGGTTGCTAGCCGCATCGCCTAATAACGATAGTTCGTAAGACTTTCACCGTTTGTGATTTGAAACATCTCTCCATAATATCTCGTCAGTCGAGCACTGAGGGTTGCGTGCAAATTCGGCAAGTTAATCTAAGGTACAGTGTTAGCACAGCCCTTCCTTCTAAGCATGTAGGCAATGTGAGGTCATGTTATATTGGTTCTATACATAGAGATAAAATCTTCGGTTTTTAGAAGGTATTTGTTATTGTTGCGGCAACAATGAAAATTTTAAGTGTCCATCACGGTTCTTGAGATACAGCCTGATGACAGACTAACACACAGACGGACAGTGGAGTCTTAGTAACAATAAGTCTTAGTAGTTTTTACCCTTGGGCACGCAACCCAAGAAACTAGGGGAAGCTAACTAAGGTAACGCTGTTTCATAAAACCGCATAAAATGTCATCTACCTATCTCTATGTAACAATGATGAGTTCTTGTTATACCACTTTGGAACTTCTGTGGTGAAATAAACTTTTTTTCTTTCTTCTTCTAACTCACGCAGTTCTCACTCACTTATCACCACCCCAACTTGTCCCTTAGTACCCCTGCTGAGCTGAAACACTAACAGCGCCAGATGTGTCGCGTTTATTTTGCACATTAGCGTTTTTGGCGCCATCTGTCGTGTTTACGCAGAAGCAGGCGCGGTATTGACTTAAGGCGGTTGCTCTTCCATACAAACCTTCCGTGCAGCTGCATTTCGTCCACAGGCTTAATTTCAATGCGGTTTTTTGAGGATAGTTAGCTATGGATATATTGTCTGCGCAAATTACAAAACAGAGTGCATTTATCATACCTAAATTGCAGTACGATGCAGTAAATTTCGATGCATTTTACAATAGTGTGAGTAGCTAGTGTCAAATAAAACATGTTGTAAAAACCAATCGGCTATTTCGAGCTGTCACGTGACCTCCAATCTGGCTCAGTGGTCGTGACTTAAAGAACTGAATAGTTAGAGACCAAGTTCGAATCTCGAGGCCGTGAACGATTCTTTTTTAATTTTATAAACATTGTTTTTAATAACTTACTTACTTAGTAATACTATCTCGATGAGATTTAGAAAACTTTATGGTAAATTCAATATTTTTCTTGTCAAATCAAACCAAAGAAAGTACTACCTAAGTGGTTTTTAAACAACCACAAGCTTACCCTAGTTAGATTTTACTGTTTACGATAAATGGTCTATACCATCAATTAGTTGAAAATAAAATGTACACTTGTGATGGTAAACTTATTCTAGCCAAGATTTTTTTTTAAACTAACACATAGTTTCGTATTTTTTTTTTGTATAACCTTGTAGCAGTGAGGCATCGCCAATTTGAATGGTTTAGCGGGTGGCATTGCCAGTCCTAAACTTGGCAAAGTTTTCGTGCCTAGTTCTCTAGTATTAGGATCACGTGCTTATTAATTTGGCATAGATGGTGGCGCCCCCCAGTCATATTGCCGCCTTAAAAACACGTTTTGCCTTATATATTTTAAAAAAAGTACTCGACCACAGAAAGTTAAAAATAAAAAAGGCTTCCAGTTAATTTTGCACTAATGCTTCTCACGAGAATCGAACCCTAACCCTCTGCATCAAATCACGGCCATATACCACGGCAATGATTCGTGAAATCCGACAAGTGCTAAATACAAAATAGGCCGAGTAAATAGGTTTTCTCAATTGCAGAACAATAAAGAAAAAACATGCGAGTCAAAAACCTGGCTGGTTAGACAGGTAATAAAAAAAACAATGATATGAATTGTCATAAACTAATGGTTGACAGAACATGGTGTCTCAAAATAAAAATAATCTATTCATTTTATTCGTAATTAATTGAAGTCAAAGGAAGGAAGTAAAAGACGTTACAAGCTACGATATTGGACGCAGCGTAGACATTTATTTTTACGTACAGGTATGTACTTATCAATTAATCATAATAAATTTTGGTAAGATACAACATTCCAACGTTTGTGTGATTGGTACAAATTATTTTTGTAAACGCAATTGAAGTGCTCAGTCCCGGTGTCTGCATGTAATCAAATCTTGCAAGTGAATTTTGACCCATTTCTAATTGATCACATTGATGTGAAATCTGGCATAAGTCTGATGACAATACAGTAATCTTGAAGTGAAATTCTGGTGACCCAGCCAGGGTCGCTTCCGCAGTTGGAAACTCATCAACAGAAAGAGTAATAACTAACCATACATTACGCTTACATCTAATTATAACTCTTAGAACTTAGAGGAATCTTTAGTGCTCGAATCGAACTTGCTATTGATCAGCTTTTTTAGGGTTCCGTACCCAAAGGGTGAAAACGGGACTCTATTACTAAGATTCCACTGTCCGTCTGTATGTGTATATGTGTTTGTCTGTCCGTCTGTCTGTCACCAAGCTGTATCTCGTGAACCGTGAGAAAGTAAATTTTCACAGATGATGTATTTCTGTGGCCGCTATACAGATACTAAAACAGAATATTTTTGTCAATCTGTCTATGTAAGTAACCAATGGAGGAGCTTATGTATTACTAAGTTCACGCTGTATCGTGGTTTATTTTATGGCCACATTGTTCAAATCCGTCCGTCTATATCTGTCTATCTGTCCGTCTGTCCTAACTTTATAGCTTTTTTTACCCATATTACGTAGCTATATTTTTTTCATTTAGGAGCCACTGTCCGTCTGTCTGTCCGTCTGTCTGTTTGTCACCAAGCTGTATCTTATGAACCGTGATATGGCTATCAGCTATCATGCTTGTCTGGCGACAGTTCACAAATGACGTTTCTTTGTGGCCGCTCTAACATCAAATACTAAAAACAGAATATTTTTGTCTGTCTAAGTATGTAAGTTACCGATATAAAATGACCTCACACAGCCTACAATTTGCTTAGTTGGCAGGGCTTTGCTAATACTGGATTTCATATTTACTTGCCGAATTTGGACGAAACCCTTGGTACGAGAGTCCGACTCGCACTTGGCCAGGTGAAAGGAACTATTGTTAGAAGCACATATATTTTGTAGTTTCGTCCGTTTGTCGGCCTATCTTTCCGTCTGTCCAGTCTTCTGGGCCATTTTGCGACAATTTATTTATCAATGGCTTTTATATTTTTAGCTTTTTTATGTTTAGATAATTCTATTTTTTTAACTTCTTTTGTGATAAATAAAAAAATTCTTTAAATATTTCTGACTGTCTGTCTTTTTGTCTGTGCGTCCGATCATCCATCCGGCAGTCCATCCATCCGTACGTCTATCTGTCTGCCTGCCTGTCTGTATGTATGTATGTTTGTCTGTCTGTCAGTTTGTCTGTTTGTCCAACTATCAATCCGGCGGTCCATCCGTTGGTTTGTCTGTCTGTTTGTCTATGCTTCCGACCATCCGTCCGTCCGTCCGTCCGTCCGTCCGTCCGTCTGCTTGTTAACCTGTACGTCCAATCATCCGTCCGTTTGTCTTTCTGTTTGTCCGTCTGCCTGTCGCTAATAGTATGATTATAAAATAAAATCATCTGCCGCGTCGTTTTGTCTGTCTGTGTGTTTATTTACTATAAACTCAAAACTTTTGGACGGATTTTCATGCGGTTTTCAACAATAAATATAATGTTATTATATACAGGGTGGTCCAAAGACTGACGTCTAAAAAAAAATTTACATGCCTCACATCCGGGGCTATCCGAATATACCCCATGCATGTTGGCCGAGTTTTGTAGTTTTCGAGTAATTAATTTTTTAATGATTTTTTCAAGAATTTTCGGGCCGAGCAGTTTATCATCATGTAACTTTTTTGGTTACGTTTTTCTGAGTGTTTATAAAGTGGGGATAAATTTGTATAATCTTTGAATTTAACTTGCGGAAGTTTATGTGGTCTGTTTATGTTTGTGAGTGTCAGTATGTATGTTTGTTGGTTTCCTATGTTGTGAACTGATTTTTATTTCAATTGTTTTATTTTTATTTTGCGAGTGAGATAGCATTCAATTGGTCTATGTTAATCATCTTAACTAGTATAAATGTGCAAAACAAGTATTTTTGTATCCAGAAAACGTTCGAATTGAGTTTAATTCTTAGTGAAATATCATGTCATAGTATGCAAGCCTAAAAAATATCTATTTATCCTTTTGTTGTACTGACTGTACGTTAATTTTTCAGATTCACATTGGATTCGGAAGGTAATTTTTGTGCATTAACAGGAAATAAGTGAATCATACATCCATTGGACGCGAGATTTTACTTGCTATTATTGTGCAAGAAGAGCAAGAACTTTATTGCTGGTGTGATGACAAAAAAATTGGTTGGGTCTAAAAACACTGATTTTTATTGATTTAATTTGTAATAACGTTACGAGGTAAAAACCTCGTTATGCTTTACTGAGTATGTATGTATACATATCTATATATGCACAGGAGACCCAAAAACTGTCATAGAAAAACCTAAGAAAGTCTTAATTACAGTATTGGGAAGTAAAATTCTCGATTTAATCGATATGGTCTGTTTTCGTTTCATCCAAACTATCAATATATGTTCTTACATGCTGGTCTGGGAGTAAAGAAAGCTTAGAATGTACCAGTTGCTTCTCTTCCCGCGCAGATGGTAAAAGCCCATCGAGGAAATGGGCGAAAATCTTAGGAATCATGTTATAGGCGATGTGGCTAGCAATCCATCACTATTTTGATTCCTCTCTTCCATCTATATGCTCAAAATCACGCTAAATGTGGCCTTTAGGTCTTGTTACCTTAGGCTCTGTCTACCCCGTAAAGGATAAAGACGTGATATGTATGTATGTATGTATCCATAGTGCGGTGTTGCAAAATTTTGTAACCCCTATTACCACTCTAATTGGTTAATTACTTTATGTTACTAGGGAAATTATCAAGACCGTGAATTTCCAGATGTCCTACAGCGGAGATTTGTCAACCCTGTTCTGAAGACTTGAAGACTTTGAGTCCGTCTTTCATGTTCCCATTACCTATGATCGGCAGAAAGAAGGAAAAGGAAACTGTATGATACAGAATGATATTAATATCACCGTCCAAGTTTTAGGTTGACCTAGGTATCATATGCAACCGTATAGGTACCGTAAGTCGCGGGTTCATGGTGGATGCAAGCCACTTCCAACCGAGGCAACTGGAGTTCTATGGGCGGTATCTGAAGGCCTATATCCAACAGTGGACGTCACACACCTGATATGATGAGGATGATAATGATGACAGGTATCATTTAATGATACCATTTGCAATATTTTAACACCAAACTTAAAAATAATGCTTGTATTCGTCGTGTTGTTTCTTTTGACGGTGATAAAAAAAGTCAGCCTATATAATTCTAAGTAGTAAAATAAGTTATGATTGTTCTTGTATGCATGTAAAAAAATATTTTTTCAACACACTTGCTCGTAAATTGAGTCTTATTGCACTGCTTTTAAGCTCATAATTGCGCTTATTACGCACAAGTGTTGTAATATATTACCGCACGAGTGCGGTAATATATATATTTTTTAATCTCAGCAAAAAGTTCAGTTATCTATAAGAACAAGGTATATTTTCGTGAATATTAAACTATTTTAGGGAAAAGATGATAAATAAACATTTAATTTCGACAAATTATTCATTTTTATCTAAAACTGAACATAATTTGCAATCTCAGGCATTGATTAATTATTTTTTATTATAATTTTAATATTAGGCTCTGTAGGAGTCTGTGTCAGTGTCTTCGTCACGCGCGTGCTAAGTGCACAGCGCGCATGCGCGAGTGCTGCGCGCGGATTGGCGCGGAGAAATAATATCTGCCGCCATTTTTCACTGATATTGTTGATTCAGACTTTGTTATTTTATTACCTTAAAAATTACGAGTTCAAGTAATAAAGAAATGTAGTATCCGTCGCTGGAAATACTAAAATATGTTCGGACAATGTTCGGACAGTTATATCAGTAAGAAATCCAAGGTGTTAATTACCAAATGATAAAGTAAAGTTCTAAAGCAGCTCCAGGTAAGCAGTGTCTGGTAACAAAGGTAAACTAAAGTTCTTAAAGTCCTTTTATTAACTAAATTTTATTTATGTTTCCTCGCAAATGTGTCGAAAAACGTCGTATGCGACGCGTGTGCTTTGGTAATTACACATCTCGGCTCTCTTACCCGCGCTCGCTATCGCTCGCGCGTACAATACGCCTCGTGTGTAATTACCAACATAGCACACTTGTATCATAATGTACTATTGTGAACAATAAATAAGTGGCAAATTTCCATTACATGCAATTCAGTTATGAATTGAGTATGTTGCGTGATCTACAAACTACAATTTCGTGACATCCTTTGATAATTTAATAAATATTTTGAGTTTCGTATCGAGATACTCGTGTATTTGGAAAGGCTTGTATTTTTCGTCTTATTTTCTAGGTGATAACTACACTGTATATACTACACAAGGAATAAAGACGTGTTTTATGTGTGTATGTACAGTCAGCGTTATATAGTAAGTAGAAGTCACGACCTTCATTTACTTGGAAACACCCAAAATGGTCATTAACAGTGACTCAACCAAAGCGGTCAAATGGTTCGGGACATCCATCGTGCACAAATATACTGGAGCACGCACATCGCCAAATACTTAGTAACATTCAAGCCAACATTAGTACCGTAACATCCAAACCGCCACTGGTAGCGTAGTAGTAGTAGCCGAAGTATCCAAAAGTATGGAACGTACTAGAAAACTGAGCTTTATTTTAAATGGTATAAGATTTAATCTCGTGTCAAGTAAAAAATAAATAAACACGTCATAAGATTCAATATGGCCTGACGTGTTTTTGATTCTAGCTAAGCTCATCTCTTGACGTTGACAATCACCGAGAAGAGTACTAACTTGTCAGTGATCGTCTCATCTCTTTCATTTGGAGCCTGACGCCTGGTATAGAAAACATCTAATCATTACAATATTATGTTCTTGACTTTGAAGTGTGTAGTTATGTCAATGTTTCCTTTTAAATACCCTGATAATAATGGCCTGAATTCTGCCAATATCATTGATTACATACATCATAAAAGAGTTTTCATTTAAAAAAGTATTAACTTTTATTTAAAAAATATCGAGGTTTTTTTAAACTATCAGTGCTTTGATAAATCAACCCTTTGTGCGCATACCACGTGTTGCGTGGCGTATTGGCCTAGCTATTGTGGGATCTTATCTAACGCCTATAATAAACTAGACGGTCAGCATTTGAACTGCAAGCTAGCTGCAAATCGACTGTGCAGTTTGTTTGCAGTCTACCCGTAGCCCACCTAATTTGTCCACCCAGAAAACCACTGAAATTTCAATACCCAGAAAAAGGAGCACCGCCCAGGAGCGGAGCTCTGTCAAAAACCAGGTGGCCAAACTGCAGGTGGATCATGGTTACAGACCGAAAAAAATATCTAGAGAGTTTCGTAGTTTAGCACGTCTCTGTTCCCTGTTTCACTGGTCGACACGCGTATAGTACAGGCGCTATTGATGCACGACGCTAGCTAAATTCTATGTCATTTTTATGCACACGATTTGGGCCTAAATGTATGACGCTTTTCTCCTGGGCCTACTCTATATTATGGACTACTAGTTGTGCCATTAGGAATTTCACTCCACCGTAAGATTGACGGCGGGGTTCCTATTTCTATTCGGTTTGCCCTTCGGGCATTTGAAGATGCCTAATGAACCTAACCTAATTTTACTATCTCTAATGAGAATTTTTATTTTTATAAGCCCGAAATTCCTATTGGCACAACCAGTTGTGCATATAGAGTTTGTCCATGCGCTGATATAATTCGCGTCGAGCTGCAATTTTTATTTTTCACGTGTGGACTAGACACCGTGAGAATCTGCTTTATCCCACTGTTGGTAACGCTACTCAAAACCATCGATGGATGAAGTTCGACTTTTGTGGAAGTAAGTAAGTATCAGTAAGTAAAAGTGAGTTCAGATGGATTCAATTTGTTTTGGAGTTGTCATTATTTATTTGTCGTGCCTACCTATTGCAAAGTCATCATAATTATCTAATACTAGTTATCTAATATAATTTTTCCTTTTATGCGATGTACCATGAATTAGTGATATGAATTATGATGACATAACATAGAAAGGCAGGTCGCAACTCCGGAACAAATATCTAACCGAAAACCACCTGTCTAGCTCACCTGGGTGGACCACGGGCAATTTTTCTTGCCAATGGTCCACTTCAGTACACCTAGGTGAACCATGGGCACTTTTTGGGCCATGACCCATAGTCATTTGCCCGTGGTTCACCTAGGTGTTCTGAGGTGCAATATCGGCAAGAAAATGTGCCCGTGGTCCACCCAGGTGAACTAGACAGGTGGCCCACGACCGATGACTATCGAAATCCCCAGCCAAAAAGCGGTCAGACGTAGTCCCTACGCGCTATGCGTTATTATTTAATTTCCTTTATGTGATCCTATACTCCAATGCATTTTGGTGAAAGGAAAGGATCCGAATGGCTAGCACGAATGACTTCGTCTCATTGTTGTAAGCAGGCTGATTCTCAAGTTACCTGTTTACGAAAGCCTATGACGCGAAACGACAATACCTATAGTACAGCGCTAGTTGTTTAGATGCCCCAGACGAAACGTTTGTAATGCAATGCATAGGAGTATTAATAAAATGTCAGACGATGGTGATGATGATGTCTCTACGTGTGAGCGAATATCAGATATGAATCGCGGGTTCCTACATACTAAATACTACTCAAAGACATTTCAAGATACTAGCAATGACGGCATATGAATTCGCCGCTAGAGGCGCTATTGTAATTTGAGGTATTATAAATAAACGTAAAATTAGTACTACCTACAAGTTGCATATTCCGGCTTTACTTTACATTGTTTCCGAATATTTTCGCAGACATACGACAGGTTTATTAAAAAGTTAAAAGAAACGCTATGAAAAGTAGGAGCCAAACTAAGAAGGCAAATAAAATGACAGCTAATTTAGAGGATAAACGGGACTGTGCAACACTGTGGGTAATAAATAGCTTGCTATTAAAGATAAATTAAAAGAAATCCTGAATAATCTGATATGATATACCTTACTCTACAGTGGCGCCAACTAGTGAGTACAAATACGATAGCCCTCTATCTAACAAAGTACAAAAAACACTCCCTAATATTCAAAAAGGGTTGAAGGTGGCATTGATTCACGTGTTTGCATCTGCTAGACTCATATATAATATTATTCTGTATTTGTAACTAGCCGAGCTGGCAAAAAATATTCCGCCTTAAAGTCAGTTTTTGTCAGAGATGGCGCTGTATACGAAAAAATAAAGAGTTTTTTTTTGCATTTTTCATATTTATGATAAGATATTTGGCTATTCGAGGAAGAGAGAAAGCTAACAAATCAAAAATCATAAAAATCCGTGCAGCCATTCCAAAGTTATAAATGGTTGAAATAATACGATTTAAGTTTTGTACGTATAGATTTGGAAAATTTCTGGTAAAAGTAAAGTTGATATAAAAACGTAAATATAACGTGAAAAATTACGCTAACAGCTTAGCAAGGTGTTGCAATATTTTTCCGCCAGTTGCCGCCTCCTATTTGCATGTGTGTGTAAGACTAGTATCTGTATAGGGCCGTTAGTGACACCAGCGTTTGTGCAGCTATTCTCCGAATTGGTGCATTGTTACCTTCTGAGTGTAGTCTCAAAAAATCGGCCGTATTAAACTGTGTGCGCAAATCAATTGATAATCTATAAGTGTTCTAAGAATCTTCTAAAAACTACAAAAAACACACATCATTGATTACAGCGCCATCTAACGGGACTTCTTCAATGAGCTAACGCGAGCATCCGCCTTAAACGGTTAAGTTGGTATCTGTACCAAGGTGTACTCAAATTATTAGAGGTAACATTGTTTTATCGAATCAGGTAAGTCCATACAAAAAAAACCATTATTTTGATTCCATTTTTTGCCATCTATAGCCCACAATCTTGCTAATCGTGGCCTAGGTCTCGCTACCTTAGGCTCTGTCTACCCCGTAAGGGATAAATACGTGATTTTGTGTATGTATGTGTATGTATAGCAGTAGGATGAAAGCGAAGCTGAATAATTTTATTACAATGTCAGCAATCTGTCAAAAGCATGCGTAGCTAATGAGGCTGTCAAAACAATATTCCGTTCAAGCAATTTGTCTTTGCTGACTTTGATGTCGCATTAAAAAAACTGAGATCGTATTACGCTATTTATTATGATTATCTATATATACTTTTGTCTTCGTTGTTCTTGTAAAATGTTTTTTAACTTTTTCAACTCCAACGATCAATATAATATGCATCGGGAAACACAGTTTAAAAGTAACCTAAACACAATACCATAAGTTTTAAATCGGCTTACTAAATCTTCAGGTTTGGCGTTGAAAACGCAAAAATTCTTACCGAGGACGAAAGATGGCGTTGATCCTCTAGTGTAAGTTTTTGACACAAACGTACCAAACGCGTTCGCGTAAACGTCTCAATTACTATGGAAAAATTGGCAGCGCCACTTGAGGATCGAAACGGCAACAAACTGTTCTCATAGTATTTATTTATTTATTTATTTAGTCATTGTCAAGTCATGTACATACATATGAAGATGTTAACATTGTTCTAAGTCAGTCCATGACGCCCTGCCGGCACACAATAGTAATTAATATCTAAATCTAGGATTGTAAACATCAAAACATGCCATGAAATTAATTAAGTACATTAGAGCTATACATTGATATTATTAAATTCATTAATGTTATTCTATTCTAGATAATTATTTGTTAATAAAATGAGATGATTTCAGTTTAATAGTAGGTATTCGACATTACAACAACACAAACGCGTTAGAGACGTATTTTTAACTCACACCAAGCATACTGTTCTCAACGATCACCTCCAGCCTATATACGGCCTCCTCTCAGACCGAGAGGGCTTGGGCTATAGTTCCCACGCGGGCCCAGTGCGGATTAACTTCACACACACCATTGAATTGCTTCGCAGATGTGTGCTCTCCTCACAATGTTATCCTTCACTGAAAAGCTCACGCTAAATTTCAAAATGTAATATCGCAAATGAATTCCGAAAAACTCAGAGATGCGAGCCCGGACTCGAACCCACGACTTTCAGGTTAAATGTCACAGGTCAAACCACTAGGGTGTCGGCTTTCGATTATTCTCAACGATAAACAATGGCATTATCCAAAATATCGCTTGTCCGTTTTCCTCGAACCACTTCCGTGAACAAAGGTATAATTACTACTGTCATAAATTATTAATTTAAAACCTTTTAAGGTGAGGCTATTCTAAGCGTCCCCTATTCCATAAATCCCTCGCCAACAGCTCTAAATCAAAATAATCAATTTAATTCAGACATTTACGAGGAAAGTGAGAATTGATGGAACATCAAAACATTTGATATCTATGTTTGATCTTAGTATTGTGTCTTTGCGGGTAGGTCTCTTGTACACGGTCTGTAAGGGCCAGATACCTTTACCCTTCCTTGAAGCTGTACCTAAAAAGAAGTCGCAGTGGACATTGTATTTGCTGCAGGTGTCTAACACCTCAGCGTAATGCTGAGCCAGCGACCGTTTCACTTTTGCGAAGACACACACAACGCTGATGATCTATTTTTCATGTCTGTGTTTTTTTTTTCTATTACACACAGACAGAACCTAAGATAACAAAACCTAAAGGCCACGTTTAGCATGATTGTGGGCGTATAGGTGGAAAAAGGAATCAAAATAGTGATAGGTTGCTAGCCGCATCGCCTATCAGTCATGATTCCTATGCCCATTCTCTCGATGGGCTTTTACCATCTGCGCGGGAAGAGAAGCAACTGGTACATTCTATGTTTTTTCTTTGCTCCCAGACCAGCATGGAAGAACGATTTTTCTATTAAATTGTGTAGGTATATTCTCCTATTGTGTGTCTGGCAAAAAGGAATAAATGTCTTCTCTCTTTCTTTCTGTAAATTGTTATTTGTCATAATTTTGGATTCATGTAAGGTTATCGCTCATATAACCGCTCACCTCACCTCGTCGGCTCGCCGTCAACCAGGCGTCAACCATGCGCAAGCGGCTCGGTGCCTTCGAAGCGTACGCGTGGCTATAGCCCGCTTACCGCGAGCCGGCGACTGGTTGGCTATAGTCTTTCCAACCATTTATTTTCTCGATGACAGATGTAGTTTGATAGTTATAGTGTTGTGACCTAATAAGTGATCAGTAGATACGATCCAATCTTATTATATATACGAGTAGTTGAGAAGTATTCAGCTATGGAGCCAATAAAACAACCGACTTGAATGCTAATTTATTACTAAGCGTGCGAAATGGCCGAATGACAGTATGTTTGTAATGAATAAAGTAAAAACTACTGGAAAAACAAAAAATATTTCACCATTAAAATGCTACGACATTATTCCTGAGTAACATAGGCTATTTTTATCCCGGTAAAAAATTACAACGTGTACAAAGTCGCAGGAACACATCTAGTTCAATATATTCAATACCGATACAATATCGATATTTCAATCATAACATCACTATTTGCATTCCCATAGAATGTAACTTTATTAAAACGTTCATTGTTTATCGTACTTTAAAAAGATATTGCTGCATATCTGGACTCAATTTGTCTTAGATGCATATTATATGGGATCAAGGAACAAAATTAGGCAGTCGTCATATTTTTTATACCTCGCACTTAAAAGTTAATTTTTGCGTAAAAAGCGCAGTTACATTCTACGGGAGCTGTCATCGAGAAAATAAATGATTGAACAGACTATAGCGGTCAACGTCGACGGTCGGCGATGTCAGAGAGGCAAGCGGCGGGGCGGTCGCGGGGGAACCACCCGAGGTCCGCGCGCTGTCCCTGCGGCGGCGACTCGACGTAAGCGCGGCGACAGCGAGTTGCCCGCGCACTGCTAGCTTATGCCGAGGCGAAGCGTTGCCGTTCCAAAGCCGAAAACTATGCGTTGCAGTATGGTGTTTTTTATAAGGAATGGCGGTACCTATGGGCCGGGCTGTGTCCCCACCCGACTACTAGTCATACGAATGTTTTGTTACTTTTTAGTTTGTTTTATGGTTTATCGAGGGTTATGTGATACATTACAATATCAAAATTATTGAAATTGATAATTAATTCACTGCAATAGCCAAATCAACGTTTGGCTTGACTTGTTTCGGTTTAATTGGTTTAATGCGATTTGAACTGATCGAGTGTTGCCATACATACTTCCTTATATTTGTCAGCTTGTTTGTATAGTGCTTTCCACTGGCGTTCGTGTCGCCACAGTGTATGTGTATTTTATATGTTTAGTTTTCATTTTATCTGGGTCCTACTGAAAAACAGCGTTGCGGCTTGCCGCAATATTATGCTGAGTGGGGCCCATTTTACACCATATCGGTACTATTGCTAAGTATATTGTATTTCTTCTTCCTATTATATATCTACGTGTATCGAATGTGTGTAAATAATCTCTCTCTCTCTCTCTCTCTCTCTCTCTCTCTCTTACAAAGAATACTGAGCGGGTGCCGTGCCGGCGCGGAGCGGTTAAGTGTGTGTCAACCATTAGTCACCTCTTCCACACACGCACGGACACTCGGACAGGGATATAGACGGCATAATCGTGAGCTAAACTGTCTATTCAGTTTTTTAAGTACGTTCAATTAATAATTAACGCTCGCTGAATGTGAAAACTTTATAAAAATTACTTAATTCTAGAGTGCATAAAATTTACTCTGCAAACTGCTTTGTAAAGAACAAAGTAAAAGAACTTTTTAACCGGTTTCACAGAGAAGGCTGCTTTTCGTTTACTTTAAAAAACGGTCAAGTGCGTGTAGGTCTCGCGCATCGAGGGTTCATTGAAAAATCCAGTGTTAGGCGAGCCATGCTCTTAAGCAAAATCTAAGCAAAGTGAGGTCATTTTATGTTGGTGCTGATATAAAAATATACTGTTTTTAGTATTTGTTGTTATAGCGGCAACAGAAATTATTTGTGAAAATTTCAACTGTCTAGTTATACATAATATACACATACATACATATCGTCACGCCTCTTTCCCACAGGGGTAGGCAGAGACTACTTTATTCCACTTGCTACGATCATGACATATTTCTTTCGCTTCATCCACAGTCATCAATCTCTTCATACATGCTCGTCGGTGTCTAGTTATAGTTCATGAGATAGGACCTGGTGGCAGGCGGACGGACAGCGCAGTTGGATAAGGAATCCTAAAAAAGAACTTTGGTTCTAAATTATATTAAAAAGTTGAATAAGTGTATGTAATACATGAATATATATTTACACATCCTAACACCCGTCAGTATTTCAACGGTTTCGCGTGTGGTTCAAATGCATAAGAAAATAAACCCCAGTTTCCTTGCGGTGGTTTGTTTGGTACAAATCGGTTTAGCAGTTTGAAGAGTAGTTTTCCAAAATAACGTGAAGCATTTTTGGGCTTTAAATTCTAATTTCATCGTCATATGCATATACGTCCCACGTCACGTCATCGTCGTGAATGTATATTATATTATGTATTTCAGTACTTAGTATATTAATATATTCTAAATTGCACCACCTGCTCAGATCTGTTCTGTTCAGTCCATTATGGTTGCCTGGTAGAGATCGCTCTGTAGCGATAAAGCCGCCTATTGTTACCTTGTAATATTCTGTATACCTTTTTCTGTTTTGGTTGTTATATGTGGTGTTCAATAAAGAGTTATTGTATTGTATTGTATACGTCCCACTGCTGGGCGATGCCCTCCTCTCAGAATAAGAGACACACACTTGGATTATGTTTCGCAGATGTGTGCATTATTAATTGAATGTTATTTATTGTTAGAAGAGGACCCCTGTTCTAAATTACATTAAAGACTTGTATAGGTATATGTAACACATGTAGGTATGTAGGTATATTTAATAAAATATTAAAGACTTGTATAGGTATATGTAACAACATGTATGTAGTATATTTAAATATTCTAACGCCCGTCAGTATTTTGAACGGTTTCGCGTTGAGAAATAATTCGTGTATGGTGCAAAGAATTAACCTCCTTTGCTAAGATATCGGACACTTTTCTTTCTAGTAACTAACTTTACTTTAATAAGTTTTAGTAACCCCCCAAATCAATTTTATGACAATAATGCCTTACATCATTTTACTTGCTGATACTGTTCAAACTACTGGACCGATTTTCACCAAACATGGCTAAGAACCACCGCAAGAAAACTGGCTTTCGAATGAAAAAAACCGCATTGAAATCTGTCCACCCGTTTGAGAGTTACGACGCCACAGACACCCACACACAGGCATCGACATCAAATTTATAACAACCCGCTTGCGTCGAGGTTATAAAACGCGGCGTTTGCTTCGTACAGTGTGGTACAATACAATACAATAACTTTTTATTGAACACCACATATAACAACCAAAACAGAAAACAGGTATACAGGGCTGGCGGCTGGGGTTTTTGGGTTTGGGGGTTGGGGGCAGGCAACCATAATGGACTGGAGAACAGAACTGATCTACCTCTTACCTCTTAAACTGTGGTACCTCTTTGCTAAAGGGCGATTCTCGAGATGACGAATTAGGGCCCCTCGACTTGTACTACGAAGCATTTCTGTCTGTTTGATATAACCTTCAATGGATAAATAGTCACTGTTACCAAGGCCGTGGTTTAGCTGCCCCTTGTGCAGTATTAGGTCTAATAATCAATTTCAGAGCCACAAACCTTGAGGAAGCCGGCTTCGACCAACGCTGTGTAGAGCCCGTGTGTAGAGTCTTTTAGCCATAGTGATGTTATCTACACTAATTACACTATTACACCAAACATTACACACATTAATTAATATTTACAATAGTTTAAACATAAATCCGCATAAAAGACCGACCGTGCAACAACAATTTAGAAACAAGTGACAGCCGCCTTATTGTTCTTTTTATTCAGTGCCGCGGCGCGTGGCAATGGACTAGCGCCAGCCAGCCACCAACAGCCAAAAAGGTTGAAACCCTAAAAATTGATTATTATTCAAAACACTTACACATTGTCAGTATGGTCAAAGAAACCGAATCACGTACCTCTGTGGAACCTTTTCTCACGCGATTTCGCAATAACGTCTTTAATATGCAATATGGCAATTCATTATTACATTTGCAGTGATAGAGTCCGTGACCTCCTACAACCAACGATATTCGCTGTTATGTGTTTGATACTTAAGTCGGCCGATGGTATCCGAACGTTGTTCTAAGAGCTCCCGGAGTGTACGCAATTCGGTTTTTTACTCTGTAGCTTCATTTTTGCTGGTTTTTCGTAACTTAGACCAAGTTTCAATACCTCCTCGCGTAACGGGGGACTTTATGGTCGAGCTTTTAAGGCTAAACGCTGTTATAAAGGAGACATACGGTCTGACAGCCTGTGCAGCATGTCATGACATGTTTAAAAAAGGCCCCCAATATAAATGTACCCAGATCACTAATAAGATCCCAGACTATATCCGAAAAGAAAGCTGTATAGATATTTTTAAGAGTAAACTAAAGAATTTCTTAATTAATAAATGTTACTACTCGGTGGATGAATTCCTGAATGAAGTCTGAATCTTAATCTTTTATTGAATTAGATTAAATTAAATGAAACAGACATCTCAATAATGTAATTATCGCTTAAGAATTTAAAATAATAATATTATAGCTAATATTTCTGACACATACCTATTGATTTTTATTATTATTGTTCATGGTCATTTTCTCTTTTTTGTATTGTAATGTAATCATTTGACAACTTAACATTATTATTAATTAAAAATAGACATAGAATGCATGAAATGAAATCTAATTTAGTGTTTAAGAGTTTATTAATCTAAATTGTAATTAATATTGTGTGCCCTTACAGGGCGTCATGGACTAACCTAAATCCATATCGTATAACAACTGTAAATTATGTACATGACTATACAATAAAATATTATTATTATTATTATCATGTTATTTATGACAGAATCGGGTTCAGTGACAGCTGGCAAACATTCAATGCTTCAGTAACCAACTTTTGTCTACAGGAGTATATATAAGAATCAAGCAAGTGAGCAAGCGTGCAAGCAAGCGTGCAAGCAAGCATGCAAGCGAGGACGCAATTAAGTAAGCAAGCTAGCAAAAAGGCGTGCAAGCAAGCATGTAAACAAGCATACAAGCGAGGATGCAATCAAGTAAGCAGGCGTGCAAGAAGGTAAGCAAGCGTGCAGCGAGCATGTAATCAAGTAAGTAAGCATGCAGAAGTGCGTGAAAGCATTCACGTCAGCAAGCGTGTAAGCAAAGAAGATTTTACGCTGATGATTCAAAGCCGGTATTTCTGAGCTGCCAAAGTCAGTTTCATAATACAACGATTCCACATTAAAAATTTAAGGTAAAGACATAAAAAAAGATTTGATAACATTGCTAATCATAGATATCTGACACTTAAGCTATCAGAAACTTAACTGAGAGTGGTGAAACAAGCTCTAAGCGTCATAAACTAGACAGCCGTGTTTACCATTCAAGTATTACTTTACCATGTAAGTACAGTTATCTGAGGTTCTCACATATTTATGCCGCGTAATATGATTTATTTATACGAGACTTTTACAAGTCACTCATAAGTTAAGTATTTGATCCCTCAGACTGTTGCTGAATTTCCAAGTCGCAAGCATTTCGAATTATTTATGAAATGCTGTATAATTTTTTTAACTGCAATCGGGCAGTATATTACCTAACGGTTGGTGTAAGAAAAGTCATATTTTTGGATGTTATTTGTTTCGCAAATATTTGCAAGATTTCGGGCCTGTTCCACTACTTGCTGCTAAGTTTCTGATAATTTAATCAGATATCTATGGTGCCGAGTTTGTTTATTGTTACGAAACAGACAAAAACAGTATTATAGATATCAGGAATTTATCACGGATTGGTAAAATTATCCTTGGGATACAAATGATGTCGTAGCAACAGCTATTAAAGACGATGAACCTTGTTAATATATCTGAAAACGATGTTTCGAAATAAAATTAAAAATGCCAGTTTTTCAAAGTTAGACTTTCTTTCTTTACATGAAAAAAAAACAAAAGAAATTTACGTCAGACCTTTAAAAATGACCTTAAACATAATTCCTTAAAATGCGACCGAAACAACCTAATCTATTTATTCAGGACACGCAAATCCATGAAGACATAATACAAAATGCCGCAACAAAATTTAATTTGGCTGTTAGCTGTCGTGAAATATCGCCCGATGCTCCGAGTAACATGGCAAGTCTTGTTTTAGGACGCTACTGCTTATTATGTTCTTTAGAAAAGACACTCCCGTGACCAAATTTTATAACATCTTTCATCATAACATAACTATGTCTTCAATTGGCACCGAGCGCGACGACAGCGCCACGTTACAGGCGGCCATTATGGACAATATTGTCACCGCTGTCAAACAAGAAGTAAGTAAATATTGTGAAAAATATTAATGAAATATTGTGTTATTTTACTAACTTAATTCACCGTAACTTTTCAATTTAATACTTGTATCAAATGATAACGTGCTTTAAGTAAAATTTTAGAGGTTAGGTAACTTACTTTTTTTTTCTTACGGCGAATATCCACTTATTTCTTTGGTCTCGTTTCCACCATGGTCTTGGAAATTGGTAAAATTTACAGTCGCTGTTCTTCTTGGTGTTATTACAATTCACAACAACACATCTTACCAGGACCATATTTTTATCTCAAAAACGATTAGAAAATGTTTACTGCAATATGGATTTGACAGCTCAAGTCAGCGGCAAAAATGTCAATTTTAGCCGTAGCGAGCGCTGTGATCGCTTAGGCTACCCCCTCCACCCGCTTTGCACTCTGCCAATATTTGAAAACGATGTACCGATTTGAAAACGCAACTTTTCTAAAGTTTGACTTCTTTCTTGACACAAAAAAAACAAAAGTAATTAACGTCTGGCCTTTAAAAATGACCTTAAACATAGTTCTTTAAAAACCAATCGAAACAAACCTCTTTATCCATAACACGCAAGTCCATGAAGACATAATACAAAATGCAGCAGCAAAATTTAATTTGGCTGGTAGCGGTCGTGAAATATCGCCCGATGCTCCGAGCAACATGGTAAGTCTTGTTATAGGACGCTCCAGCTTACTATGTACCTTAGAAAGTACACTCCTATTATCATTATGACAAGCTTCAACAAACACTAATCCTAAAAACCACATATCTATGCTAAAAATAACTATAAAAAACCTATATTTACAAATAAGAAAAGTTATAAAAAGAAAACCCCGTCTAATCCTACTGGCTGCGGCAGGGTCCCCATGACGCTGGCGGCATTACCCCTTTGGACTGCAAGTGCGATCCGCTGGGATAAATACACGCCAGCTCTTGGGTCCCCTGAGGATCGATGTTTGTATATTTATTTTTAAAATTAAATGAAAACTAAAGCTTCAACATTAAGTTTGAAATGTTTCGATTTTCAGTAGTACCTAAGTAAGTAAGTAAATGCTTTATTGTACAAATATAAAGAAACAGATACAATCCACAAAAATAACATTAATATATGCACAAAGGCGAACTTATCCCTGTAAGGGATCTCTACCAGTTAACCTTTGAGTAGATTAGAGGAGCATTAAACGAGGGACCGACAAAGTGTGAGTTTAAAATTCCAGATAGTGAAAGCCACAATAGAGCGTACATATCTAAGTACAATATACAAAACATAAAATAAACTACTAATATCATTACACACATGCAAACATACAAAATACAATAAGAGTACACACATACAATATCTAAGGAGATGGTGTGAGCCATATCTTCCTCAAGCCTTCCTTGAACGACGCCACGGAGGCAGACTGCCTGATGGAGGTCGGTAACCGATTCCACAGCCTAGCAGGGCGAACTGTGAAGGTTTTGGAGTAAGTTTTGGAAAATGAAGGACGAGTAGTCGGATTGATTTCAAATGTGTATTCTTAGTTTATTAGTCTTTCATGCTGGTCTGGGAGCAAAGAAAAAACATAGAATGTACCAGTTGCTTCTCTACCCGCTCAGATGGTAAAAGACCATCGAGGGAATGGGCGAAACTTATAGGAATCATGTTATAGGCGATGAGGCTAGCAACCCATCACTATTTTGATTCCATTTTCCACCTAAACGCCCACAATCTTGCTAAATGTGGCCTGTAGGTCTTGTTACCTTAGGCTCTGTCTACCCCGTAAGGGATAAAGACGTGATTTGTGTATGTGTATGTATGTGTGTATTCTTACTTGTTGTAAAATGATTATGCTTACTTGCTGACATTCTTGAACTTATTCTCCAATTATTAAAACACAGTGCTCATAACGCGAAAAATGACTTAGGTATGTACCTACTATACTTTGAATTGCTATTTGTGGGACTAAATTACCAATTTAGTCACCGTTTAAGTATATATTTCGTTTTTTACATCACGTTACATCGAAATCTTACCGCTAACTGAATCTAAACTAAATCCTAACATCTAACATACGTCACCTCATTCTTCAAATCGAATATTCGGCGTCTCACTTATAGTATCGTCCTTCACCTTTACACCGTCTTCCGATTCCACATTCGGCCGTCCTGCTCTAACACCTGTCCTCAGACTAACGTCCTTACACTCTGAAGCTATAAACATAGAAAAACCTCCAATCTAAAAGTTTCATTTACAATATCATACAAATCAAAACAACAACTTCAAATAAACATCAAATTACGCATAATTAAAAGTGGCTAACGTTTTCTGTTCTTATTTTTTCAAGGATCTACTATCGTAATGGTACATTACTGTCTAGGCCAGGAAGTAGGCAATTGCTGGTTGAGTATTGGTTTGAACGGACGAGCTTGCGAGTCCGTTTAATAATACGAAGCCAGCAATGCTATTCTGGCCGAGGCAAGTATAGTGCTTTTCTCAAAAATCGAAAAAGAATACAACAACAAAAATAAATGAAAATGTAATTTACATAAATTATTAATTATTTTTGCTTTGCCGCCTTTTTCTATCAATGGCATTTTGAAGAGAGTATTTTCTACCCAGAGCATCTAAAGTTATTTCAGAAACAGAGATAAACACCGTTGTCGTACTAGGTAGCTTATTATTTTTTAATTTGGTGTTTTAAGTCTTGTGCCTTTATTTTTATAATAGTGATTTGCATTTTTAAAAAGTTAATAACTAGACAGTAATGGAATTTGTATGCAACATTACTGGAGAGTTTAGCGCTACAGTATTTTTTTTTTAATTTTGGACTGACCGGCAACAATTAACTTCGTGTTCTGATATGTAGTTAACAATGACGACTTTAACGGACATTTTTGAGAAAAATAATTTTAAAAACATGGCCGTTCTGTTCTGCGCTGCACCACTTCACCGTTGTTTTGTTTTCATAACAACGAAATTACCTAAAATTAAGGCGGAGTTTAGGCGATCACAAGCCATATACACATAAATTGCATGCGGCCAAAGTTCGCCTTCTTCGTACAGAGGAAGCCATTTCTACTTCGAATTATGAAAAACTTTGAGCATTAACTCCACTAGCTCTTTGAGTATTCGTCAGTTTTCAGTTGGAGTGTAGTTTTTCTTCCAGTCTGGAATCAAAGAAAAAACAGAATGTACCAGTTGCTTCTCTTCCCGCGCAAATGAAAAGAGACTAACGCCCTGGAGTGGGCAAAAATCTTAGGAATCATGCTATAGGCGATGCGGCTAGCGACTCATCACTATTTTGAATCCCTTTGCCATCTATACGCCCACAATATGCTAAACGTGGCCTTTAGGTTACTTTAGGCTCTGTCTAACCCGAAAGGGATAAAGACGTGATTTATCTATGTATGTAAAATAACTAACTAACTTATTTAGCTTTTTGGTTGTCTGGAAGAGATCGCTATTAAGCGATAAGACCGCCTATTGTCTACTTTGTTCTTTGTTTCTGTATTGTTTTGTACTGATTTGTGTTGTTCAATAAAGAGTATTTGTATTGTATTGTATTGTACAATAAAGAGTTTTTGTATTGAATTGTATCGTGTTGTAAAATATTGTTGCCTCATTTTTTTTTCCAGAAGCAAAGAATAAACCCATTACTATTTTGATTCCTCTTTCAATTACGCTAAACGCGAATAGGTCTTGTTACCTTTGGCTCTGTCTACCCTTGTCTGTGTATAGACGTTTGTGTTACGTATGTCTACTATTTAGTTAATATAGTCATAGATAGTAATTATGTATGAAGAGATTGCTGAATTTGGATGAAGCGAAAGAAGAATGTCAGGATTGTAGCAAGTGGAGCAAAGTAGTCTCTGCCTACCCCTGCGGGAGAGAGGTGTGACACGAAATTTAACTATTATTTAACGGTTTATCATTCTACATTAAATAATCTAAGCTAGAATAATTAATGATTAAAATATGGCTCTACTCAAAGATAGTGCTGACGCCGTGACAATGTGTCAAGGCACCCTTCGTGGAAGAAAGACGTAAGTCCTATTAAGGCTTAACAGGACTTACGTCTTTCTTCCACGAAGGGTGTCATATACTAAAAGCAATCCCTAATACTCTTCAGACGGTACTGAAGACAAATTGACTCAGCAAACGTCGAGTAGATATCTCTGCCATAGCATTATTAATTCCAGTAAACATAGCCGAACATTATCATGAAACAATAACAACTATAAAAAAAAATTCTAAATGTGAGTGAAAATTAGAACACAGAAAAATCCGAATAGTAAAGCTATGGCCGGGAATCGAACCCGGATCCTCGTCATTCCGTGACGCGTGCTATACCCCTACAGCACCCATAGCAGGTGGGCAGTCACCGAATTTTTCTACCTGTTACTAACTGTCACGTGACCTTTTGTTACTATGCGAATTTTTTGTCGCTAAGCGTCATCTGTTTTGAATGATGTGTCTGTACGACACAACTACAAACTCCCATGGAACATCTACTGCTCACCAGGGACGAGAGAAGGCGCTGTTTTTAAAATGATAGGTACTATCAAATGAATCAAGAAATTTTATTTCTTGATATTTATGTTTTACTTTTTCGGTTTTACCGTTAGAAATTAAATTTCTAAAACTACTACTACTACTATAAAACATGTTAAAAGTTCCACACGAAAAGACTAACAACTTAAAAAAACAACCCTTAAAAGGTAAAATAAGTAATATTTCAATTTTATACCATAAACTAGCTGTTGCCCGCGACTCCGTACGCACAGAATTCGCTTATCGCTATCTGAACTATTCGGAAGTATGCTGTTTTCTGGGATAAAAACTATCTTATATCCGTCCCTGGGAGAAACTAACTATATATCAAATTTCAACTAATTATTGCATGTTTAATGACCGCGGCAATATAAGCCAATTTTACTTAATTAGATAAATATTATAGTTTTTTAACTATCCCAAGGGAACTTTTTAATTTTCCGGGATTAAAAGTATCTAAAATATTGACCAGGGATATAAAGTATCACCACGCAAAATTTCATTTAAATCGGTGTAACAGTGGTGGAGAATCGCGAACACATCCATACATACATACAGACAATAGTCCTCCAGCACTTTGCACTTTGATTATGCCAGCCTGCTGTTTTTAAACAATTTAGTTTTCCCTCCGGTACATATTTTAAGCCCCGCCCCCTGCGGTTCACTTTGCGTGGAATGATTTTTCGGGCTTAGTTACGCTTCTTGACTTATTATTATTCGTAGATTTATGTATTTTTTTAAGTTACACGTAAGTCGGGTTCTATATATTTATTGCTTTGTTTACGTAAAAGTTTATGGATTAACTATATTTTATCTGTGTATCGTTTCGTGAGTCACAGACGGTTCTGGCTGAAAATCAGTGCTGCTGCAGTCTAACACCTCAGCGTAATGCTGCGCCAGCGACCGTTTCATTTTTGCGAAGACACAACGCTGATGATCTATTTTTCATGTCTGTGTTTATTTTTTTGTGTGTATATTTTCTTATATTTGTGTGTCTTGCAAAAAGGAATACCATGTCTTCTTTCTTTCTTTCTTTCAAAATAGTGATAGGTCCTATTTTATTTCCCACACTAGTCTACCGACTGTCCCTATATACTGTGGCAGAGCTGATTAGTTCACGACAGTGTTATCACGTCGTTTCGGATGCAATGTCGGTCTAACACGTGTCGACTCGCGACGCGTCACTCGTGTCGATTTGTGTCGACAACACAATCCGGATTTGTTTGTTGGACACTTAGCGCTGAGCTGGCTACAACCGGTCAATCGGCATCGAAAGCACTTAATGACTTTTATCTGTGTATTGTTTCGTGAGTCACAGACGGTTCTGGCTGAAAATCAGTGCTGCAGGTCAGTGGCGTAACTATAAAGTCTGGGGCCCGTGACAAATTCGTCAGATGGGGCTTCTTCCACAATATAAAGAACTGCATCAGCGTCCCTTCTGTGCTTTAAACCAAGCCAGTTCGGGGCCCCGTAGAGCTAGGGGGCCCCTGGCATTTTATCACCCCTGCTACCCTATAGTTACGCCACTGCTGCAGGTCTGGCACCACAGCGTAATGCTGAACCAACGACCGTTTCACTTTTGCGCAGACACATTCAACACTGATGATCTATCGTTATCAGGTCTGTGTTTTTGTTTCTTTTCTACAAAAATGTGTGTATTAGATCGATCGCCTTAATGAGTCCTCGGCCGCGCGGTGCAGGGGCGCACTACTCGCCTGCACCCCTCTCGGTCCCCTTTGCCATCCTACCCCGCGGGTGAGGATTCATTAAAGCGGTAGGTCTGTATTGTGTCTTGCAAAAAGGAACAAATGTCTTATTTCTATCTTCATGTTGTTTTCCAAAAGGAATTTAGATTTTGTTACCTTAGGCTCTGTCTACCTCGTAAGGGATAAAGACGTGATTTTTATTTAAAGTGGCAATGGGCCTTATAGCACGGAGAACACGGTCGTTGGGGATGAAAGGTTCTCGAGTGGAGACCGCGGATCGGCAGCAGCGTAGGACGTCCACCAATGATGGACGGATGACCAGGTTAAGTCACGGGTTCACGGTGGATGCCGCTTCTAACCGAGGCAACTGGAGGTCTATGGAGTCGCGGTGACACCATATTGCTCCCGTAACGCCCACAGTCCATGGCCAGGAGGGAAAGTGTATGTTTTTAGACGGTAGGCCTCTCCCCTCCACTCCACTGGGAAGGCAGCGGCGAGTTGGAGAGCCCGTCATACCCCCGTTGCTGCCCCGAGCGCGGGAATGCATAAGGCGCATTTTCCACCCGTTAAAAAAAAACTGGAGGTCTATGGAGGAGGCCTATGTCCAACAGTGGCTATGGCTGATATGATGAATAGTTTATCCAAGTATCCATAGTGTATGCTTCGCTCGTTAGGGAGTAGGTCAATTGGTGTCAATTGTTCCATGATATTCGATTAAAAAAGTTCAGTACTTAATAACGCAAAATTTATTTGTAATAAAGAGGGTATAATTTATCATTTATTGCGAATGTTGAATCAAAGACGAATTTCAGCGTAAATTAACAACTTACCGGGAAGTTTCAACGCTCGCCTGAGAAAAGCGAATACTTGAAACGATGACAAGATTTGTGGAATAAATCGTTTAACTTGTAGCTACCTTCGGCTTTTCTTGCAACACATTTTTTTATGAAATAATAAATAAATACATACATACAAACATACCGTCACGCGTCTTTGCTACAGGGGTAGGCAGAGACTACTTTGTTCCACTTGCTACGATCCTGACATACTTCTTTCGCTTCATCCACAGTCATCAATCTCATCATACAATGCTCGTCAGTTTCGAGTACTCCTGACCTGACCTGCCTACGGAAGTTGTATCACTGAAGGATAAAACAAAGAATACTGTGATAAAGGAACGTGCGGGTGTGAAAGAGGATAAAGTGACTAGGATAGAAAAAACCGGTCAAGTGCGAGTCGGACTCGCGCACCGAGGGTTCCGTATCATTATCTATAAATATCTAAAACCAGTGTAAGCAGAGCCCTGCTCCAAAGCAAAATGTACGCAGTGTGGGGTTACTTTATATTGGTCACTGCTATATACAGACATACATACACATTTACGGTTTTCGCAATTATTCTTTAATCTGTGCTATAAGACCTACCTTCATACCAAATTTCAAAATTCTGCGTTCACGGGAACTACCTTGTTGGTTTTGATTCCCTTGAGAGTTGAAAATTTGCGGAAATTTGCGGCATAAACGGCTGTATCTTTTGATTGCGTTGGCTTAGAATTTTGATTTTTTTCACAGCTCCAAGGGGCAGTAGACCTAAGTATTTGATATAAATTTCAGCTTGATACCTCCACGCGTTCCTGAGAAAAAGGGTCTTGACAGACGGACGGACAGACGGACAACAAAGTGATCCTATAAGGGTTCCGTTTTTTCCTTTTGAGGTACGGAACCCTAAAAAGGACCTAAAGACCACGTTTAGCACGATTGTGGGCGTATGGATGGAAAGGGGAATCAAAACAGTGATGGGTTGCTAGCCACATCGCCTATATAACCATGATCCCTAAGAATTTCACCCAATCCCTCAATGGGCTTTACCATGCGCGGGAAGAGAAGCAACTGGTACATTCTATGTTTTTTCGTTAGTTGTGGATAAATATTGTTTGCGCAAAACTTTATCACATTTAAATTGCAAAGAATATTCACATTCAGAAGGTTCTAAAAGTAATCCGCCATTTTGTAACGGCGGCCATCTTTGATTTACCATACTGACCGTTACAATGTATGATCAGCACCAAGTTTATGTACCAAATGTAAGGTCAATATTAAAAAAAAGATGATAAAATTTCAATTAATGACTAAATTAGACCCTAACAAACAACCGGAAAGTTAAATAAAACCTACTTATTACCCTTTTATTTACGAACACACAATCTGATTCACAATACTGATTTAATAAAGAAATTAACATTTACCGACGTTCCTGGAACGTTTAACATTCGGACTGAATATTTTTAAACTTTTAACGCAATTAACCTTTCTCGTTCAGAAAAATTATGCCTTGTTAAGTTTCTTGCCTGGTTTTATCGGTTAGCTAGCGTATTTCGTGACGAAGTGGTTAATGACCCTGACTATGAAGCTACAGGTCCCGGGTTCGAATCGAAAAAGAGTAAGTTTATTCACTCGCACGAAATTCTTATTTCACTCAAGTTTTTTTCATAAACGCACAACAAATTCCCCAAACATGGGTACAAGCATATATAAATAAAATACACTCAAACTGAATATTTCACGGACGTGACGTGCTTATTTTGCCGTCTTCATTAGAAACAAAAAAACACCGCAACCATGTATATAACATCCATTGCTGTTATACAACCAAGACACTACACGGTTCATGTAGAATATCGTCAATGTAAAGCGTGGAACATGAACAAGTCGCTTGGATTGTGAGAAAAGAAAACAAAAATAGTGTACTTATTGCTCCCACAAGCCAAAAGTGTCGACTTCAAGGGATCGTGGATTGAATGCTAAATAGCGTGGTTTCGGCAATGTTATCTATAGTGATACGGGTTTTTATTTGCGAATAGGACTACGGGGAGATTCGGAGAAATGTAAGGTTAAAGGATAATGAAAATGTAGCTCTGTAATAGAATGGGGGGGAAATTTTGGGTGACAGGCTAGTTTGCTCCTGTAAAATTTACTGAAAAATAAACTCAGCGGAAAAAATGTGGTCCTTACATGTAAATATTTGTATGGAGACTGGGCAAAATTTTCTGCCGCTTAATATAATATTTATGTAGTACCTACTAGCTTCTGCCGGCAATTTTGTCCGCGTAGGATAACACTCAAGAACTAATGTTGATAATGTATTCTGCAACAATTATTTACGTTGCGACTTTAGGCAGCTACGACCTTTGACATGTTTATCGCTATCCCGCGGGAACTATGCAATTTTCCGGGATAAAAAGGAGCCTATGTTTTCATCTAGAATACCAGCTATATGCGTTCCAAATTTGATCAAAATCCGTCCAGACGTTTCAGCGTGAAGAAGGAACAAACACAAACATCGTCACATCGCATTTATAATATTAGTATCCTGAAAAATATTTACAGAGCTATAGTCAAAAAAATTTAAGAGACCTCGAATATTATAGATACATACATACATACATAAATCACGTCTATATCCCTTATGGGGTAAACAGAGACTACGTATCAAGACCTAAAGGCCACGCTTAGCATGATTGTGGGCGTATAGGTGGAAAGGGGAATCAAAATAGTGATGGGTTGCTAGCCGCATCGTCATGGTTCCTAAGACTTTCGCCCTTTCCTTCGATGCGCGGGAAGAGAAGCAACTGGTACATTCTTTATTAACTCCCAGACCAGCATGGAAGATTATATATTTTATCGTATCTTATTTGAATATTATACTAGCACAGAATTATAATTTGTATCCCAGCTTTATTTTCCCCGACACTGCTATCAATTTAACGTATATTTCAACAAATTCATACAAAATCTTGTCTAAATTACATACCTAAATACTTTTTATAAAAAAACTCGCTAGTTTTATGGCCACATTTTTTGAATGCAAGCTCTATTCAAGATCGTCTTAGAGACTGAATGCGTCCAATATGGCGGCCTTTCACATGTCTCCTACATGCTCAGAGTACTTACGACAGGAGATGCAAACACGCGCTTTCCTCTGGCAACGGAATTGCTAACAAATCTTTAGTAGTGCGCTGGCCTCCTGGGTAAAGACATCGACAGAGGTTTTCCGTATTTTATTTGATCAAGTGCTACTGTGCGGAGGTCCATGTCAAAGAACAAACAATTTACTATGCTACTCCAGCGACACTCCCCGCAACGAGTTCCGCAAGTCCGCCAAATCCCTCCTACAACTACACATAGAATTCTAGCGGACAGTTTTACTGTTCCACTTGTGTTCCACTTTAAAGAATCATAGCAGTCTGTATTCTTGCCACCGGATAGTAGTAAAAACAATGTAGCGCGATTATAATTAAGGCAACTCCGGTAATAGGTGCTCGGTGTTTCCATGAATACGATAGCTATGTGCTGCACTTGATCGTCCTTGCATGCCGCTAGGCGCCCGGCATCGATTTGCTTGGTTAAGTTTCGAAAGCTAACTTGTACAGACATGTAGCGAGTGTGCACCAAGTATAGTACAGTACGTGAGCTCTTGGAATGCCGGGGTCGTCTTGTCGTCTCTTTCACTCGGCCAATTCAAGTATCAAACCCGGATGAGCTACGAATCCTTTTTCTGCGACTCACGGGCAACAGCTTATTATTAGATTAGTAAATTTATTTATTTATATTTGTAAATTACATAGGTTATTATCTTTTAATGTCAAAATATAAGAAAGTCAAAAAAAAGATCGTAATATTAAATAAAAATTAATGAGGTGCATTAAAGTAGGTAATTAAATTGAAGAAAATATAAAAACCAGAAACCCAATAACAAAAACAAGAAACAAATTTAATGTCAAACAGAAAAAAAATTACAAAAAATTACACAATTAAAATAGAAAGAAAACAAGAATAAAAGAAAAAAGTATAAAACAAAAACAAAATGCATAATTCTACGCAGACAAAGTCGCGGACAGAAGCTAGTTTATAATATTTGCAGGACGTGCCCTTAGCTCTTCCATGCTGGTCTGGGAGTAAAGAAAAACATAGAATGTACCAGTTACTTCTCTTCCCGCGCAGATGATAAAAGTCCATCGAGGGAAAATCGAGTGAGCGAAAATCTTAGGAATCATGTTATAGGCGACGCTGCTGGCAACCCATCACTATTTTAATTCCCCTTTCCACTATTTCATATAAAAAAAAAAAAAAAAAATACGCCATTATGCTAAACGTGGCCTTTAGTTCTTGTTACCTTAGGCTCTGTCTACACCGTAAGGGATTAAGGCGTGATTTATGTACGTATCGCCCTTAGTAAGATGTTAAAAAAATATCGCACACAATACTTTTTGGAGCGTGTTCCTTTAAATTCGAATTATCCTTAAATTTCGGACAAAATTACAGCATAAGTTACAGCCACAAAGAATCCAAAACGAATTCCAACAAAACCGCGACTTAAAAAAGTAACTCAGCTCGGTCCACTTGGCGTTAGCTTCCTCATTAATCAAGGTTCTTTCTTTAAAAAAATATAAGGAAGCACTTTGCTCCATTCCATTTCAATTCTTCTGTAGACTTTTCTGCTATCCCTTTCCGGCCTCGACGGAGAGCACACGTAAGAACAGGATGGTATCATTTCGAAGGTTCTAGAAGGATTGTTCTAGTGGCTGGGGGAGGGAAAAAGCGCATTCCAATTTAACAAGACAGCCGACGGCTGGTGTCTGCAGTTCTCGAAAAATAGTTTCGTCGGTTCAGGGAGCGGGTCTTATTTGATATTTAATTTCGAATGTGTTTTTGTTGGAGCCAACCACTTGTTCCTTTGGTGTGTTGTTAAGATTTTTATATCGCGCTGTAATGCGGAAAGAGTAGCATTTTGAGATAGAAGAGAAGCCGGTACATTTAAAACGCATTGCTCGGACAATTCATCGCAAAAACAAAGGTCATGGAACAATATTCAATCTATCTGTCTATCTTAAGAGGATATTTTTGCAATTATTTCAAGTTTTTTTGTGACTGTACTTTTTTTCATTCGTTTTTTTTCATTAAGGATGTTTACAGGAGAAAAAAATTGCGTTAATAACTTAGAGTTATTGTTTTGTTTTCTTTATTCGTTACCAATTGTTGGTAAACCTTAAATCTATGTATATATAAAAGAAAGTCGTGTTAGTTACACTATTTATAGCTCGAGAACGGCTGAACCAATTTGACTGAAAATTGGCAGGGAGGTAGCTTAGAACCAGGAGACGCACATAGGATAATTTTTATCCCGATTTTCCCACGGGATTGGAAAATTCCGAAATGTTGTACTAATGAAGCTACAGACACACACATTTCCTTAATTAGTATAAAGATGCACTTACAAAGGAATTTTTCAAATTTCCCACGGGATAAAAACACAAGGTAAATAATTAAGACTATAATTAGTAGATAATATTCCTAGAGGATCTGTAGGTGCTCTAAGAAGGGATTTTCCGAATTTCCCACGGGATAGGCAATAAAAACCTTATACTTGGAGACATGAGTGGATGTATGGGGGTGTGTCGTCACTCTGACGTTATGTGCGCGGACGAAGTCGCGGGGAAAAGCTAGTAAATATATAAAAAAAACAAAAAATATTCCTCTGTCCTATAATAATTATGCTTTTGACGTTAGAGACTTTAAGTAATTATATCTTCATTACATAGTTGTCATAGTTACATTATAATTCAATATTTTGAAGTATTTCTAGGGTTACAATTAAATTTCTTTTCTAAGGTTGAGACTCGTGTCATTTTCATAACAGCTGTACCAACCAGGTAAACTTTTTTAATATTAAAATGTGATATCATTTCTTAAGAAAAATTGTGAAAATGCTGAGTTTCCGCTGCGCTGCAACTTGTCGGGGAAGGATTTAGACTAACGTTTAAAATTCATTTTTAGCTGCATTTTATAAGCATGGATTTTCATTGAAATCTTGGATACTATAGCAAAAATGTTTGATAGCCAGTGGCGGACTTACAAATTCAAGGTATAGGCTGAATAGTGTTTTTGCAGCCCTTGCAAAACTTTGTTGCAGACTTCTGTGAGGTAAAAAAAAAGCTCGTTCCCCAAGTTTGCCGCCCCCAAAATCCCAAATTTGCCGCTCCCAAAATCTGCCGTTCAGGCTCGAGCCTACTCAGCCTTCTGGTAAATCCGCCACTGTTGATAGCTATTGCACGGTTTATAGGAATAGATTGATAAATATAATTTAATTATTGTATATAATTGTATTTGTTTTGAAAAAATACTTTCTGTCAATTTTCTTGCGGCACATTTTTCTTAGCAGTCGTCTCTCCGAACGCGCCGATAGTTAGAAAAAAGGGGAGCGGATCAGAATACATAAAGTCTAAAATGTATAATGGGTTAAAATACATAATGGTTCAAAATATATAACGCAATTTTCTGTAAAACTATTAGCTAAATGAACTTTTTGATATCGTAATCTATAGATTGGTTTAGGTTAGGTTAGGTTTGTTTTATAACAATCCTGTTAATTTGTAACTTTCTGAGAAAATCGCATTATATTATATTATAAACCATTATGTATTTTAACCCATTGTACATTTCAAACTTTATGTATTTTAATACGTACCCGAAAAAAGACAAGTTAAAGAAAAAGTTGTTAGAAAAAACATGCAAAATGAAGTTTTGAATTTGATTTTGACGATCACTGCAGTGCTTTTGGCACGTACAAAATTATGCCTAAAATTAACCCTTGGGGCTTACCATGACGTCTTACTGCGCCAATGGTAAAAGCCCATCGAGGGAATGGGCGAAAGTTAGGAATCATGCTGTAGGCGATGCGGCTAGCAGCCCATCTTAATTTTGATTCCCCTTTCCACCTTGCAAAACGTGGCCTTAAGGTTTTGTTACCTTAGGCTCTGTCTACCTAGGCCGTCGCCTCCTTCTGCGAGGAAGTCATGTCGCAGAAGGAGGAGAGGGAGCGGGAGCACGAGAACGACCCCCTAGTGGTGCCTGCTGACGGGGGACGGGGATCCCTCACTAGCCCTCAGAGGCCCACGAGTCTAGGGGGGACCAGATATTTCCGGCCGCCCTCTTGGCGCAGGAGCCCCGGTGTATAGGCTGGGGCGGCCGGTGGGCGCACGCGGTGACACCCTCATGCTCCCGCGGCGCCCCCCAAATGGCAGAGAGGGAATACTGGTGGGTTGTTAGTGGGTATGCCTTCCCGCCTCCTTCCACTCGCGAGGGGGGCCGGGAAGGAGAGTCACATGGCGCATTTTCCCACCGCAAAAAAAAACAAAAAAAGACTGTCTACCTATTAATGCATGATTAAGACGTAATACCTATGTATGTATGTATTTTTATTTTATTTTCATGTATTGAACAGCCTTTGTGCACAGAAGCGAGATTGTACGGTCTATGCAAACCGCACATTCCACATGTCAGCATTTTACGTTAAGTTTTTTTATTTTTTTTTATTTATTATTATTGGGAAACAAACAGCTTAAAATTAAAACTTAAGATATAGACAAATTCAGTTGACGCATCAGCCAAAACAGTCTCCACCTGTAGTTAATTCTGAATGAAATCTTATGCTCAAAGATTTAAAAAAAAAAAAACATAAAGTAATAGTACCTAGTTATTAATTACTAACAAACATACTATGATTCCTGTGAATAACAAAGAAGCAGAAAAGATGCCCTAACATAAAATGATCACATTACTTATTTTAAATACTAAATATGAACTTACTATAAATACAGTTGGGTTTTACTTACTTATGAATACTTTTAACTGCGGACACAAACTCATTTAATTTCATGTGAAAAACGTCAGCACATGAGTATTTCTTGTTGTAACTGGAACATGCTCGTATCAAAAATGAATTTCTGGCATAATTAGTACGACAAAGCGGCGTAGCGAACAAATTGGTAGAACGAGTAGTTGTATTATTTTCACGATTTTATTAGTATTAAGCAGTGCACGCTCAACTCCCGCAGAGTGCATCAGTGTATCATTTACTTAGTTATCAAATAAATCATCAGTACAGTAAAATCTGCAGTGTATCACTTCTATCAGTATCAATTATCATCTAAAGAGTGTACGAGACCACATTGTCCTGTACAGAGATGTATTTAGGATCGGAGACGATGGTACACGATTTAAGTGTGTATCATTTAGGGATACTTTGGGAGTTGATATTAATTACACCACTAGCAGAAAACGGTAAGCATTTACCGGTAAATATGTAACAGTACCCAGGACATATTTAATCATCTCCAACGGAATTGTTATCCGAAAATGTAATCCTTCGGTGATAGTGTGAAATCTGTGACACAAATTTCCTCCATTTGCTTGAGTGAAATTAATATTTCTAACAAATTGAGCTGTGGGAAGGGAAGTGTCTTAAGTGCGTTTTGATTAAAATTGGAATTGGGACGGTTACATGTTTTAATTGGTGCTTGATTTGGTTTTTGCGTGAAGCATAAAATAGGAAATACTTCCATGATGGTCTGGGAGCAAAGAAAAAACATAGAATGTACCAGTTGTTTCTCTTCCCGCGCAAATGGTAAAATGGTAAATGGACGAAAATCATAGGAATCATGTTATAGGCGATGCGGCTAGCGACCCATCACTATTTTGATTGCTATTTCCACCTCTACGCCCACAGTGTCTTGCTAAACGTGGCCTGTAGGTCTTGTTACCTTAGGCTCTGTCTACCCCGTAAGGGATAAAGACGTGGTTTGTGTGTGTGTGTGTGTATGTATTAAATAGCGTATCTTTAAGAATAGGTGCAATATAAAGTGTATCAAAACTTGAAGTAAGAATGCTGTAATTATTGTGTTTAAGTTTTCCGCTACTAAAATGAACAGTATCAAATACTTCCTTACGCTGAATAAATTCTTCAAAATGTGTAATGAAATATTCTGTACTTGCTGTTGCCCGCAACTTCGTCTGTATAGAATTCGTTTATCGCTATCCCGAAGGAACAACGCAATTTTCCGGGATAAAAATTAGCCTATGTGTTATTCCAGACTATAATCTATCTGTGTTCCAAATTTCATCCAAATCTGTCCAGCCGTTCTGGCGTGAAAGAGTAACAAACATCCAAACATACTCACAAACTTTCACATGTATAATATTAGTAGGATTCTGTATCTTAAAATGAAATAAAAAGGATGGATGTGTCTTGCTGCCTCACTTACACTTCTGGGTTTGTTACTTGAATCAGCCGATGTACCCGAAACGCGAAAAGCATTCCAAGAGCTCACGGACCGTTATACATACACATATACATACACAAATCACGTCTTTATCCATTACGGGGTAAACAGAGCCTACGGTGACAAGAGCTACAGGCCACGTTTAGCAAGATTGTGGGGGTATAGATGGAAATTGTAATCATAATAGTGATGGGTTGCTTACCGCATCGCCTATAACAAGATGAACGAATAAATGACTTATGACAGATTATTATGATTTTCGTCCATTCCCTCGATGGCCTTTTACCATCTGCGCAGGAAGAGAAACTGACTGTTATATAATATACTAGCTTCTGCCCGCGACTTCGTCTGCATAGAATTATACATAAAAACCTTCCTCTTGAATCACTCTATTTTGAAGATATAAGCATACATAGGGACATAGGGATATAGGGACATAGGGACAGAGAAAGCGACTTTGTTTTATCCTATGTAGTGATGATTATAATATCAATTACAACCTTGATTATACATGACATGGAAACGTCAAAAGCAACCAGATAAAACTGCCAAACGATTCGGTTAAATTGGTGCCATAAAAAAAGCGATTTGGTAAATAACGCCTTATGAGGTTTTTTAGTGAGCGACCATAAATATAGACCGCGGCTGAACACTCTGCCACAGTACACAGAATAGTTATAAAGTATCATACAATAGTAACGACCAATACACAGTGAGAAGCGGATATCTTCTAAGCGCTACTTTTGTGATTGTATAAAAATAAATGTAGGATCTCTCTCTCTCTCTCTCTACACAAATCACACACACACACATACACAAATCACATACCAGTAATCAATGAAGAATTTTACTTCTTCACTTTTTATACTCTTATTTTAACGGTTTTAAGGAGCGACCATGCCGCTGCGTATGCGCAGTGACGTGAAGCATAAGTCACGTTCTCTCACCGTTTCTTCATACATTTTGACGACCGGATAGCCTAGTGGTTAGAGAACCTGACTATGAAGCTTGAGGTCCCGGGTTCGATCCCCGGTCGGGGCAGATATTTGTATGAAAAATACGAATGTTTGTTCTCGAGTCTTGGATATTTAATATGTATTTAAGTATGTATTTATCTATATACTAGCCTTCCGTCCGCAGCTTCGCCCGCGATTAAGTAATTTTCCTGTAGGAAAAGGTATTTTCCCGCGGTAAAAAGTAGCCTATGTAACTCAGTGATAATGTAGTTTTTAACGGCAAAAGAATTTTTGAAATCGGTCCAGTAGTTTCAGAGCCTATTCAATGCAAACAAACAAACAATCAAATTTTTCCTCTTTATAATATTAGTAGGTATAGATAGGTAAGTATGTTTATCCGTTGTCTAGTGCCCATATTACAAGCTTTGCTTAGTTTGGGGCTAGGTAAATTGGTGTCAATTGTCCCGAGATATTATTTATTTATTCTTTTACGCACCAGTGTGGTCGCACCTTTACCCGTTAGAAACTAATTCTAAACAACACTGAAAATTAGAACACAGAAAACTCTGAAAAGTAAACCTATCATACCTTTTTTTTTTTTTTTTCGGCGGAAAAATGCGTTACGCATACGACCGCGCCGTGGGGACGGCGCGGAAGTTATGTGGGACTCTCCTCCCCGCCCCCCCCCCCCCCCCCGAGCGGGGGGAAGCGGAGGAGGCCTACCCACTAAAAAACCGCCGGTATTCCCTCTCTGCCATTGGAGAGGCGCCGTGGGAGCATAATGGTGTCACCACGCAAAACCTATCCTACCTAACCTAACCTAGTTACCTGCCATGGGTTGTGTAGCGGTATAACACGCATCACAGAACCATGAGGATGCGGGTTCGATTCCCGGCCATAGCTTTATTTTACAGATTTTTCAGTTCTAATTTTCAGTGTCAATTAGATTTTAAGCCCATCGAGGGAATGGGCAAAAATCATAGGAATCAAGTTATACGCGATGTGGCTAGCAACCCATCACTATTTTGATTCCATTTTCCACCTACACGCCCACAATCTTGTGGCCTATAGGTACCTGTCACCTTAATCTCCGTCTACCCCGTAAGGGATAAATACGTAATTTGTGTATGTGTTTTTTTTTGTACAAACGTACTGTTTTTTTACTGTTTACTGTTTCATCTGAAAGGAGAAAGTTCAAGGTTATCTCTGGAAATGTCGCACATGAGATAAATGTATTTATATACAATAACGTTAATCCATTTAACATGTTTTGTTGTATACAACGTATATAATCTTCCCTTAAACGTTTCAGACTGAAGGAAACGTTATACTTCTGTTCGTCTATCATGCCCATAGAGGACATACCCAAATAGAGTTGCAATGCATACATAAACTACGTTTTTATTTACGGGGCAGACAGAGCCTAACGTAACAAGAGGTTAGAAAATGAACTTTTCGGTGAAGGAAAACATCGTGAGGAAACCGGCACACACCAGCAAAATCATTCAATGGTGTGTGTGAAGCTTCCCATCCGCACTGGGCCCGCGTGGGAACTATAGACCTCTCATTCTGAGAGGAGGTATGTGTCAATAGGACACTTTTAGGCTGGATGACGATGATGATGACTAGTAATTTGCATAACTTACATACATATATAAATCACGTCTTTTATCCCTTACGGGATAGACAGAGCCTAAGGTAACAAGACCCAAAGGCCGCGTTTGGCATGATTGTGGGAGTGTAAGACAAGGAAATCAAAATAATAATGGTGGGTTGCTAGCCGCATTGCCCTGTAAGATGACTCCTAAGATTTTGTCTTGTTACCTTAGGATCTGTCTACCTCGTAAGGGATAAAGACGTGATTCATGTGTGCGTGTGCGTGCGTGCGTGTGTATGTGTGTGTGTGTGTGTGTGTGTGTGTGTGTGTGTGTGTGTGTGTGTGTGTGTGTGTGTGTGTGTGTGTGTGTGTGTGTGTGTGTGTGTGTGTGTGTGTGTGTGTGTGTGTGGCTTAATTTTATTTAATACTCCGTCTGAGCAGAATTCGTTTATGGCTATTCCGCGGGAATTGTGTGATTGTGATTTTCCGGGATAAAAAATATCCTATGATCTTTCCCAGGATTAAAACTACCTACGTCCCAAATTTCATTCAAATTGATTCAGTGGTTTAGGCGTGAAAGCATAATAGACAGACAGAGTTACTTTCGCATTTATTATATTAGTAGGGATGAATTTTATGATGTTTCCGCTCTATTAAGTTGTTTTCTCTATGAAAATGCCATAGTCCAAAATTGTTTAGAAACAGATTGTGTTTATCAGAAGATCTTCCTATAATGGATTGAAATGATGCCTCGGGTGGACGCGGGCTAAATGATTGACGTTTCTATTCTGCTACATTTCACTGTACTGCCATTCCATTCAGCCTGAAGAAGGAACAAACACTCACTCACTCCCTCCCTCACTCACTATCTCACCCACTCACTCACTCACTCACCCACCCACCCACTCACTCACTCACACACCCGCTCATTCGCTCGCTTACTCTCTCACTCACTCACTCACTCACACTCGCACACACCCACTCACTCACTCACTCTTTCCCTCCCTCGTTATCTCACTGTCTCACTCACTCACTCACTCACCCACCCACCCACTCACTCACACACCCGCTCACTCACTCACTCACTCACACACTCACTCACTCACCCACTCACTCACTCACACTCGCACACACCCACTCACTCACTCACTCTTTCCCTCCCTCGTTATCTCACTGTCTCACTCACTCACTCACTCACCCACCCACCCACTCACTCACACACCCGCTCACTCACTCACTCACTCACACACTCACTCACTCACCCACTCACTCACTCACACTCGCACACACCCACTCACTCACTCACTCACCCACTCACTCACTCACTCACCCACACACCTACTCACCCACTCACTCACACACACACACACTATCTCACTCACTCACTCACCCACTCACACATACACACACTCACTCACTCAACTACACTCGAGCACGAGTGGTTTAAAGAATCACACAATACCGTTTAGACTAACCACTGGTAATGACTATATCTTGTTTAAACTAATGCTTCCTCACATTAATCTGCGTATGATATCTTTTACGACCAAAGCGTTTATTTCCCTTTTAATTTCCGCTTTTATTCGAAAAGTTAATTTCGAGGTCGTAAAATGCGCCGTTACTGGATTATGGGTAATCAAAAAAGTTTTCCTGGAACCACCCTGATATGTGAGCGGTAAAAAATACGTGAGATTATCCGGCTTGTGCCGTAAACATTGTAAACTACTTTTCCATACAATACCGCTACGCCTCTTTCCCATGAGGATAGGCAGAACCTTGTTCCACTTGCTAACTATCCTGACATGCCTTTTTCGCTTCTCTTCATAAATACTCGTCGATTTAGAATACTCTTTACCTGACTTTGTCAAAACGTCCTCAATTTGGTCTATTACTTTAACACGGTTCTGGATTGGCAAAAGTTCACAATACTAGACTGTTGCAACTTTGCCACCCAACCGCAACATTGCCTTAGCTTAGCTAGTTTAGGTACAGCTCTAAGCCAGTTCGGGCAATGTTGGCCAAGTGGCAAAGTTGCAACAATTTGCGTAAATAAAGATTTCATTATTGTTATAGTTAAGCCGTATCAGTTCGGCATAATAACCTCGCGAGAAGCGGATCGTGTTCGATCTCGGGTTTTCAGAAATTCACCACCTTTCGGTAGACTGAAAAAATTGCGGACGAACGTTAATGTTGCGTAAACCGCGCAAAACTGTAACCACCGAAATAGCAGCCTCGCAGTACACAATCGCTACACAGGCTGTATAATAGCTGTATACGTTATCACAGGCTGTACGCGGCCTGCGACCGCAGCAAGCAGAATTTATAGCGCCCAGAATTTCCCGTCACGTCAGTCTGCCGTGCTTAGCATGACTGTAGACTTGTTTAGACAAGCTTAATGCGTTTTAATGTGCAATACGCCTATGGTAGGCTGGCAGTTTGGGCTTTGGGGTGCGTTAAATTTTAGGTATAACTTTTGATAATGATCCTCTCATCTACTCTAATATGAGTGAAAACACTATCGTTAATTTTAAACTCAGTCTTTGTCGGTCCCTCGTTTAATGCTCCCGTCAAGGTGAAGTTGTTATGTTATGCTTCTGTCAAATCTTGGGTCAAGCGACCTCAACGACTGAGAATAAACGGAGTGGTCTAGGATAAAAAAATCTTGGATAGTAATTATGGCCACTGACCCAAGATTTGACAGACAGGCCGTTTTTTATTTTATATTTATTCCGTCAAGCTGTTGTCAAGTATTTTGCAAAGTGGTCAGTTAAGCAATGTTTTTCAAGTTATTCATCCAGTGTTTTGCTAGGATGTGTGTCAAGACTTTTTTAATTTGATTTTCAAGTAGGTTCTGAAGATTATAAAGTTATTTGTTGAGTTGCTTTTTTCACTTATTTGTTAAGTTATTAGTCAAAACATCATCATCATCATAACAATAAATTAAGTCAAAACTACAGCTACACTTGATATCCTGTACCTTTCTGAAGATTTTCAGTATTTAAATAGTCTTGCGGTATTCCTCTGGTTTTTCACCACAATGATGTAGTCCGGAGTTCACAGTCGGCAATAAGAGAAATGTGTTTTTTGATCTTCCCGAACGGCATTGGTGGGACCTCAAATTCAATAAGCAGCTTTTTTTTAATTTATATGTCCAATAGCAACAATGTCAGTACGCAATTTATTGATAAGTCCCCCGTAGAATGAGCCAGGCGGACCGCAGGCATGCGTGACGGCACTACGGGCTCATTAATTTGAATTTCTGAGCAGCGTGCAGGCGATATCATCCCCGCAATGCATAGAGCAATACCTATCCGGTATTTAATAGGCAATGCATAGGCAAGAAACTTGTGCCAGGAGATGCCTTTGTTATAATAGCTCACTCAAACACTTTCCGGAATATTTACATACATACATAAATCACGTCTTTATCCCATACCGGGTAGACAGAGCCTCAGGTAACATAACAGTACAGGTGAAAAAGTTGCTAGCCGCATCGCATATAATGCAATTTTCGACGTTTCGATGGGCTTTAGCCATCTACGTGGGAAGAGAAGCAACTGATACATTCTGTGTTTTCTTTACTCCTAGACCAGGTTGGAAGAAAGGCATATTTCAGCTTTGTGTATCAGAATTTTTCAATTATGCTTTACAAATCCTACTTAATATTATAAACGCAAAAGATTGTAAGTATGGGAGGATGGATGTTTGTTACTCTTTCACGTAAAAACTACTGAATGGATTTGGCTAAAATTTGGAACGGAGATAGCTGATACCCTAAATTAACACATAGGCTATTTTTTATCCCTTAAAATTGCATAGTTCCCGAGGGATAACGAAAAACATTTTTTTTGCAGACGAAGTCGCAGCTAGTATTTCCGTACATTTTGTCGATGACCGGAGTGTGCGGCGTCAAAGTGGCTTAACTTGAACCCAAAACTGCGATGAAAAAGGGTGATGTTGATCCTTCCGACCGATTTCGGTCATGGCGACCACTTCGACTCCTAGTTAGTATGACGCTCATGCGCCCGAAGATGGCTTATAGCTGATCTTAGCGGTAAAACCTCGCGCACAATGAAAGCACGTGAGCACACCGTTGACATAATGATAGCAAATGGCAACCGGCTGGCGAGACTTCAGTTCATCGCGTTTAGCGTCGAGGTCAACTAAACGCTGCTCCTCGAACTGGCGCCTTGTCCTGCACCAACCTGCGCCATTCAGGACGCTGTGCTGCGAAACCCTCCTGAGAAGGCTCGATGTCGCATCTTCTCAGGTGACGTTTCTGAACGTCTTTATATCTGAGGAGTTGCCCGCCCTGCTTTCGCTTGCCCTCCTTGAGGGAAAAGGGTATGGGAGTGTTCAAGCACACTATCCAACCACCTGGTGTTCTGGTATAATTCTGAAAGTCCTTGTGTACGTTTCAGTAACACCGGTGTCACGTTTAATTGAAGAACGCGACTTATAGCCAACTCTGCTACGTCAGAGCGAACATTAAAACATCGCGTATCTTTGTTGCGTAAATCTCAAAGTATTTCAGACGGGAAATTAAAACAATTTCACTTCCGTGTCGAGATCTCGTGCTCATTGGGGGAAATCACGTTTGACACGCCCTTTGTGGAAATTCCAAGTTAATTTTGAACTGTAACATCTTGAACGGTGAAAGCAAACTCGATTGGCGGGCACTTGACATGCTGACGTGTACTGTAAGTCTCGTTAAAAGTAACTTAATGAACTTTCTTAAGAGGCAAGTTAAAAGGATTATTTTTGACGTGACTTGAACGGCTTTAGGACATAGTGGGCGAAATATGACACGTACCTTGCAAGAGTTTCTTTTGTAGTGTGTCGGGTTCTGCATGTAGACACATGAATACTGGAATGATTGTTATTATCGTACCTCTTTTATTCTAGTTTTTTTAAAGTTACCATGTCAGTAAAAACACTCGTATGTGATAATAGAAAAATTGATCGTCTGTCAAGTTTCTAGCCGCAATTTTTTATTACCAATTATGGTCTATTAGGCGTTGGTAGTTAAAGAAAAGACGTTCAAAAATGTACCTTTGCGGTCATTACCGAAATAAACTTTTTGTTTTGATCTTCAGAGAAAATGCGACTTTGTTGAGGTATATACACCGACTGTATACTACTGCAACTTTGCCACTCGGTCACAACGTTACCTTAGCTTAGCTAGCTCAGATACAATGAAGCTTTTCAATTCTTACCATTTATTTTTTCAGATGATTTACTAAGGCATTTCTGAACCAGTTTGGGCAATGTTGGGGCGAAGTGGCAAAGTTGCAATGGTACCTACAGATTTTAACCCCTAAGCAAAGGATGTTGTAAGTTTGATGTGGGTGTCTGTGTGTGTATCTGTGTGACTATAACTGATTTACATGCACGAAAAAAATTTCGACAAAAAAAATCTTTTTATTTACATTATGATTACTCGATTAATGCGTGGGTTTTTTGAATGTAAGGTTATGGACACATTGTTGCTTGTGAGCGTGTCATTTCCCCTTCACTTGTTTTACTCCGCCATTGACCCCATAAAGTCGGACCAAGTAATCTACGGCGCGTCATCTCGAGTTACCGCGCCCGCTGCTGCCTGATAAATTGTATTTATCACCCCCAGTAATGTTCCCAGCGTCTTAATTGATAAGGATTCGAATTTTCTTACGGATAATTTAACGGTAAACGATGGAGGAGAGATTGGTCAGACGGCGGCGAATTTGTCAGTCCAAAGTGGAATACATTTTCGACGCGATTGAAGGGTTTGGTGTGAAATTAAAGTAGCAATAGTGCAACGGAACGGATCAGAATACATAAAGTTTAAAATGTATAATGGGTTAAAATACATAATGGTTCAAAATATATAACGCAATTTTCTGTAAAACTATTAGCTAAATGAACTTTTTTGATATCGTAATCTATAGGTTGGTTTAGGTTAGGTTAGGTTTGTTTTATAACAATCCAGTTAATTTGTAACTTTCTGAGAAAATCGCATTATATATTATGAACCATTATGTATTTTAACCCATTATACATTTTAAACTTTATGTATTTTAATACGTACCCTTGTGCAACTAGAGAGCAAAGTTGGTGCGAGTGTTGATTTTGAATCCCGAGTGCAGTAAGGGTATCAAAAACTTTGGTCTCGTGTGACTCACAATTTACCTCAGCAGCGAGAACTTAAGTGAAAAAAAAACCAAGGCCAATTTGGCCAAATTTTTTACCTACATACATATATCACGTCATCATTGCTTACGGGGTGGACGGAGCCTAAGGTAACAAGACCGGCCGCGTTTAGCATGATTGTGGGCGTATAGGAAAGGTGAATCAAAATAATGATGGGTTGCTAGCCGCATCGCCTATAAATTCCCCCGATGGGCTTTTACCATCTGCGCGGGAAGAGAAGCAACTGGTACAGTCTATGTTTTTTCTTTGCCCCCAGACCTGCATGGAAGCGATCGCAATCCCTCCAATTCCCCAATTCCCCCAAATCCCCCTAAAACCTGCATCCTAAAATTTTTAAATAAACGCTCCATTGACGATTTCATTTTTCTACGTAGGCACTTAAATTGAATTCATGTACGGAGATGGCATAAAAATGGCAGGGGCTAAATCACGCGGCGTTAATAGTCATAAATCAGCGATTATCCTGAGGTAACGGGAGAGGTGGGGGGGCCACGAAGTGTGCGAGCGAGAAAGACTGCCAAATTTGAAATTCGAAGTCAAACGAATTCATCCATCATCGCCAGCCTAATTACGTCCCACTGTTGAACACATAATAATAATATATGTCTCAGAATGAGATGGCTGGGGCTCTCCCATGCGCGGGCCCGTTGGGAACTTCACACATCATTGAATTGCTTCGCACATGTGTGCAGGTTTCCTCGCGATGTTTTCCACCGAAAAGCTCATGGTAAATTTTATGTTCGCACATATATTCCGAAAATTCAGAGGAGCCCGGGATTCGAACCAACGACTGCTTGAGGCCACAGGTCAAACCACTAGGCTGACATTACTATGCTATAGACTAAAGATTTTTAAACCATTTAGTTTTCCTTCGGGAAAAAACGGGACCCTATTATTTACTAAGGCTTCGCTGTCTGTCCGTCCGTCCGTCCGTCTGTCTCTAGGCTGTATCTCATGAGCCGTGATAGCTAGCAACGAATACTAAAAACAGAATAAAATTAATATTTAAGGGGGGCTCCCATACAACAAACATGATTTTTTGACGTTTTTTGTAGATAACGGTACGGAACCCTTCGTGCACGAGTCCGACTCATACTTGGACGGTTTTATTTTTTGTTTAATGTAAACTATTTAATGAATTAATTTTTTATTTACACTTAAGTCGGGTTCAATCTATTTATTTCTTTATTTACGTATAAGTCTATGGTTTACGTAGTATATTTTATCTGTGTATTGTTTCGTGAGTCACAGACGGTTCTGGCTGAAAATCAGTGCTGCAGGTGTCTAACATACATACATACATACCGTCACGCCTCTTTCCCACAGGTGTAGGCAGAGACTAGGTACTTTGTTCCACTTGCTACGATCCAGACATACTTCTTTCGTTTCATCCACATTCATCAATCTCTTCATACATCGACGGCCCCTACGTAAATGATCGAAAGAGGTTTTAGGCACTTTTCACTACAGTGATTTAAAGTTTGATATTTGCATAGTTCTCAAAATAAAAGAATTAGATTAAGTCTGTCATATCAGTTAAATATAATAAGGTAGGCACTTTATTAGCATTACATTAGTACAACAGAATATATCTTAGTTTTCTGGGAATTTGAGTTTCGATAGTATACGACGTCATTTGAACTTAATTTGATATCGAAACTTTTAGTTTCGATTATTTACAATGGAAGTTTTTATTAATAATTTGACGAAACTGCCAGTTGCCATTTTTTACGCCGAATCAATCTATTCATTTAGAAATGGAACTACCAGGTTCGATTATTTACTTCGTTTAAATATCATTGGAATTAGAACTTTCGATGTAGAAGTATTGTGAATATAAAAAAATATATTCGTATAACATAATATTTATTAAAAATTCTTATTATAATTACCTTTAACTCAGTGTGAAACTACCATGAGACTTAATCATAGTTACACATAAACGGATAACTCACGTATATGAAGTCGAGTGATGCTCGACATGACTGTTTCGGACTATTTCGTAGTCCTTCTTCCTGGAGAGCTCGCCCCGGCGGCAGGGAAACGAACACTGCGCGCCAGCGCTCTGCTCGCGCGGCTGTTCGACGCAATTGACAGCGGCGCATAACTACCCTCGTTTTCATCGTCATTTTTATTACTGTCAAATGTAGAGCAGCACACAACACTGATCACGTCACTCCGTAAAGGTTCACTCACACTCACCGTTTGGTCAATATTTAAAACAGTTTTCCAACTCGGGGGCACCGCGACCATCCGCTATCCCGGTTGAAATTGGGATACCGACTTATTTCAATGGCTTCACGTACTTTCCGCGGAATGAAAAACTTTTCTCTCGCCAGTACGGACAACTTATCAAACCTGATATAATGCGTCGAATCAGATTCCATCGAATGTTCAGCGACAGCAGACCCCTTGTCATCCTGTTTCTTTATACTGCGTATGTGCTCCGCCAATCTCGTGGATATATTACGCCCGGTCTCTCTAATATAGCTTTTCCCACAGGAACAAGGAATCATGTACACCCCAGGAACATTAAGGGGCTCTTTATCCTTTGGTGAACGCACCAGCTGCCTGACCTGCATATAGGGACGGAAAATCGACTTAATTAATATACCTACCTACGGCGTAACAAGTTACCGATCTTCTCTGTAACCCCTTTTATGAACGGCAAGTATACCGGTACCCTCTCTACTACGGCCGGCCACTAACGGGCTGATGCATTCACCACACGATTGCCTCCAGCTATAGCCATTGCTTACCAGAACACACTTTACGTGACTTAGCTCACGATTCACATATTGCGGATCACAAATGGTCAAGGCTCGATCTATCAATGTCCTAGGCACAGAGAATAAATGACACGGATGGTGGTGTGAATCAGCCCTAAGGTATCGATCAGTATGAGTCTGCTTGCGGTACACCATAGTCATGAGTCTCCCACAAGGTTGCCGCATGATCAACACATCCAAAAAAAGGCAACTTTCCTTCATTTTCTCTCTCCACCGTGAACTTAACCTTATCAAGCAACGTGTTAAGGTAGTCTGAGAACTCCGACAAACCATCTCTAGACACAACAGCGAAAACGTCATCCGCATAACGCCACCAATACCTCGGTGCCACGGGAGCGTTCTTTAAGGCATTACCCTCAAACCACTCCATAAAAATGTACCAAGGTATAGATAGCATCAAGTCGATTTTCCGTCCCCACGTGCAGCTCAGGCAGCTGGAGCGCTGCAGGAAGAAGGACTAGGAAAAAGTCCGAAACATGTCGAGCATCACTCGACTTATCCGTTTATGTGTAACTTAACTCAGTGGTTCGAATCAGCCTTAGTATACCCAATTCACAGTACAATTATCACAATAATTTATATGGCACAACTTGTTAATATTGTTATATTATGTTTAAAGCAAAATAAACACAGACAGTCAAATGTGTGTTTTCTAGGCTATCTAAAATACACAAGACTTGATCACTAGGTGACCTGAGAAACGTATTTTCAAGTAAATTCGTGACCGGTGGATAAGCAGAGTCGGATGATAGTTCTTCGTATATTATTCCCTCTAAAGCTGCCCATTCCGAGTCTCCAAAGGTGCACGTAATTGATAATGGTGATTCTGAAGTAATTGTGTAAATTATTGTCATAAAAACGAATTAATTATAACATTAAAGCATCGAAACTCATGCAATATTCTAACGTGAAACATCGAAACAGCCAGTTCCGATTTGTGATTAAACTAAGTCGGCATCGAAAAAAAATGAAAGTGTTAGTGTCGATATTTTCCGTTTAATAAATATCAACGTTAATAATCGAATCTACCACTTTCAATATAAATTAAAAGAAGCAGTTCGTAGTATAACATGGAATCTTGTACTTTCGATGATTTACGTTGTTACTATAGTAAAATCACTCCCCACCAATCACTGCGTATACAATCGAATCTATTGTTTCGATATAATACATCGGAAATATTACGTTATTTTCGATGATTTACGTTTTGAATTTACGTTAAAATTCATTTGTTTTAACTTTTAAAAAGCGTGTATACATTAAAAACCCAATATTAAACCAATTACGCAAATAAAAAAAAAAACGAAAATTTTGACTTTCGATGACTTACGTAGGGGCCGTCGACATGCTCGTCGGTTTCGGGTACTCCTGACCTGACCTTTTCCAAAACGTCTCCTATTTGGTCTCGGAACGTCTAACACCTCAGGGTAATGCTGAGCCAGCGACCGTTTCACTTTTGCGAAGACACAACGCTGATGTTCTATTTTTCATGTGTGTGTTTATTCTTTCTTTACTATAAAATTGTGTGTGCAACAAGGAATAAATGTCTTCTTTCAAAATAGAGATAGCGAAATTCCCAGGGAAAGTCCCGCGTCGGGTGCAAAGACACCGTATCTCCTGTTTATGTCGCCCGCTAACGTAGCAGCCCCAAATTTAATGTTTGTACGCAGGACGAATAGCAATACACGCGTTACAACAAGATAAGGTATAACATCACTTTATGGGGATTTTAACTCATTGTCGTGTTGTAACACCCTTATTTACAGGCAGTGTTGCCATCTCCAAGGGTACTTATTCTGCGAGTTGGGGGGCTACCGTCCATAGAACACAAGTCCTACCGGCTTGCCTATTTTAGGCAGTTGGGCACTTTTGTTGTGCAGAATTAGAGGAAAAGGCTAGTTAAATTCCCTTCGGCTTAACTTCTGATACACTTGACGCCACTGGGGGCTACTCCAAAATTCAATTTTTAAAGTTCATGTCACACCGTCACTCTCACTCTGACATTAATAGTTATTAGTGTGAGCGGAACAACAAAAAACGTACTTCGAAAATAGAATTTTGTAGTTTAGTAACCTTTACTGTTGCACGTTAAAACCAAAAACCCAAGTTTCGCGTGGTGTATCGTTCGCGGCGCGACAGGTTCAAACTAGTACACTAGGGTTTTTGCTAACTTTTAGTGGCTCAAAAGGTCCAAGTCGCTGGGCTCAATGTCAAAAGTCGGTAGAAAAAAGGTGGGTCATCAATTACAGGCACCAATAATAACATTCATTTTACGTTTTGTTGACATTAAAGATAATTATCAAAAATACAACGACGTTCACTAATGAGGTGGACAGATGACCAGTAGACTTATTACCTAACTCGTTCGCAATCCCCATCGTGTTCATTTTGACAGTTCATGTATGAATGTGACAGCTAGATAATTTCGATGCCAATTGTCAGCCCATAGATGAACTGTCAAAATGAACACGATGGCGATTGCGAGCGAGTTAGGTAATAAGCCTACATACATAGCTTTGGGTAAGTCGCGTGTTCACGGTGGATGCAAGCCGCTGCCAACTGAGGCAAATGGAGGTCAAAAAAAAAAAAAAAAACAAAATTTCTTTTTGCAAATTGGCCGCCAAGGGCTCTTTTATTGGCTTTTTTGAAACTACCAGCGCATTCGGAAATACCATCATTGCCAAGAAGAATGCGCAGCAAGAAACTTGGCAGAAAGTCATTTTTTCAAGATAAAATACAGTAAGCTACTACGTAGATGTATAAGGTCCCCGAGCTTTAAATTATATTAGTCTATAGTAGAGACGTATAAAGACTCTACTAGTCAAAGTAAAACAAAGTATGCAAACTAAGAAAGAGAAAAAAAAAACAATAAAAATTTAAGTACAGTGGAGGTGTAAAACGCCTCTATTTGGGTAGGCGTAAAACGGTCTATGGGGGAGGCCTATTGTCAGACAGTGGTCGTCCTACGGCTGATAACAATATGATGATGATGATGGTAATGATCAAAATAGGAACTATAAATTGCGTGAAACTGGAAAAAATTGCAACAGTTGCCAGAAAATGCCGCTAGATAATTTTGTCGCTAAACCTTTTTTGTCGCTTGGAGCTAAGATAAAGTCGCCATTTCTGGCGAAATTGCTAAATTGGCTACACTGTTTACAAACCAACTATATAGATGTTTACCTGTTTCAGAGCAATGTAAACATACTGCGATTTCCTGGTGAAATAAACATGGATTTGATGTCGGATATTTAATCTCGACGGTTCTTCTACACGTGTATGGAATTCATCTCCTCTCCACTGAGGATTATAGACGCGTCATTAGGGCTGTAAAGCTTGTGCTCACAAGTTTTGTTAGTGTGCGTGAATTGTGGTCAAATTCCGAATTGACGGGGGCGAAAATGTACCAGCGCTAGTGTTTAGTTAAAAATCGACTAAGTTTATCGACATCGATAAAAAGCAATATTACCATCATTATCATAACTTATCGATTTTATACATATGCATACGTACACACATACACAAATCACGTCTATATGCCTTACGCTAGAGCCTGAGGTAACAAGACCTAAAGGCCACGTTTAGCATGATCGGAGGCGTATGGGTGGAAAATGGAATCAAAATGGGTTGCTTGCCGCATCGCCTATAACATGATTCCTATTATTTTCGTCCATTCTCTCGATGGGCTTTTACCATCTGCGTTAGAGAAGCAACAGGTACATTCTATGTTTTTTCTTTGCTCCCAGACCAGCATGGAAGACCATGGCATGTGTATTGTAAGTAACGCGATTCAGTTTTCACTGTACTCAATAAAGTACGGGAGGGGGGGGGGGGGGGGGGTTAAGAGAGTGTTCTTAAGCTGCGATAACTTCGTAAATAGGTATCGAAGTATATGACATTTTAATGAATGTCGATACGGAGGCGATGTCAGAGGTGCCCCATAAATTGCGCACGATAAATAACGAACGTTTTGATTGAATACAGAATCGCCCTCCGTACACAAGTCTAAGGGCGTCTTACACATCCAGATGAATTACTTTAAGATTGATCACTAATTTTAAAAACGCCGGCTTTTCTTTGATGACGGGACTCCAGAGTACGTCCAGAATGCTACAATTTTCTCACTTGCCATTTTATCTTACTTGCTAATCCAGCCGCTAGCACAATGTTTTGGTGTTCCAGGTGTTCTTGAGAAGTGGTGATAACTTACCATTAGGTAACACTTGCTTGTTTGTCTTCCTTGTTGTATAAATAAAATAAGTACCTAATAAAAAAATTCTAAATGACACTGAAAAATAGAACACTAAAAAATCAGTAAAGCTATGACCGGGAATCGAACCCGGATCCTCGTCATTCCGTGACGCGTGCCATTCCGCTACACTAGCCATAGCAGGTGGGTAAGCCAGCTGTCACATGACCTTGTACCTATGCAAATTTAATTTATACACACACAAATCCCTTATGGGGTAAACAGAGCCTAAGTTTAGCAAGATTGTGAGCGTATATGTAAAAAATGGAATCAAAATAGTGATGGGTTGCTAGCCGCGTCGCTTATAACATGATTCCTATGATTTTCGCGCATTCTCTTGAAGGGATTTTACCATCCGCGCGAGAAGAGAAGCTACTGGTACATTCTATGTTTTTACGTGGAAGTAATTTAATTTACCTAATATATATTGAGTATGAAAAATGATGAAAGTTTTAATACGTAATATTTTACCAGAGACACGTGTGTAAGAGCTTTTTATGAATTACAGAAGAATCAGTGAAGATGGTTCACTAAATTTAAAAACTCGCGGGCTTGCGTTTTGAAAACACTAGTAAAAATACCACTCGGAATAACGTGATTTAAGGAACTCTACCACAAATTTTATGTTTGCGCAGTTGGTTTTTGTATGTCGTTTCGTGAGTCACAGGCGGTTCTGGCTGAAAATCAGTGCAGCAGGTCTAACACCTCAGCGTAATGCTGAGCCAGTACCGTTTCACTTTTGCGAAGACACAACGCTGATGATCTATTTTTCATGTCTGTGTTTATTTTTCTTGTCTATTTTCTATAAATGTGTATATAATTCTCTTACATTTGTGTGTCTTGCAAAAAGGAATAAATGTCATGTTTCTTTCTTCTTTCTTTGAAGTCATGAGTAGCAGCTATCCATTATTCTGCAGACACATATTCGTAAAGGTGTAAAGGGGAATCAAAATACTGATGGGTTGCTAACCGCATCGCCTATAAGTCATGATTCCTATGCCAATTCCCTCGATGGGCTTTTACCATCTGCGCGGGAAAAGAAGCAACTCGTACATTCCATGTTTTTTCTTTACTCCCAGTTCAGCATAGAAGCATAAAAGTTAATATAACTTTAAACTATTAGCGTTTTCTGTGACAAACGAACTAGCTGTTTTACCCTCTGTAGCGGTCTATCTTGAGTTAACCTTATTTCTGCGATCGATATGCTTTAGAAAGATATATTGTATGTTAAAGCTTACGTAGGTACACTAGCTTAAAGCGTCGCGTCAACTTGTACATACAAGAGTGGACCTAACTTTTTATCTCTTAGATACAGGGTAGACAGAGCCTAGGCTAAAAAAAACCTTTAATCCACGTTTAGCGTGATTGCGGGGATAAAGGTGGAAAAGTGAATCAAAATAGTGACGGGTTGCTAGCCGCATCGCCTCTAACATGATTCCTAAGACTTTCGCCCATTCCCTCGATAGGCTTTACAACTGTTTGAATGATGTGTCTGTACGACAAAATTACAAACTCTCGTGGATTATCTACTGTTCACCAGGGACTAAAGAAAGCGCTGTTTTTAAAAAACATACATACATACATACACATACACAAATCACGTCTTTATCCCTTACGGGGTAGACAGAGCCTAAGGTAACAAGACCTACAGGCCACATTTAGCAAAATTGTGGGCGTATAGGTGGAAAATGGAATCAAAATAGTGATGGGTTGCTAGCCTCATCGCCTATAACAAGATTCCTATGATTTTCGCCCATTCCCTCGATGGGCTTTTACCACCTGCGCAGGTAGAGAAGCAACTGGTACATTCTATGTTTTTTCTTTACTCCCAGACCAGCATGGAAGAAAAAAAAACAAAAAAATAACAAAAGAATAAACAAGGTTGAGCAACCAGTAGGCTTATTACTTAACTCGCTCGCAATCGCCATCGTGTTCATTTTGACAGTTCTGTATGAATGTGACAGCTAGCTAATCAGCTAGCCGATGCCAATTGCCAGCCCATACATGAACTGTCAAATTGAACACGATGGCGATTGCGAGCGAGTTAGGTAATAAGCCTACAGCTATTATGATCGATGTGGATGTTTAATGTTTAGGCCTTGTCATTCCATACGTCACATTTCACAGGCACACACTTTAATAAAACAAAACGAAAACGATACTGAGCATCTCCTTAGAGGAACTTACTAATGGTAAAGTGTAGCCACACACACGCACATACACACACACACATACGCACTTTCTAATTATTCTTGTGTTTGGACTTCGCTTGGCACTCGCGATACAGAGCCAGAGTCTAGTGCGAAGGCCGCTGTTTCACTTACCGCATAAAATGTCATCTACCTATCTCATATTTATTGACGGTGGAGGCGTTTTACACCTCCACTGAACTTATTTTTTTTTGTCGTTTTGACTAGTAGATACTTTATACATGTCTACTATAGATTAATATAATTTAAGGCTCGGGCACCTTATATAATGTAAGTATTCTTACTGTATTTTGTTTTGAAAATAATGATTGTCTGCCAAGTTTGTTGCGGCGCATTCTTCTTGACAATGATGGTCTTTCCGAATGCGCTGGTACTTTCAAAAAGACACGTAAAAGAGCCCTTGGCTGCCAATTTGCATAAATAATTGTTCATTTTCATTTTCATTTTATCTATGTAACAATGTGTCCTTGTTACGCACTTTGTAACTTCTGTGGTGGAATAAAGTTTTTTATTTCGTCTTTCTTTCTAAAACGGCCTTAACAGCGGTGACAATTTCGCAACTCGAAACCATACATCCACGGTGCGATGGTTCCCATAAAACAATCGTCGCGGAGTTGCCAACAGTAATTAATGCAAGATAAAGTTATAATAGCATCTATTAGGGGCGCCGTTAAAAGTGGGCTGGGATAAGGCGCAGTGGAGCGAAGATAGCGGCTTTTACAGGTGTCAATATTGGCTCTCATGAAATTCTTAGCCCTATTTTTTTAATGCCGATTTGTAGTCATAGCAATTTGCAGTTCATAAATTGTTATTACTATCATCGGACTTCATAACAGACATTTATCATAATTTTCTTATTCATAATTATCATGTATATATATAATTATCATAAACTTTACATGTTTTGTGTGTGTATATTTATGTAGTTTATTACTGACACAGATATTAAATAAGTGTACCTGTATTGTTGTGTAGGCGTATTCTTATTATTATTATTTTGATGCTTTATTTCTTTATGTTAATTTAGGGTCCTTGGCCTTAGCTTTTTAGTATGCCTACTCTCTATACTCAGGTTTCTGTTGTCCTGTCAATCGTTCGAAGGTTACCTGGAAGAGATCCCTTTAAGGGATAAGTTCGCCTCTGCGCATCTGTTTATCTCACTACCAGTAAAATTGAATGTGTTTTATGTACCATAAAGAGTTATACATAGGTACACACATCATTACTAAGAATGTATAATTGAACTCAAATTTTCTTTTTTTGAAACGTTTAATTAATATGATTTTCTTAAATAACCTTACAACCTAACCTATCAGAGTCGCTTTTGCCCCAAATAGCCTCGCTCGCTCGCTACCTTGTGTAATTAAATAATATAATGAAAATATAATTTATGAATTCAAATGATTAGGAAGTTCGATCGTTAGTATAAAAAAGTATGAAAACAAATGGTAGTGTAAACATTATGACAAGTGGTATTATGAAGTCCGATGATTATGTGCTTCGATCGTTAGTATTAAGAAAAATTATGAAAAGTGATCATAATGATGTAATTTTAATTGTATTTAAATATGTACGGTCTATTGTGGCTTTCACTATCTGGAATTTTAAACTCACATTTCGTCGGTCCCTCGTTTAATGCTCCTCTCATCTACTCAAAGGTTAACTGGTAGAGATCCCTTTTTTTTTATCGGAGGAAAAATGCTGTTACGCACTATCCACCATGCCGTTGGGACGACATGGCTGGGTGTATAGGACTCTCCTCCTCCATTCCTTCTCTCCTATATGGGAGTGAAGGAATGGAGGAGGCATACCGATTAAAAGCCTCCGGTATTCCCTCAACTGCCAGACAGCGGGTGCTATGGGAGCATAGTGTGAACCACGGCACCCGCTGGCCGGCCCAGCTACCCTAGCTGGACCTCCTCTCCGAGAGGGGGGGATCGGGAAAACGTGATCCCCCCCTAGCACTGTGGGCCCTTAAGGCTGCTAGGGGATTGGTAGAGATCCCTAATAGAGATAAGTTCGCCTTTGTGCGCATATTAATGCTATTTTTTTTTTTTGTGAATTGTATCTGTTTCTTTATATTTGTACAATAAAATTACTTACTTAATTGCTTAATTTCTTCTTTGTGTTTTATTACTCTACCCTGAGCGTTAGCACTCTATTTTTGATGAATTTGTTTAATGTATAGATAGAATATATATGTATTGATTTTCCTTTATGGATTCAAGCAAGCACAAACTGACCCTTAATACAAATCGAAGTCGTGGAATTTGAAGTGCCCAATCTCGATGTTTAATTTATATTTATTGTCGGTACGTTTCGGAGCTTTTAAGTTATTTGAATGGAGATGTTAACTGGGTTAATTCACTTATTGACTGATAAAGGAAAAGATTTCATAAGACAGTTAGATGGTTTATTCAGACCAAATAAGCAAAGGTGATACATATAAAAATCACGTCTTTATCCCTTACGGGGTAGACAGAGCCTAAGGTAACAAGACCTACAAGCCACATTTAGCATGTGGGCGTATAGGTGGAAAGGGGAATCAAATAGTGATGGCTAGCCGCGTCGCCTATGACATGATTGCTAAGATTTTTGCTCATTCCCTCGATGGGTTTTTGTCATCTGCGCGGGAAGAGAAGCCACTGGTACATTCTATGTTTTTTTTACTCCCAGGCCAGCATGAAAGAACTGTTTTTGTATACTAATGTATTTAATTTAATTCTGAAAGCATAATAAACTGAACTTAACTATCATTAGTACTTTGAAACAATCTCGTATGAACCTTGAAGAACATTATCTTTAAATTAAAGTAGAACAGCACTTAAGATGTTGCTAGACTCATTGTGAATTATATATACATACATAAATCACGTCTTTATCCCTCTTACGATCTTATCATACATACATACTTACATACCGTCACGCCTCTTCCCCACAAGGGTAAGCAGAGACTACTTTGTTCCACTTGCTACGATCCTGACATACTTCTTTCGCTTCCACATTCATCAATCTCTTCATACATGCTCGCCGGTTTTCGGTCGTGACCTGACCTTTTTCCAAAACGTCTTCTATTCGGTCTCGGAACGTCCTTCTAGGCCTTCCCCTCCCAACGTAACCAATCACACTCCCAGTGTAGATCTGTTTAGTTAGTCTAGTTTTTATTGAGTGAGCGGAAATCTTAGGATTCACGTTATAGGCTATGCTAGACCCATCACTATTTTGTTCCGTTTTCCACCTATACGCCATCATGCTAAACGTTTTTTTTTTTTATATAAGAGGGGGCAAACGAGCAGACGGGTCACCTGATGGAAAGCAATAACCGTCGCCCAGGGACACCTGCAAGACCTGAGGAATCACAAGTGCGTTGCCGGCCCTTTAAGGAACAGGAAGGCTCGCTTTTTAAAGATCCCTAAATTGTAACGCTCAGGGAATGCTGCAGCAGGAAGTTGGTTCCAGATCTTTACTGTTCGAGGAAAGAAATTGCGTTTAAAACGCACGGTGCTTGACTGCCAACCATCAAGAAGAAGAAGAGACGTGGCCTTTAGGTCTTGTTACCTTAAGCTCTGTCTACACCGTAAGGGAAAAAGCCGTGATTTATGTAGGTTACGTAGGTGTAGGTAGGTTTATCCCCTACGGGGACAAGACATATTCTCCGAGATGAAAAAATACACGATGTTTTCCCTAATTTTGTTTTTACAGCGCTTAGTTTCCGAAGTTCGGATCCACCTCGCCTCTGGCAACACAAAGTAAATATTATTGTTTTTAAACTAATTCCATATAATCCTGGCTAAGCCCCGGGGTTGTTTCATCCATAAAACCATATAAAACGGTTTTTTTTTCTCCCGGAAGATAATAAACTTGACAGCAGTTGGTTACCCCATAAACTTTTTATGGTATCAGATTTATATTCAGAGTAAAATGTAGGCGTGTTGGGTTATTTGTCGTTTTGTTCTAGTTTTTACTTGTTGTTTTCTAAAGTAATAAAATTGGCCGGAATCAATGTTGTTTGTTCTTTTATACACGGCCTCTGTTTTGATTTGATTGTGATAAGCTCGCCTTTTACATTTCTTGCTGGTCTGGGAGTAAAGAAAAAAACATAGAATGCACCAGCTGCTTTTTTTCCCGCGCATGGTAAAAGCCCACCGAGCGAACGGGCGAAAATCTTAGGAATCATGTTATAAGCGATGCGGCAGCAACCTATCACTATTTCGATTTTCCTTTCCACCTATACGCCTTTAATCATGCTAAACGTACCTTACTTACGTTGTTTTGTTACCTTAAGCTCTGTCTAATCCGTATGGAATACATACATAAATCACGTCTTTATCCCTTACGGGGTAGACAGGTGACAATACCTAAAGACCACGCTTAGCATGATTATGGGCGTATGGATGGAAAGGGGAATCAAAACAGTGATGGGTCGCCACATCGCCTATATAACATGATCCCTAAGATTTGCCTAAGATTTTTTTTCGTAAGGAATAAAGACTTTATGTATGCATGAATGTAAAGAGAAATACATACTTAAAAAAATATAGAAATTCGATCCCGGGACGCTGGCTTCGCAGGCAGGATCAACCAACTAGACCAATTGCGTCGTCAATATACAATGTGTATCACCCACTACAATAAATCAGCATACGTACTTCATAATTGAAATAATTCACTTCAGCCGCGAGCCGGCAGCCATGTTGCCCCTATCAGCCCTTTGTCCCTTACCTATTTAGTTGAGTGCAGGCCTGACATGGGATGGGATACCACACTTTATACAGACAGTTTACATGCCTTGATAAATCGTCTTTCATGTTACGCAGGGTGACTCAACTGGACGTAAAAGCAGTTCTTCTCATCTTCCCCAGTCAATTTTAAAATTACACATGCATATATCACGTCTTTATCCCTTACGGGGTAGACAGAGCCTTAATGCCACGTTTAGCATGATTAAGGGCGTCTAGGTGGAAAGGGATATCATAATAGTGTTGGGTTGCTAGCCGCATCGCCTATAACATGATTCTTAAGACTTTCAGCCATTCCCTCGATGGAGTTTTATTTGCGCGGGAAGAGAAGCAACTGGTAAATTCTATGTTTTTTCTTTACTCCCAGACCAGCATGGAAGATATGGTGGAAATCGGTTTTAAATTACAACACATACGTGTAAAATTAACGTCGAAACCTAAAATTATCCTGGACTTGATGCGACAGTTTGTGACTTCACGCTGACACGGCTAGACGGATTTAGACCAAAATTGGAACGGCGATAGCCTAGATTATAACATAGGTGCAGCATAATTCTGCTGCATGATAGCGTATCTTGTTTTGGTAAAAAGTTTTGATTGTTAATAACCTATTTATTAAAATTGCATACTGGCCGTTTTGTTGATTTTCTTTCAGTGAAGATTTTATTTGAATTTTAAATTTTAATATAGAACGCTCTACATGGCTGTCATTGTAATAGGGGCTGTGAGATAGAATTTTCCTGTGGTAGCGGCACCAGCATTTTCGGTGAACATTTTTAATAGTGTAATTTTGGCTGAGTTTTGTGTTTATGCAATCTTGTGGAGCAGTAAAAGTGCCAGCGATTCGTTCAATTACACAAACGGACCACCATCCATCCGCCAGACTTTCCACTATCCGCTGCGAGCTTGTGGTTAAAGATCTCTTCTGTTTCCAAAAAGCCGGATACTATTTAGTAGTTTCGGCTTTCACCCTACGGCGTTGTATTTTCTAACATCATGCTGCGCTCGGCCCACGGTCGCAGGCGAGCGGCGAGCGTAGTATCTGGCCATACTTGCTGACTTATTTACCGGATCCTGTGACGGGGAATCTACTTCTCGCCTAGTACCAGCACGTGAAATGAACTTTACCTATTGACTAATTATCTTACTTACTTTGACCGTAATTCCTATTTTTACCTTTAAACTCTACCGTCTAGTATTCTAAATTACACAGATTCGTGTTTTCAAACGGCAATATGTTTCGCAGTGTAGTTAGTATAATGTCATTTTTTTTGTATGGTTTTAACTGTAATGATTTCCCATTAGTTGCTGCAATTTTCATATCTGTGGAATTCTAATTATAACGCTAGCGTAAGTTTTATATCTTTAGTTGGTGAGTTTTATGCGCATAACAACTTATTTAACTATAAGTACCACTTACGTCACGATTTTGTATAGCGTGATACTGTGAAATGTTGCACTGCGTTTCCAATTTGCAGTTTAGTTGAAGTACCATATTTTTGCTGATTTGGTAAATTGTAGGAACTGTACTTTTGTTAAAGCGTTACTACATGCGTTTACTTTTTAAGTTTAATTTTCTAAATTTTAAAAGTCCACAGTAGACCTCCTATATGTTTGTGTATTTTTTTCGGCTTAACTTTGTTTTTCGCCAACCCTTTTAAAAGCTGTGTTTTATGAAATAATTTAACTACGTTACGTATTACGTGCAATTTCTGTGCGTTGTGTTTTAAAATAAATAGAGTTTATAAGTCAAATTAACGTTTTATTTACTGTGCATCGCACGTAGATGTTGTGTGTGGGGCTTGCCCGAAGTTTTTCTAGTTTCGGGTATGCTTCGCTACATTTTTCCCGAAAAATTCCATAGTTCTCGCGGGATAGCGATAAAAATGTCAAAGGTCGCAACGTAAATAATTATATTTCTAAATGTCAGTGAAAATTAGAACACTGAAAAATCCGAAAAGTAAAGCTATGGCCGGGAATCGAACCCGGAACCTCGTCATTCCGTGACGCGTGCTATACCCCTACACCACCCATAGCAGGTGGGTAGTCTCCGAATTTTTCTACCTGTTACTAACTGTCACGTGACCTTTTTGTTACTATGCGAATTTTTGTCGCTAAGCGTCATCTGTTTGAATGATGTGTCTGTACGACACAATTACAAACTCCCATGGAACATCTACTGCTCACCAGGGACGAGAGAAGGCGCTGTTTTTCAAATGATAGGTACTATCAAATGAATCAAGAAATTTTATTTCTTGATTTTTACGTTTTACTTTTTCGGTTTTACCGTTAGAAATTTAATTTCTAAATGTCAGTGAATAATTATTGCAGAACAAAATATAACCTAGAACTAAAATGTAATATTAGAAGAGGTAGCCTTAGGCGGTGTGCCGAAGATGCTGGCAGCATTCCTCTTTGCTTATTCTTTGTCCGAAATAGCTGCCAGCTCTTCTATATACCCCCTACTGCTGGGCAGAGACCTCTCAGAATGAGAGGGCTTGGGCTATAGTTCCCACGCGGGTCCAGGGCGGATTGGGAACTTCGCACACACACACAAATCACGTCTTCATCCCTTACGGGGTATACAGAGCCTAAGGTAACAGGTACCTACAGGCCACATTTAGCAAGATTGTGGTGGTATAGGTGGAAAATGGAATCAAAATAGTGATGGGTTGCTAGCCTCATCGCCTATAACATGATTCCTATTATAATCACCCATTCCCTCGATGGGCTTTTACCATCTGCGCGGGTAGAGAAGCAACTGGTACATTCTATCTTTTTTCTTTACTCCCAGAACAGCATGGAAGTTCGCACACACAATTGGATTGATTCGCAGGTGTGATGTTTTCCGTCACCGAAAAGCTCCTGATATATTATTTGGGAAGCTTAGAGGTGCGAGCCCAGGTTTAAGCCCACGACCTTCTGCTGGAGCCTTCGGTCTAACCACTACGCTACCACGGCATTTTTAAATAAACCAAATCGAGAATAATTGGTATGGGAAAGTATACTGTATTTATATTTATTTATTAAGTGGTCGGACCTCGTGCCAGGTCCGTCTGGATCGCTACCACCGTCTTACTCGCTAATCCTGCCGCCAAGCAGCAGTGCCCGCTGCTGTGTTCCGACGTGGAGAGTAAGACAGCCGGTGAAATTACAGGCACAAGAGGTATTCTCTAGTGTTGCGGGTGTTCATAGCTTACCGGTGACCCACTTGCTCGTTTGCTTTCTTGGTCGTATAACAAATGATTCAGAATAAAACAAACAACAAACTTGTCGTCAACGTAAAGTAACAAACTGTAGACATTACTGAACTAGGTTAGTTGAGTTTATTTTTAAGCTTCTTAAATAAGTTGTTGGTTCTTAGTAATTATGAATGCGTCGAAATTCAAATCTCGTAGCGAGTAAATTTCATACGGGCATCTTATCATAACCTTTTTTTCGAAAATCACGTACATACCTAATAATTAAAGTAAGTAAATTAAAAGTCTTGACTTTTTTCAGTGAAATCGAAGAGCAAAGTGAAGTTAGAGCATAATTTTATTTGATCTAAAACTTCATGCATTTATGCCATGTTAAGTCAGTGTTAAATAAAAAAAAAATACCCACTCTAGCTATAACGCATAGTTACACAATTTGCACCAATTACATCAATGTTGCTACGTAAAAAAATGCATACTTATTGGATTTAAAAAAAGTACTGTAAAACAATTTAAATATAACTAAGTGTTCCCAGGTCCCGAAAAGATATAGAACTAACAACTTACAGCTCTCCCGGGCGATCGCAGCGCCACCCTCCGCGCGCCGCAGTCGCTCCCGACAACGCGGCAGAACGCACGTTCCCGTGCCTCGCTCAGAAAAAAAAACATCGATTACCGAACAGTGTAGTGCTTGTGTGTGCGTGTTAGTGTGAGTGCCATACGAATTTGGAATACTCGCTGAGCAATGTAAGTTTTTCTTTTAATTTTTTGACAGCCAGCACGATTGAATGATTACTGTTTTTTTTTTAGTTTTTAAGTGTTTTATAGGTGAGTTATTAAAAGTTTACCGTCTAATTAGTTAGGGTGATTAAAAGTTTGCGTGTAATAAATGTTTGAGTAAGGGTTTGGTATAAGTTCATAATAGGGATGTCCCCCGGGATTGTAAAGTGCTGATTTAAGGAACGTTTTAGTGTTTATTAGCGTGACGTCAGAGCCTGGGAAAGGTTTAATGCCTGGCCTTAAATATGATAAAATGTCTAGTCAGCTTATAAAATATGACTGCGCCGGGAAATCGTTTTGAATTTAGAAGGAGGCTTCAAAAATGGAATGTTGCGATATATAATAACGGTATTGGAGTAACAAAACAGTTTTTTTAATTTAGTTTTCCTTATTTTAGAATAAGTGGAGCTGACATTATGTGCAAAATATTTTATTAATTATTAGAGGCGCTTGCGTGTTCTACAGTTAAATTTAAAGTTGCTTTCAAAATTGTTGGTAGTGTACAGTGTCACAAAAATAGCTGAACTGATTTAAATCAAACTTGCCTGATAGCCGCCGTTGCAGTTGCATACCTTACTGCGTACTTAATAAAAACCGTGTACTTACTTAAAAATCTGTTGATTCGTTTAAGAGATACGACGATAAGATAAACATACGTACGTACAAATACGTATGCTAAACTTATAATACCCAGGTTTATGTGTGTTGAATTGATGACAACGCAAGTACAGTACAGTCAACAACAAAAAATACAGTTTGCAAAAAGCTTGAAGAGCAAAGTTCGTTTTTGGTTCCGTCCGGGGGGAAGAGCAGTGCTTGGTCCGGTGCACCCTGGGCATCGGTCGATTTCCTGGCAGTTTTGAGGGATATCACTGACCGTTGGCTAAGAGCCCGGCACGGGTCTTTTGACCGTATTTTGCCGACATTTTGTCACAAGATTTTTGAATATATTTTTATTACTTTGACATTGGCGAAGTTGCCGTCGCAATAACAACTTGATACGCCACAAAATAAGAACAAGAAAAAGCTTGTATAAAAATGACATTTTTAATAGAGTCATATTATTATGAAATGACAAGCTACGGTACTAGTATGTATGCATGTATAACTCTTTATTGTACATAAAACACAAGGAAATTATGAATACAGAACAACATAAATGCACAAAGGCGAACTTATCCCTACAAAGGATCTCTTCCGGTTAACCTTTGAACGATTGACTGGCCATAAGTATTAAGCAAGTAGTAGATATATGTTTGTATGTATTGTATGTTTAAGAACACCCACCATGCTCCCTAATCCTTTTATTATTTAAACGTCCTCTCCATCCCGCGATTGGAGTCTTATCTCTTCAGGGGCCTTTACAAATGCATTCAGAACTTCCCCATGGGGTATTTTGTGCAATTACCCCTTTTGCTATTGCCCAAGCGTTCCTTTAAAGCGTATTTGTATTTCGTTCCTGATTCCATTGTTAGATTTGTCAGAATAATAGTTTATTTTTTATTTAAATACCCCTCACGCAATCAGTCGAATGATCATCCTACATCCTACTAATATTATAAATGTGAAAGTTTGTGAGAATGTTTGGATGTTTGTTACTCTTTCACGCCAGAACGGCTGGAGAGATCTGAAAGAAATTTGGAACATAGATAGATTATAGTCTGGAATAACACATAGGCTACTTTTTACCTCGGAAAATTGCGTAATTCCCGCGGGATAGCGATAAACGAATTCTATGCAGACGAAGTTCCGGCAACAGCTAGTCTATACTAATATTATAAAGAGGAAAGATTTGATTGTTCGTTTGTTTGAATTGAATAGGCTCCGAAACTACTGGACCGATTTCAAAAATTATTTTGCCGTTAGAAAGCTACATTATCACTGAGTGACATAGGCTACTTTTTACCGCGGGAAAATACCTTTTCCTACGGGAAAATTAATTTATCGCGGGCGAAGCTGCGGACCGAAGGCTAGTATATTATAAACGCGAAAGTTTGTAAGTATGGATGGATGTTTGTTACTTTTTCACGCTAGAACGGCTAGATTATAGTCTGGAATAACATATAGGCTACTTTTTATCCTGGAAAATTGCGTAATTTCTGCGGGATAGCGATAAACGAATTCTATGCAGACGAAGTTGCGGGCAACAGCTAATTTTAAATATATGTACGTATGTATGTAAACTCTTTATTGTGCAAAATAAACATAAGACGAATCAGGCGTTACTTTGCGTAAATCCATTTGAGTGAAGAAAAAATATTTGCCTTGCTGCTCTGCTAGTCAGCATTGTCGAGTTTACGGGCTTTATCTAGTAGTAAATAAATAAGCTAACCTAAAATTTTCATTTTCGATAAAAGTTTTTTTTGCTGTCTGTACTTTCTGTTAACTGTACTTGCATTGTCATCCGCCCTGACCTAAGTGTACCAAATTTCAAGTCAATCGGACCAACCGTTGAAGAGTTCCCTGCGGAGACGGTCTTTTTATTATTTAATTGACTTCCATAATAAGTATTCAAATTTTCAGCTCAATCGGTTGAAGATACATACAAACATACATACGTAAATCACGTGTTTATCCCTTACGGGGCGACAAAGCCTAAAGTAACACAACCTAACGGCCACGTTTAGCATGATCAAGGGCGTATAGGTGGAAAGGGGAATCAAAATAGTGATGGGTTGCAAGCATCGCTTATAACATGATTCCTAAGTCTTTCGCCTATTCCCAAATGTCTCGCTAATCCTGCCGCTAAGTAGCAGTGCTTGCACTGCTGTGTTCCGGTGTGGAGAGTAAGACACATTACGGGCACAAGAGGCATTTCATCTTAGTCCTCTAGGTTGGCAACGCATCTGCTTTCCCTCCGGGATTGCGGGTGTCTATGGGCAGTGGTGATCACTTACCATCAGGTGACTCACTTGCTCGTTTGCCTTCCTATTCATATAAAAAAAATGTAGTAAAAAGCTTGTAAAAACAAGCTAGTATTTTCAAACGACTTATCAAACCACAACAAATCAACGCAAACGATGACAATTAAGATCCATCGCTGGAACAATGTCGAATTACAGATACGAAAACATTTCATTTCTTAGATAACTCAAATGAAATTCGGCCGAGTCGTAAGGAACTTGTGATTAATAGCATCGCAGGTTTGTTTCCTTATCGTGCACTAGCTGTTGCCTCGACTTCGTCCCCTCAGAATTAATATTTGTCAAAATACAAGGACGTACAGTTGAACACAGAACATCCACCTATTTTTTGACGTCGTTTATCGGTTATTACCTAACTCGCTCGCAATCGCCATCGTGTTCACTTCGACAGTTCTTGCTTTAATGTGACAGCTAGCTGATTCCGATGCCAATTGACAGCCCACACATGAACTGTCAAAATGAACACGATGGCGATTGCGAGCGAGTTAGATAATTAATCCTACTTGACATGTTTTGGTCTAGTTCGTCGTTATTCCTCTTCGTTGTCGTTTCGCTGCTGCCGGGGTGTGCGCTCCATGAAGGACTGCAAACTAGTCCGGAACATGTCGAGCATTACTCGACTTTTATACGCGAGTTATCCGTTTATGTAACTATGATTTTAGAGGAAGGTTTATATATTATGTATGATTCTACACAGACCAAGTCGCGGGCAGAAGCTAGTAAAGGATAGAGTTGTTGTAATACGGGCTTTCTAATTCTGCGTTAAATTAGTGATTTAACACTTACACCCTGAATACTAATAAGCAAGGGTCGCCATGTACTGATACGACAAGGTGGACATGATAAATTCTAACATAATTTCTTTTGCGATTAAAATCCCTTTATCTCTACCATACATGGAACTAAACCTTTTAAATTTGACGTGACAGCTGGTAACAGATAGAAAAATTCGAAGGCTACCCACCTGCTATGGGTGGTGTAGGGGTACTCATTTATTCGTAATACTTATAGTTATTGCATGTCATTCTTAATTTACAATTTTAATAAAACTGGAGCACCAATAAAATAATAAAACATTTTTTTTAATCATAAAGCTGTAGGCTTTGACTGCCAGGAAAAGAGTTCGTCGAATGTATTCACGCGTCAATGAATTCCCGGCCATAGCTTTACTTTTCTAATTTTTCTGTGTTCAAATTTTCAGTGTCTTTTAAAAACTTTTAAATTTATCAAACTAATAAGTCTCACGGTCTTTCATGTTGAAAATAATAATTGTTTTTTTTATCTTCTAGCCTGTCAAATTAGGAAATTTGGACTTAAAACTGTATTAATTGAACGCGAACAAAAGGTTCGCAGCCATTTCGATTCGGCGAGGACAATTCTCACCCAAAATGTTGCACGTCTTTTGTTGCCATTTCAATGTCATGTTCAATCGGTTTCAGGCCGTGGTGCGGTTTCAATTGTTTAGATTTGAATTTCATTGTCAAAGTGTTTTCAGAAACAATTTAATGTGGCACACGTCAAAACAAATTACAGGGGTCTTACCATGACCTCATTCCGGCTCAGTTGTTTTTGCTGTCAATTTAACCCATCCTCGTCGCCACTGAGAAACATGCCGCTAGAAGGTCTAAGGGCTGTTCTTCGGGGACGCAGAAATAACTCGTCTTCTTCTTCGTATTTGTGGCGTATCAAGTCGTTATAGCGACGACAACTTCGCCAATGTCAAAATAAAAATATGATCAAAACATCTTGTGACAAAATGTCGGCAACGTTGTACGGTAATACGGTCAAAAGACTCTCCCCCTGTCGGGCTCTTAGCCAACGGCCAATGATATCCCTCAGAAACTGCCAGGAAATGCCGATGCCCAAGGTGCACCGGACCAAGCACTGCTCTTCCCTCCAGACGGATCCGAAAACGAACCGCAGCTCTTGACCACACGCGGAGGTAACCCGACTCGCACCCCTAACACCATGTCCGTTTGTTATAGTGTTTAATCGAAGACAGAAGTATGAGGCATACCTTCCATATTACATACTAGCCTTCCGTTCGCAGCTTCGCCCGCGGTAAATTAATTTTCCCGTAGGAAAAGGTATTTTCCCGCGGTAAAAAGTAGCCTATGTCACTCAGTGATAATGTAGCTTTCTAACGGCAAAATAATTTTTGAAATCTGTTCAGTAGTTTCGGAGCCTATTCAATGCAAACAAACAATCAAATTTTTCCTCTTTATAATATTAGTATAGACATATACACATACACAAATCACGTCTTTATCCCTTACGGGGTAGACGGAGCCTAAGGTAACAGGTCACATTTAGCAAGATAGGCGATAAATGAAATCAAAATAGTAAGTAAGTAAGTAAGTAAATGCTTTATTGTACAAATATAGAGAAGTAGAGACAAAAAAATACAATAATAGAATATGAATACGAGTATGAGAATAGTGATGGGTTGCCTCATCGCCTATAACATGATTCCTATGATTTTCACCCATTCCTTCGATGGGCTTTTACCATCTGCGCGGGTAGAGAAGCAACTGGTATATTCTATGTTTTTTATATATTCTATATTCTATAGTTTTACTATTCTACCCGTCTGTACATACATCACAGTATGGATTTGACAGCGAAGGAATCTAAACTAAATCGGAATCCAGGTGTTAACAAAATACGTGTTTCGGGAAATGTAATTTATTCACAGCCTTTTTTAAAATCCCGACGCAAAAAGGGTGCTATAAGTTACACCCCTATTTGTGTTTTGTAAGTGTGTGTGTGGCATCGTCGTTTTAAACGGATGAACTGATTTGAATGCGGTTTTCAATTTGAAAGCAGGTTTTCTAGTGGTTTTGGACATGTTTTATCAAAATCTTGCTGCTGTGTGCGTGGAGACAGCCAATGAAAATACTGGCACAAGAAGTATTACATCTTAGCCCTCTAGGCTGGCAACGCATCTGCAATCGTTTAATGTGGCAGATGTCCATGGGTGGTGGTGCTCACTGACTACCAGATAACCCATTTTTTTGATTGCCATCCCAATCCTATAAAAAAACCGCCTTCAAATGTAGCCTTAATTACATTACTATAGAAATTCCAAATCAAAATATCTTTCGGTGAGCGCTACCTACGTACTTCCTTATCTGTTTGAAGTCGGTGCGTCAGCTCAGGCCACCACCCAAGCTCCCATCATAACCATCAATGTGCGGCATGCGTGGGAGAAGTGGACCTGGTCTATCTGCATATATAGTACCTATTCAGCTTCGTACTATTTGAGCTGAGGCACCGACTTCACACATATAAATAAGTAAGTAGCGCTTACCGAAATATATTTTGATTTGAAATTTCTATAGTAACGCAATTAATTATAATTTATTATGAAATCTATTGTTTTTTTTTTATTACGAACTGACCAGTGATTGACCTTTATCTCACTTGGTGGTTGGTATCTATAGATACAAATAGAACCTCTTCCTTTTTTGAAGTCGGTTAAAAATTGTGTTATAGGCGATGCGACTAGCAACTCATCACTATTTTGATTCTCCTTTCCACCTGTACGCCCTCAATCATGCTTACCGTGGCCTTAGGCTCTGTCTACCCCGTAAGGGATAAATACGTGATTTATGTACCTATGTATATATTAAAAAAAATAGAAATCTCTGTATTATGATCTCTCCCCACACAGTGACCAATTACCACAGAGAGTCGCTCGCTGCCAACGAATTATAAATCTTGATCACTTTTCTATTCTGTTTCAATTTATTCTGTCAATAGAATGAAGGTCAGAATGCTTTAGTTAATGCTTAGATGGCGTGACTGAGTCCGATGTTCACATATTGACCGCGACTGACAACTTACTTGGGTATTTGAGATATAAGTCAGACGGCTAAGTGAATCGGGTACCTCCCATTTGTTCTATGAAACTGTGACGTCATAGAACTGTTAACATTTTTCTATCCCAGCAGTTCCATGGTAGAACTATTGAAACTACCCCTAGCCCTACTCCCTAGCCTCTGGACAAATATGAATACTGCTGTTCCAGAAATGTAAATAATTATTGCAGAATATAATCAACATCAGTAGGCTTATTACCTAACTCGCTCGCAATCGCCATCGTGTTCATTTTGACAGTTCTTGTATGAATGTGACAGCTAGCTGATTCCGATGCCAATTGTCAGCCCATACATGAACTGTCAAAATGAACACGACGGCGATCGCGAGCGAGTTAGGTAATAAGCCTACAGTTCCTCAATCTAATTTGATGCGGACGAAGTCGCGGGCAGTAGCTAGTTTTTAATAAATGTCTTTTACGGCGCCATATTATGCAATTAGCCCATTCATATTGTGGTGTGTATTTAATTACGACCAGAAAATATACCACTAATTTATTGGGTCATTTATTGGTATCCAATTTAAAGAGATCGTGGTTGTGAATTTCAATAAGTTTCTGTCAAAAATGACACATTTTATATTTAATACAAGCTTTTTCGCTGACTGTAAATAGGGGTGCGAGTCGGGTTACCTCCACGTGTGATTAAGAGCTGCGGTTCGTTTTTGGATCCGTCCGGGGGGAAGAGCAGTGCTTGGTCCGGTGCGCCCTGGGCAACGGCTAATGATTTCCTGGCAGTTTCTGAGGGATATCATTGACCGTTGGCTAAGAGCCCGACAGGGGGGGAGGGGGGTCTTTGACCATTACCGTACAACGTTGCCGACATTTTGTCACAAGATTTTTTAATAAAAAATTTTACATTGACATTGGCGAAGTTGTCGTCACTATAACGACTTGATACGCCACAAATAAAAGAAGAAGAAGAAGAAGACTGTAAATATTTTATTGCGGTGCGGAGTCGGGTTACCTGCGCGTGTGGTCAAGAGCTGCGGTTCGTTTTTGGATCCGTCCGTGGGGAAGAGCAGTGGGCCGGTGCACCCTGGGCATCGGTCAATGATTTCCTGGCAGATTCTGAGGGATATCATTATCCGTTGGCTAAGAGCCCGATAGGCAACGTTGCAACGTTGCTGTCATTTTTGGCACAAGATTTTTGAATACTGTATTTATTACTTTCACATTGGCGAGATCATCGCATCGATCGATGGGGCCATATTAAAAAACTAGAAGAATTATTTTATTATTGTAAGCTTTTAACTTGCAACGTATGTATGTATGTATGTTTGTCTGGGTGGATTCTGGCGACTCAATTTCGAAGCAGCATTTTGCATACTTAAGTAAGTCGGATGACAATACAATAATCTGTTAGTGGAGTACTGGTGGCCAAGCCGGGATAGTCTCCGCAGGAGGGAACTCTTCAACGGTTGGTTCGTTTGACTTGAAATTTGGTACACATGTTTTAGACGCATGACAATGCAAGAACAGTCAGCAAAAGGAGAATGTATAGAAAATGAAATTTTTGAATTAAACTTCTCTAAGCTAGTTCTTCGTACGTAACCAAGTTACATTACCAGCACTGGACCAACGTTGGATTATTAATTTGAATCAATTGAATTAATTTATTAATATACAAACTATTAACAACGTAATAACAATAAAGAACACTAAAACTAGGAAAGTTGATTTAAAGTAAATTATATTAAAAATGATTATAAGTTATTGAATTAATTTAGGTTTAGGTTTAGCCGCGAATATGTCTGTTTTACTTTAGAAGTAGTCTTTATTTTTACCTTAGAATGTCTTGGTAACGTAACTTGGTTATGTTCGAAGAACAAGTGCTTTTATAACTTACATTTCCACTGTGTTTTAAACGACTTTTCTCTTTTGTGCGAAGTACCCTTTTACATAGTAGGCAATGTTACAAGTCTCCAAACCATTAAAGAGGTTAAAGTATCAAGTTCCGTCAAGAATCCCAGCACCTTTGGATGCTACGGTTTGAAGTTTAATCACCATAGTTGCCACGGGAATTATGTTGTGGTAAACACGAACAAGTTCCAACATGTTCAAGTTGAAGTTAGTTGGGCGTGCTTTCTTGTGTTATGGTCTAAGATCCCGCTTAAGAACTGCCTTCAGCAAAGAAAGAAGAAAGAAGTGCGCGCTTTGAGGACCCGTAGAGGATCCGGAACGCGACAGTGTTGCGTGTGGTGTAGAAGATGGGTTTGTGGGATGTATTAAATTTGTTCTATGCTTCCACGCTGGTCTGGGAGCAAAGAAAAAAACCGGTCAAGTGCGAGTCGGACTCGCGCACCGAGGGTTCCGTATCATTATCTATAAATACCTAAAACCAGTGTAAGCAGAGCCCTGTTCCAAAGCAAAATGTACGCAGTGTGGGGTTACTTTATATTGGTCACTGCTATATACAGACATACATACACATTTACGGTTTTCGCAATTATTCTTTAATCTGTGCTATAAGACCTACCTTCATACCAAATTTCAAGATTCTGCGTTCACGGGAACTACCTTGTAGGTTTTGATTCCCTTGAGAGTTGAAAATTTGCGGAAATTTGCGGCATAAACGGCTGTATCTTTTGATTGCGTTGGCTTAGAATTTTGATTTTTTCACAGTTCCAAGGGGCAGTAGACCTGAGTATTTGATATAAATTTCAGCTTCATACCTCCACGCGTTCCTGAGAAAAAGGGTCTTGACAGACGGACGGACAGACGGACAACAAAGTGATCCTATAAGGGTTCCGTTTTTTCCTTTTGAGGTACGGAACCCTAAAAACATAGAATGTACCAGTTGCATCTCTTCCCGCGCAGAGGTAAAAGCCCATCGAGAGAATAGGCGACATAGGAATCATGTTATTTATAGGCGATGAGGCTAGCAACCCATCACTATTTTGATTCCTTTTCCATCTATACGCCCACAATCTTGCTAAACGTGGTCTTGTCGCCTTAGGCTCTGTCTACCCCGTAAGGAATAAAAACGCGATTTGTGTATGTATGTATGTATGTATGTATGTTTTATGTAGAAAGAGGATGATGAGTTTGCATGTAAAAACAAATATTTTTCGCTAATGCTCTGTTGTTTGAATGTAACAGAGTAGCAAAGGTTTGATAAACGGAACAAAATTATTTCATACATTCACATACATAAATCACGTTTGTATCCCTTACGGGGTAGATAGAGCCTAAGGAAACAAGACATAAAGGAATGCTTAGCATGATTGTGGGCGTATAGGTGAAAAGGAGAATGAAAATAGTGATGTGTCGCTAGCCGCATCGCCTATAATACATGCATACATACACACATACCTACACATATACCCTAATTGTGTAATACTTAAGATACTTATACAAATCATATTTTAGATTGTAATAAAGAAAAATAAATAAATTAATTAATAATTATTATCCACTACATAGTATAAAACAAAGTCGCTTTCTCTGTCCCTATGTCCCTATGTATGCTTATATTTTCAAAACTACACAACGGATTTTAATGCGGTTTTTTTAATAGATAAAGTGATTCAAGAGGAAGGTTTTTATGTATAATTCTACGCAGACGGGCAGAAGCTAGTTGTATATATTTAAGAAGACCAAATAACAGAAAAGCATTTGATCAGAAGCAAAAAAAAGACAAGAAAGGGACTAAAGACAGAAAGTGGAGTAAATTAGTGACAAACAGTGAGATATAAGTCGGTGTTTAAAAATAGGATCCTCGACTATTGGCGGCGATGCAATAAGTACTTAATAGCTATCGGAAACTTACTGCCTTGGCAACTTAACGAATCCAACTGCTGTCTCACAGACTACAAGCGATTTAAAGCAACTAACCGAACTCGAAACTGCTGCTTCTGTTCACGGGATTTCGTACCCGAATTTTGTTAGTGAGATTATTAAAAACCAAGATTTACCAGATTCATGTCTTCTACATCTACATAGGTATATTAATTAAAAAGAAAGTCGTGTTAGTTACACCATTTATAACTCGAAAACGGTTGAACCGATTTGGCTGAAAATTGGTGTGGAGGTAGCTTAGAACCAGGAGACGGATATAGGATACTTTTTATCCCGATTTTTCCGCGGGATCGGAAAATTCCGAAATGTTGTACTAATAAAGCTACAGACATTAAATTTAGCATGCCTACACATTATTCCTTGATTAGTATAAAGATGCACTTACAAAGGAGTTTTTCAAATTTAAGGCGGAACAATGTTCGCCGGGTCAGCTAGTCTACATCTACATATTTTTATATTTATAAAAGAAAGTCGTGTTAGTTACACTATTTATAACTCAAGAACGTCTGAACCGATTTGGCTGAAAATTGGTGGGGTAACTTAGGACCAGGAGACGGATATAGGATACTTTTTATCCCGATCTTCCAGCGGGATTGCAAAATCCCGAAATGTTGTACCAATAAAACTATATTACATTTGGCATACCTACATATTATTCCTTGATTAGTATAAAGGAATTTTTCAAATTTCCCACGGGATAAAAACACGTAGTAAATAATTAAGACTGTAATTAGTAGATAATATTCCTAGAGGATCACGTAGGTGCTCTAAGAAGGGATTTTCCGAATTTCCCACGGGATAGGCAATAAAACCTTATACTTGGAGACATGAATGGATGTGTGGGGTATGTCGTCACTCTGACGTTATCTGCGCGTTCCCGCGCATATGGTTTACCATAAGCCCATCGAGGGAATGGGCGAAAATCTTAGGAATCATGTCATAGACGATGCGGCTAGCAACCCATCACTATTTTGATTCCTTTTTCTACCTTTACGCCCACAATCTTGCTGAACGTGGCTTGTAGGTCTTGCCACCTTAGGCTCTGTCTACCCCGTAAGCGATGAAGACGTGATTTGTGTATGTATGTGTGTGTACAGTTGAAGGCATAAAATATCGATATACAGTCATCATGTCAAATTATATGTGTCACCGATCTTATTGTTTGTGACATAAAGATGTACATAGATGTTTTTGACGTCTCAGTAACGTACCATTATATATATGTATGTATGTAAACTCTTTATTGCACATAAAAATTAAAAAATACAGAAGTACACAGAAAATAGTACAAAGGCGAACTTATCCCTAAGAAGGGATCTCTTTCAGCTAACCTGACACAGAAAGGAATAGTTTACAAAGAAAGGCAAGCAGTCATTGTTATGCGCAAATAATCTTAGTACTTAATAAATTAACAACTAAAGTACATTATAAAACCATAATAAAATAATATATAACAGAATAAAATTTATCCAATAAACTTACATAAACACTATCGAATGTCAAATAAAATAAATAAATACTCGAACCGAAATACAATATGGAAGGCAGCTAGCGCCTCAGGTGCCAGTGCTCAGCCACAATTTCCTCAGCCCACCCCTGAACACCGCCACAGACTGAGATTCCCTCAACGTCAGGGGCATATTTATGCCCTTGATTGTACAAAGTAAAACCTGCTTTAATTAATACGCGAAATCAAGTATAAACCATGTTGCATCCATGCTGGTCTGGGAGTAAAAAAAAAACAGAGAATGTACCAGTTGCTTCTCTTCGCGCAGATGGTAAAAGCCCATCAAGGTAATGGGCGAAAATCGATGCGGCTAGCAACCTATCACTATTTAGATCCCACTACTCACCTATACGCCTAGTCTTGCTAACCGTGGCCTTTAGGTCTTGTTATCTTAGGCTCTGTCTACCCCCTAAGGGATATAGACGTGATTTGTGTATGTATGTATAAACCAATTTCATAAGTTTCAGGGCTATTTGATTTACTTTTTTTGCATCATAAATTTTATAAGTAACTGTAAAACTCAATCTTTATTACGCAAGAATATCAAATAACTTACAAAGACTCCATAAGAACCTTCCTAGATGAAATTCGATATCACTTTGCATATCTTTAGCGATAAAGTTTCGCTCGTTAAAAACCTTTGCCCTAATGATTATTCCCTAAGGAGTATTGAACAGATAAATTGCTAGCCATTTTATACAGTTTTTTTAAGTAAAAAAGTACCTAAGTAAATGCTTTATGGTTCACATCTTCTATGCTGGTCTGGGAGTAAAGAAAAAACATTGAATAGTCGCGTCTCTTCTCGCGCAGATGGGAAACGCCCATCGAGGAAATGTGCAAAAATCTTAGGAATCATGTTATAGGCGATGCGGCTAGTAGCCCATCACTATTTGGAAGAAGTTGTAATTCACACCTGAATTTAAATTCTGTGCTAGAACAGAAATTTCTAAATAAACTCCAAACTGCAAATATTTGGAAGACTGCCCAAAATGCGTCACGGCGTGCAGTTCAACTGGGATTATTCGATTAAACTGTGGTTAAAAATAATTGCAAGCCGCGAAAATAATGATCAATTTTCAACATCCAAAAATATTTTTTTATTTGTCTGACTGTACTTGCATTTATTTATTTATACATGCAACATGACAGTTTACACCATAGCGTTACGTCAGATACTCAATACGCTAAACCTACAACTAAAGGTGCTTATCTACTAGAGGCAGCCTCGGGTCAAGCGGCCTCGCTCCGCGGCCGCGCGTGTGTAGACGCTGCCTCAACGCTGCCTCAACGTCTTCACTTGCGCGGCCTCGGGGCGAGGCCGCTTGACCCGAGGCTGCCTCTAGTGCTTATCCACTTTAAATTAAGACTAGTGACATACATCTACACATCCTGCATCCTTTATAATACTCTCTTCCAATCCATCTCCATTGTCATCCATCCATCCTATAAACACTCAGGCCTTGGTCTGTTCTCACCCGCTTCTCGCTGCGTCTATAAGCTGTGTTCGTAAATGTTCGGGAGCGGTCGTTCTCGCCCGCCGCGGTTTTTACAAGCTTTTTGTTAACTTGCAATGTATGTTTGTTAGTATGTTTGTCCGGGTGGAATCTTGCAACTCAATTTTGAAGCAGATATCTATCCGATTGAGCTGAAATTTTGCATATTTGTGTTGATGACAATACAGTTACGAGGCAGTAGAATTCTGGTGGTCCAGCCAAGATTGTCTCCGCAGGAGGGAACTCTTCAACGGTTAACTTGAAATTTGGTACACATAATGTAGGACGCCTGGCAATGCAAGGAAAGTCAACAAAAAAAGTTTGTATCAAAAAATATTTTTTTAGGTTAGGTTAGGTTGCACACGGCGGGCAAGAATGACCGCGCCCAAACATTTACGAACATAACATAAAGACGCTGTGAGAACAACCGAGGCTATCAAACCAACTTACTTTTCTAAACATTTTGCTAACTTAGACTTTTTAGACTTTTTTCATTGATATTTTTTCTACTACTTCCATGCTGGTCTGGGAGTAAAGAAAAAACATAGAATGTACCAGTTGCTTCTCTTCCCGCGCAAATGGTAAAAACCCATCGAGGGAATGGGCGAAAATCATAGGAATCATGTTATAGGCGATGCGGCTAGCAACCCATCACTATTTTGATTCCACTTTCCACCTCTACGCCTTCAGTGTCTTGCTAAACGTGGCCTGTAGGTCTTGTTACCTTAGGCTCTGTCTACCCCGTAAGGGATAAAGACGTGATTTGTGTATGTGTATGTATGTATATTTTTTCTGCTACACCTTATTTTATATTAATTTCAGCTTGATACCTCCACGTTCTCCTGCACAGCTTGCACGTGACAGCTGTGTCGCGAGTTGGACTACCCGTTTTTTTCCTACTGTACGTTGTAGAAAGAGATGGATGCACATCTCTCGCACGATCTTCTGCTAGCCGTGCTGTGAAAGAGAGTGACGGATGCACGGACAAAGTGATCACAAACGTACGTAAATTACGCCTACATCAGCTGTAAACTTCGCAATCTGTGTTGAGTTTGTACTCGAGACACGTAGAACTTGTAGAAACAAGTTGGAAAGATGAAGATGGTCATTGCTAACAGTTCCGCAGTTACGTTATCGATTTCCCGTTTATGAACTAACATTGAGAATTTCTAAACGATGCTGAAAATTAGAACACATAGAAACATCCGAAAAGTGCAATGGCCGGCAATCGAACCCCGGATCGTTATTGCGTGACGCGTGCTATACCCCTACACCATCAATAGCAAATGGGTAAGCCTTCGATTTTTTCTATCTGTTACTACCTGGTTACTAAGCGATTTTTTGACGCCAAGCGTCATCTGTTTGAATGATGTGTCTCTACGACACAATTACAAACTCCCGTGGAACATCTACTGCTCACCAGGGACGAGAGAAGGCGCTGTTATTCAAATAATAGGTACTATCAAATAAATCAAGAATTTTTACCTACGAGGTTGACAGAGCTTAGGTTAACCCAAGTGAACCTAACCTAGTTTAGCGTGATTATGGGCGTAGGAGAATCAAAATAGTGATGGGTTGCTAACGGCATCTTCTATAACACGATTCCCAAGATTTTCACCTCCCTCGATGGGCTACTACGATCTGCGCGGGAAGAAAAGCAGTTGATACATTTTAGGTTACCCTAGGCTCTGTCTGCCTCGTAGGTAAAAATTCTTGATTCATTTGATAGTACCTATTATTTGAATAACAGCGCCTTCTCTCGTCCCTGGTGAGCAGTAGACCACGGGAGTTTGTAATTGCGTCGTGCGGACACATCATTCAAACAGATGACGCTTGGCGACAAAAATTCGCATAACTAGTAACAAGGTCACGTGACAGCTAGTAACAGATAGGAAAATTCGAAGGCTCTCACCTGCTATAGGTGGTGTACGGTATAGCACGCGTCACGAAATGACGAGGATCCGGGTTCGGTTTCCGGCCATAGCTTTACTTTTCGGATTTTTCTGTGTTCTAATTTTCAGAGTCGTTTAGAAATTTACCTCGCAGGTGTAAAATACAGATATGTGGACGTTAATATTGAGATTAGAGATGCGCCGAGTAACACTTTTGCCGAGTAACGAGTACCGAGTTTTACTCGGCTCAATTTTTTTTCAACCGAGTACTCGGCCGAGTAACTCGGCTCAATCAAATTCGCATTTCGTGCGCGTAAACAAGTACAAACTGGTTTGCGCCGGTCAAGACGTCGGCTCGCGTTGATACACCCCTCACCCCGCCCACGCCTTTCAACTACTAGTCACTTGATTGTTTGCAAACAAACACGTCACGTTGCGCGTCATAGTAAATAAATATAAATATATTGCTTTTCTTAAACAAAGTATGTATACTCGTTACTCGTTATCTAATTTTAACCGAGTTATTCGGCCGAGTACGAGTATCAAAAAACCCGGCGAGTACGCAGAGTACCTACCGAGTATCAAACGAGTACTCGGCCCATCTCTAATTGAGATGGAAACAGTCCCAACTTTATAGGTATTTGTACCTGATATCCAATTTACACGAACCGAGTATAAACCGAACCTAACTCGTATTACCTATGCGTTTTAGTGCCAAGGGTTATTAACTCAACTACTGGAGATGTCAAACCTGAGCGTACTGAACGGTTTTATGCCGGATTTACACGGGCTTAGTACTTGTCGTCACCGTTTATTACTTGTCTGCAAGTGCGCGTTAATATGTGTACGTATTAAATTTATTACTATCAAATGAATCAATAATTTTTACTTCTTACATATTTACTTAGAAATTTAATTTAATTTCTAACGGTAAAATCGTAAAAGAAAACATAAAAAATCAAGAAGTAAAAATTATTGATTTATTTGATAGTACCTATCATTTGAAAAACGGCGCCTTCTCTCGTCCCTGGTGAGCAGTAGATGTTCCACGGGAGTTTGTAATTGTGTCGTACAGATACATCATTCAAACAGATGACGCTTGGCGACAAAAATTCGCGTAGTAACAAGGTCACGTGACAGCCAGTAACCGACGGCTTACCCACCTGCTATGGGTGGTGTAGGGGTATTAGCACGCGCCACGGAATGACGAGAATTCGGGTTCGATTCCCGGCCATAGCTATACTTTTCGGTTTTTTCTATATTATTATATTCTAATTATCAGTGACGTTTAGAAAATTAAATTTACTGACGAGACGTAAGACAAAATTAAAAGGAAATGTTGATGAAATAGTATAGCCAAAAGTAAGTGATCAGTCTTATTGTCACAGATAGACATGCAAAGGTCACACATACAAAGGAGACTTAGTAAGAAGGTCCCGTTTGTAACGAGGCGTTTATAGCTCGGTACAGACCTTTACCTTTTTATTACTTAACTTTAAAAAAAAAAGCATATTTTAAATAAAGCGTATTCTGCTCCTGTTTCAAAATTCAAATTAATTTCTTGTTTTCAATCTATCAGAGCTGCCTTTTCATTCGCTCTTCAGTTCTGCCAGTGCACAGTCGTGCCTGCCCATTATATTTTATCAGTCTTCAAGTCTACAAGAACATTATTTTAAAGTGTAAAATACAACAGTTTGTGTAACGTCTCGAATTTGTGTTTTATATACCTACTGCAGAAGGCGCAATTGTAAGTGTTCACCCATAATATTTTCCATCCTTTGTTAGTTTTTCTGTACTATGTACCTTTCTCCCTTAACACGTACCTATGTTTGTTTTAGGTGCCTTCATTTACAAAAATAAATTACTTAACACCGTCCATCCGAGTGTTATATTCTCTCCGACTTTAATCCCGAACTCCACGCAACGTGACACGTTGAATCTTGTTGTGTATTCCCGACATTTTTTTACCGAAAAAATTATGCTTCCTAATGTTATTTATAGTAAGCTATCGTATGACCCAGCAACCATTACACAAACGGAATTCTATTAACTCGGTCTTGTTTATTGCCTTCAAATAAACACTTATAACAGATACAACATGAGGTACTAATATAGACGTACATACATTCATACCGTCACGCGTCATTCCCACAAGGCTAGGAAGGGACTACTTTGTTCCACTTGCAACGATCCTGATCTCTTTCGCTTCATCCACATCAGTCTCTTCATACATGATCGTTGGTTTCGGGTACTCTTGACCTGGCCTTTTTCGAAAACGTCCCCGATTTGGTCACGGAACGTCCGTCTAGGCCTTCCCCTCCCAACGCACCCATTCACACTCCCCATATGCATCTGTTTTGTTAATCTTCTTTCATCCATCCTCTCTACGTGACTAAACCAACTAAGCATACTATATCCTCTTTCACACCCGCACGTTCCCTTATAACACTTCCTTATTCTATCTTTCAATGATACACCTTCCATATTTCTTAATGCTCTCATTTCTTCTAGTTACCTAATTAATATAACCGGCAAGTACTTTGTATGCATTAGCTAACTATGCTCGTGTAAACTCAGCATTAAATCTGTAAGCCATTGCCGAGTACGTACTTATTAGAAATGTGCTCTTGATCTAGTGAAGGATCAAGTGATCTTGAGATGTAACCTAGGATATTGAATCTAGTAGTGTAAGCTAGCTTGCGTACTCAACCTGCTTTAATGTTGAACTAATTACACTACAGGTCTAGCGCATAACAAGTCCGTTCCTGAGCGGAGTTGGTTTCAAATCCCGTGTGCATTTTACTTGAAGCGACCTGTTCAATTAAGACGTATTGACGATAAAGGCTGTCGCCCTACTGAAGTAGGGAGACCGAGGAGAGTTGAGACAGAGGTGAGTTGATACATAGCCGATTTCTCTGAACTGTGACAGTTTATCGGGCTGGTAACTTCGCTAATTCGTTGCTCTTTACACTCCACAGTTTGTGTGAAGTTGTGACCTCGCTAACTGTCATAGGTGCAGAGAAAAAGGCTTTGTATCAACTCACCTCTGTCTCAACTCGCCTCGGTCTCCCTAATGCGTCTTTGACATATTGCTTCAGTGGCTACCACATTACCAGACAGTCGCTGAAACATTACCTCCATGTTAGTCTGGGAGCAAAGAAAAAACACAGGATGTACCAGTTGCCTCTCTTCCCGCGCAGATGGTAAAAGCCCATCGAAATGGGCGAAAATTTTAGGAATCATGGTTATAGGCGATGCGGCTCAACCCATCACTATTTTGATTGCATTTTTTGCCATCTATACGCCTACAATATTGCTAATCGTGGCCTAGGTCTTGCCACCTTAAGCTCTGTCTACCCCGTAAGGGATAAAGACGTGTCCTGATTTGTGTATGTATGTATTTATGTATGTATGCTTCAGTCGCCCCTCCCGTGCCGCTCCTTCGGGAGCGGACTCAGTTATGCGCTAGGTCTGTAGTAATATACAAAGTAAATCACACTAAATAAAGGCGAAAGTTTGTTAGTTTTTACATTAGTCTGATGAATTCTCAGAACCATAACTAAAGCATAGAACCCGGACTAAAATAAAAACTAATTATTATAGTGCGTTGCTTCTTATTCCAGTGCACTAAAACAATAAGTTAAAAAGAGACAAAGATGCTATTCACGAGACAGTCGTCTGTCTGTTCCGTACCAGGGTAACCTATACAAAGTGCTTTAAATTATACATGTATATATTTCGCTAGTGTAGGGAACAAACCGTCATTGATTAGTCTTCAATCGATATTTTTTATGGGTATGGGGACGGTCGTGGATATTAATACATATTAAACGGATATCATTATAATGAAAAAAATCTATTATGAAAATCGGCCAAGTGCGAGTCGGACTCGCGCACCGATAATTCCGTTTCACCGTACAACAAAAACACATTTTTGTCCGTTCGTATTTGAATTGGTTGGTAACAAAACAACGGCAAAAAATCACGTTTGTTGTATGGGACCCGATAAATATTAATTTTATTTTGATTTAATTATCTATTTTTAAAGTGAATATGAAACTGAATATTTCAAGCGTCTACCTGTTGCCGCTATTGATATCGAACAAATATCGCAAAAAAAAACGTTTGTGGTATGGGAGCCCCCCTTAAATATTCATTTTATTGTTATATTCATATGTGTTATATTCATAGTATTTTTTGCTATAGCGGCAACAGAAATACATCATCTGTGAAACTTTCAACTGTCGAGCTATCACGGCTCATGAACAACCTGTTGATAGACGGACAGCGAAGTCTTAGTAATAGAGTCCCGTTTTTACCTTTTGGATACGGAACCCTATAAAAGGAACATTTATGCATACCTATAGATTAGTAAAAACTTGCCAAGTCAAAAAAAAGTGAAATAGTAAAGTTATGGCCAAAGAAAGGGAACAATATGGAACAATAATGGAGTCAGAAAACTGAAAGAATTAAACATATTTTATTATATCTCTATATTTACATTTAATATCGATTGACAGTTTAGTCGATATCACAGGCACATCACTAAGATAACCTATACTGTTTTCATATTTTCTTTAAAATAATATGTAAATAGGGATATCTTTGACAAACAGGATTCAATAATGGTGTTATTTTATAGAACACACTCAATATATTTTAATGCGACCCTGAAGCTGATTAAAATCACTTAACGATGATAACTTATAAACGCATTATCATTTTGTTTTCTGGACGCATTAGATATACATCCTGGCACTGCACAAGACATTTTCTAGTTTCACTAAGTAATTGGCTTTACCAATATTCGTTATTTAATCAATTTTTAACAATAATAAACAAAAAATTCTCCAACAGTTGTCCGTCATTCGCGCATCCGAAGCACAATAAGCACATACAGACAAGTTAAGTTGACACTCAACACAAGTCATTGGGCTAAGAAATCTGACTCTTGAAATCGGCATCATATATCGGAACCAAGTGACGTAAAGGAACCAAGTTTGACGTTTGGACAGGTACGAAACAGAAAAATAAGAAGAAACTGACAAGTTTGTTCTCTTTTTAACTTATCGTTTCAGTACACTGGAATAAGAAGCAACGCACTATAATAATTAGTTTTTATTTTAGTCCGGGTTCTATGCTTTAGTTATTGTTCTGAGGATGAATTAATCAAAAATGGTGAAAAACTGTGCTGAATTTAAAATGCGAGTAGAGAAGAAAATAAAGCTCTAATCTTGTTAACTATCCAAAAATTTGAGCTGTAGATTGTTTCATACTTGCACACACTTACCAAAATTTACACTGACGAGCCAGTAATGGGTCGCTTGTCATAGGTACAAGTTGTGGAAAGTGAACTGTTATGTTTGCTCCTCACTGCAGTATACTCAAGCGGGACTTGTCGGGACATGTCTGCTGAATGCATTCGGATCGGTGGGCGACCATTACCTCCGACTGGCTTCCATACAACGTACTGGAGCAGAGGCAGATCAAAAAGAAAGCGGGACGATTTGGAGTTTTTTGAATCGGACTGGGGAAGCCTCGCAAAAGACAAGAACAGTTGGAGGCTTTTGCTGAGCAGGACACCAGTGGGCTGTTAAAAAAATGTTGTGTAAACTATCAACAAAAATGGCTCCTTTTCGCGGTTTTATCAACAGTCGTTAACGTTCGCCCTCGCCTCCAAGCCCTAAAACCTCGTTCACGCTCGATTTCCACGAATAAGGATTTGCTGCCATTAAAAATCAGCGTAAAAACTCCCGGCCCTCAGAACATCTTAATCCGTAAATTCCAATTTATCATGACAAAAACCGATTCCGACGAGAATGAACGCTCAAAATCCTACCGACAAAGAGACGTGACACTTTTTATTTGTGCCGAAAAAAACCTATTACGTCAGTGGGCTGGCGAAATCTTCGGGGGCATTTTGTGCAAAATTTCCGGCGTCGCACAGGGTTCGGAGTGTGCATAATACTTTTTGCTTTATTGTATGCTTTCGAGGCAGTGGGCGCGATTTTATTGTGGAATAGAAATGGCCGCTAGGAGGGCGCTGACGCTCTGGATTTACCCAAATTGGTGATTTTTTAAGATGCCAGTTTGATGTTGGCTTTGGCAAGCATTTTAAAACCAATTAGTCTATTGAAAATCGTAAATACAAAGACAAAATGTTCTTATAATTATATAAGGCTTGTTTCGTGACCATACAGATGAACAAGCGGACCCTCGCGATGGCTTCATCGTCTCTTTCCACCCGTATCCTTTAGCGTTTGACAGAAGAGAACGGTAAATGTGATTACGATGCCGAGTGTTTCAAACAAACTTCTGATATTATAACACCGAGACCTTCAATGGGATTGAGGCTCTGTTATTTCATACATAAGACCAAATAAAAAGTCAAGACGGGGTCTACAAACGAAAAGTAAAGCCTGTTTCGTAGGCCTTGCCGCGTGCTCGTGTGCGTGTCTCCAACAGTTGCTTTGGCAAAGTTTAACTACACTTGTGTGCGTGCAACTGTACATACACGCTACGGCGTAGCTTAAACCGGCCTCACTTCACGCTTCACAGGACTCCATCTTTCTTTATTACATACATACATACATATACCACGTCTTTATCCCTTACGGGGTAGACAGAGCCTAAGGTAACAAAACCTTAAGGCCACGTTTAGCTTGATTAAGGGCGTATAGCTGGAAAGGGAAATCAAAATAGTGATGGGTTGCTAGCCATATCGCCTGTAACATGATTCCTAAGACTTTCGCCGATTCCCTCGATGGGCTTTTACCATCTGCGCGGGAAGAGAAGCAACTGGTAAATTCTATGTTTTTTTCTGTACTCTCAGACCAGCGTGGAAGATACTGCTTTATTACGTCGGAAGTTAATTGAATATTAATACACACATATTTTCCAATCAAGTAATTAAATTAATGGTTAATTAATTTTCATCTGTGTAAAACGTAACACAGAGCGGCTGTTTGATGTTTCAAGCGAAACTCCAAAAATCTCTGAACAGCCCTTGTACTCCGAAATTCGATTTTCGAAGTTGGTTTCATGCCGTCTCGCTCACACTAATGGTCATTAATTCGTGAGTGAGAGGAACGGTGTTATACGAACTTTGAAAATCGTATTTCAGAGTAGCCCCCCAGTACCCGTGTCGATCTAATCAGAGACGTCAAAGTTTTTAAGCCTTTCGAAAAAGGAAATTACATCGTTTTTAAAACTGGGTTTATTAGTCAGGGTTTGGTAGGTACAAGGTTTAACATTGGTATCTTCCATGCTGGTCTGGGAGTTAAGAAAAAACATAGAATGTACCAGTTGCTTCTCTTCCCGCGAGCGTAAAAGCCCATCGAGGGAATGGGCGAAATCTTAGGAATCATGTTATAGGCGAAGCGGCTAGCAACTCATCACTATTTTGATTCCCTTTACACCTGTACGCTTACAATCATGCTAAGCGTGGCCTTTAAGTGGCCTTCAGGTCTTGATATCTTAGGTTCTGTCTACCCCGTAAGGGATAAAGACGTGATTTATGTATGTATGCACGTATTTGGCAAATTTCGTTTCATGCTTTTTCAGCGTTGTTTTTTTGGTCCGAATTTCAAATTAGGTTCATGTTTGAACTTGTTCTGTTTTAGTTTGTGAAGTCATTATTGTAAATATTGAAGACTTCGTGTTATCTTGAGAACCATTACAGTATGCTTAGTGTAAGTTTTCGGTCACAAAACACGTCTCGAACGCGTTTGCGTTAAAATGTCAAATACTATGAGAACAGTTTGTTGCCATTTCGATCCGCTAGTGGCGCTGCTAATTTTTCCATTGTGATTGAGGCGTTTACGTCAACGCGTTCGAGACGTTTTTATTAGCAGAGTGCAAAGCGGGTGGAGGGGGTAGCCTAAACGATCACAGCGCTCGATACGGCTAAAATTGTCATTTTTGTCGCTGAATTGAGCTGTCAAATCCATATTGCAGTAAACATTTTCTAATCGTTTTTGTGATAAAAATATGGTCCTGGGGTAAGATGTGTTGTTGTGAATTGTAATAACACCAAGAAGAATAGCGACTGTAAATTTTACCAATTTCCAAGACCATGGTGGAAACGAGACCAAAGAAATAATGGATATTTGCCGTAAGAAAAAAAAAGTAAGTTACCTAACCTCTCAAATTTTACTTAAAGTACGTTATCATTTTGATACAAGTATTAAATTGAAAAGTTACGGTGAATTGTAATATAGTAAAATAACAGAAGATTTCATTAATATTTTTCACAATATTTACTTACTTCTTGTTTGACAGCGGTGACAATATTGTCCATAATGGCCGCCTGTCACGTGGCGCTGTCGTCGCGCTCGGTGCCAATACGCGAAAACTTAGACTAGAGGCTCTGAGACTTTTTCAAATACTTTTTCATCGCATATTTCGCTTCTCTCGAACCCGAAGTCTTTTGTTTTTAAAAAACAATAGAGCCCGTTTAATATTCATCTGTTGACAGAGTTAAATAATGAACAAAGCGTGAAATTAAAAAATGAAATTTGTATATTTTTCGGTTGCTCAGGTTTCATCTGCGAAATGCTTCGTGTAATCGTGTTTGAAATTTAATTTCTCTGTAGGTAAAATATGTAGCCTTTTTTTATTGAAAGCTACATCGATGTTTTCATTCTGACTTGAATTGTTCTCATATTGTGTCGTAAAACGGGGTAAGAAGGGATTGCGGGGGGGGGGGGAGGGATAAAACTAATATATATTAATATATAAGACTTTTTTGTGTATGTAATTTTTATTTGTTCCTAGCCCTTCTGACCCCACTACGGGGTGAGCTGGAATTTGCCTATATTTTAGTGGTTATTGTTTAAACTATGAAACTTAACGACAGGTATATGTGAAAAACTGAAATAAATGACCTGTTGTACCAATGTGTGAGTAATATGAGCGAATAGAGAAATTGACGTTCCAAATTAGAAAAATGTAGGCTTATAATATTATAGTTAGACGCTCGCAATCGCCATCGTGTTCATTTTGACAGTTCTTGTGTGAATGTGACAGCTAGCCGGTTCCGATGCCAATTGTCAGCCCATACATGAACTGTCAAAAGGAACACGATGGCGATTGCGAGCGAGATAGACAATAAGCCTACTGTACACTACTACATACAACAGGTTACATAAGTTTTCACCTATAATCATTAAACTAAATTTTTAGTTCAGATTTATTATGTAATTCCATGTGATATTCTTGCTAAACATTGCCTTTAGGTCTTGTTACCTTAGGCTCTTTTTACTCCATAAGAGATAATATGGACTTGATGAAATTTAGAAATTAACAAATATAAACGTCAATATATATATTTAGTAAAAAAGAGGTACCTAATCTAACAAATAGCAGAACTGGATAAATATTTTTCAGTTTTCGTAAAAACTACATGTTGGTACAGATTTTTCAAAAATATTAAAAGTTTTGGAAAAAGGTCAGGTCAGGAGTACCCGAAACCGACGAGCATGTATGAAGAGATTGATGACTGTGGATGAAGCGAAAGAAATATGTCAGGACCGTAGCAAGTGGAATAAAGTAGTCTCTGCCTACCCCTGTGGGAAAGAGGCGTGACGGTATGTATGTATGTATGTATTAAAAAAATGTATATAAACACAATGCCTGCTTCCATGCTGCAGCTGCCCTCGCATGTGGTAACAGCCCATCAAGGGAATGGACTTTAATCATCGGAATCATGTTATAGGCGATGCGGCTAGCAACCCATTACTATTTTGATTCCATTTTCTACCTATACGCCATCTTGCCAAACGTGGCCTGTAAATCTTGTTACTTAGGTTCTGTCTACCTACATAGTTTGTGTATGTATGTATTATAATGTAGACATGATGTGTGTGTGTAGATTAACTGGAAGAGATCCCTTTTAGGGATAAGTACTTTGTATATTTGTGTTGTCCTGTATTCATCTTTTTCTTGTGTTTTATGTGCAAGTTATACATACACACAGTTTGACAACAAATATAATGCAGAGAAGCGCAGACCAGTTTCCGAAGGTAGCCGAACGTGTAAATAATCTATATTGAACTTTATTTGCAAGCGCAACTGGCAGAGTATTGCTTGCTTTGCATTCTTAGCTCTGTCCCGCTTACACGATTTTGCCATTGTTGTTACGAAATCGATCGACCAATAACAGCGCCAGAGTTTCCCGCGCTACTAAAATTGGTCTACTGCGCAGGTACATCGTGGAGCATTATTTTTGTTGTCAAACTGTACATACATTATATAAAAGCAATTGGATTTTCAGATATTGAGCTTCACGTTCGTTTCGCCACTTAACCTCAAGCCTACTTCGGATATTCTCATTAATTATATGGAGCTGACGTCTCGTTAAGGCCTGTTCAGATTTCCGATACAAAATAATTTTTATTTTAGCTCAAAACTTTATTAAACACTATCTTCTGCCCGCGACTTCGTCTGCGTAGAAATATACATAAAAACTTTCCTCTTAAATCACTCTATCTATTAAACAAAACCGCATCAAAATCCGTTGTGTAGTTTTGAAGATATAAGCATACAAAGGGACATAGGGACATAGGGACAGAGTTCTGCGACTTTTTTTATTTATTTATTTAACTAGCTGTTGCCCGCAACTTCGTCTGCATAGAATTCGTTTATCGCTATCCCGCAGAAATAACGCAATCCGTTCTTAGAGGATGCCTACGTCATAGTAGCTTTATGCATGCAGTCTCAGCCCGATCGGTTTAAAATTGACAAAGTTTCATACAAACTTTCATCCCCTATTTTATCCCCTTGGGGGTAGAATTGATCAATCCTTTCTTAGCGGATGCCTAAGTCATAACATCTACCTGCATGCCAAATTTCAGCCCGATCCATCCAGTGGTTTGGGCTGTGCGTTGATAGATCACTATGTCAGTCAGTCAGTCACCTTTGAGTTATATATATGTAGATTATTCATTGTCAAGTCGCGTACATACATAATAAAGATGTTAATATTGTTCTAAGTCAGTCCATGACGCCCTGTAAGGGCACACAATAGTAATTAATACCTAAATCTAGGATTGCAATATGATGTCAAAACATGCCATGAAATTAATTAAGTACCTACATTGAAATAAACCTACATTGATTTTATTAAATTCATTAATGTTATTCTATTCTAATTAACGTTAGTACGTCAATTAAATCTAAGTATCATTACAATAGTATAACAATGTCAAATAAATTCAAGGAATATTAATAGATAGCTTAAATGTCAATGTTTCTGAAAATGTTTCATTTAAATTACTTCACAGTTTCATCATTCAGGAACTCGTTAACAGAATAATAGAATTTTTTGATTGTTGATGTCTTTTAGTTATTGTTAAATATATGTTGTTGTTGGGAAGGGATTTATACCTACTTCCCCCTTCACATCGTTACACCCCTCTGTCGTCCAGGCGTGTTACTAGGGTTGCTTACTGTTAATTATTACTCATGTCTAAAGATAATATCGCTAAAATAGAAGTTTTTATTTACTTTGAAATCATTATTTTATTCTAGTTTTACCACAATAACTTGACGCCATTGTTATTAGATTCCAATACGAACGCTTAACGGGTACTCTAATATCGTGACCTTGAGTCCGGCCGGAGCGGGAGTTTCCGTTCTATTATTTTCTTATTTATTCTTATGCTGGTAGCTCTGACGTCCCGCGAACAGATCGTGCCTCTCTATCGCTTGTTCCGCGCTCTCGCTTGTACACTTACATCACGCGGAACGTGACAATCTGTCATGCTTTTTCGTGAGTGCAGCCGGCGTTCTTCGATTTATAAGACAAATACAAGCAATTTTTACAAAATACGTTTTAACCTTTAACAAACGACCCGAAAAAAATGTATGTCACACAGATAAGGTTTTCAATTCAACGTACGTAATAAAGTGGGGCGCATGCTTGCAATCATGTCGGGTGGTCGAATTTGTGAGACGCGCGAAAAATGGCTTCCCTGGCGCACCACTATTCTGTAACGTAAAAGTGACAGAGAAGCGATAATTATATTGTGTTGTTTGTGGCTCTTAGTATTTGTAATATAAAGTCACTCGTTGTCCGTCCCTAATATAATACGGTAAAATACATAATGTATAATGGGTTAACACATAATGGTTAACATATAATAATGCGATTTTTTCAGTAAATTGCAAATTAACAGAATAGTTATAAACTAAACATTACCTAACCTAAACCAATCTATATATTACGCTGTCAAAAAATCATCTAGCTAATAGTAACACAGAAAATAGCATAAACTCTGATACGCATCCGTATAATATTCCTCTCAGCCACTCAAAGATCGAGTGGAAGAGATCCCTTGAATGGATAAGTCCGCTTATGCTCGTATCTCAATCTTCATAAATTGTGTTTGTTTTATTTTGTATTGTGCAGTAAAGAATTACATAATATTATGGTACTTAATATTACTGAGTCGTAGCTTTAGATGTTTTTTATTTCAAAAGACATACTGTTGAGCATCGAACGGATCTCGCTTTCGCTTCGCTACTATATCACTTTACCATCTCAAATACTTACCTTCACGACTTTCAGGAAAACGGGAATTCGAACGTTCGAGAATTTTCGCCGGCGTGTGTGAAATGTTGACGCCGCGACCATATTTGTTCAGTTTTGTGTCTTAAGGTATGTTGGAGAAAATGTTGATTTATTTGACGTTAGCCAGCGAACCAGTTTCTTGGCTGCTTAGAATGAGGCAAGAAATAATTATTAGAGTTACATAACAGTAGTATTTCTTCCATGCTGGTCGGGTAAAGAGAAAACATAGAATTTACCAGTTGCTTCTCTTAACGCGCAGATGGTAAAAGGCCATCGAGGATGGGCGATAATCTTAGAAATCTTGATTTAGGCGATGCGGCTAGCAATCCATCACTATTTTGATTCCCCTTTCCTATACGCCCACAATCATACTAAACGTTGCTTTTACGTCTTGTTACCTTAGGCTTTTCCCCGTAAGGGATAGAGACGTGATATAGTTCATATAGTTTATGTATGTATTGTATGTATGTACATTTATAATACATACATCTCTCTGCTCGCGCGGCTACTCGAAGGGAGCAGCTGGCGCAGTGTTTGCCTCGCTGCCGCCGGGGCGAGCGCTCCAAGATGAAGGACTACGAACTAGTCTGAAACACGTCGAGCATTACTCGACTTTTACAACGTGATTTATCCGTTTGTGAAATAATGAACCTTATAACATTGTAAAGGTTACCAAAAAATTACAAAACAAAATCTTGTAAAAAGTACGAAACGCTAATATTTTCGTGGCGCCACCCCAGACATAATTTGAGGTGAACTTTTCTAATATTCCAGTTTTGTTACCAATTCCTTTTTACGCAAAGTTTTTCGAGTAAAACGTTTCAAAGTTGAAATTATTGCATTGAATCAGATTTAAGAACTTTTGGAATGACAGTGTCGGCAAGTTATTAGGAGGCGTCATAAATACTTTAAGGGCGGCTTGGACGATGACTTTGCAATTATACTTTGTCCTATTTTTTTTTTATAAATAAATATCTTGGGACAAATTACACCAATTGACCCAGCCCCAAACTAAGCAAAGCTTGTACTATGGGTACCAGGCAACGGATAAACATACTTATATAATGTAGATAAATACATACTTAAATACATACAACATCCATGACTCGGGCACAAACATTCGTATTCATCATACAACTGTCTGCCCCTACCGGGATTCGAACCCGGGACCTCTAGCTTCATAGACAGGGTCACTAAACACTAGGCTATCCGGTCATATCATAATGTATACATACACACGAACACACGGTATCACCTCTTTCCCATAGGAGTAGGCAGAGACTATAGACCGACCGACAGCTTAAGTTAGTCCTACCTCGCGCCCCTATGCCGCGCGGGCAAGGACTGAATTTTGACATACCTCTCTCTTTAATCAGCACGGTTAGAACGGGAGCGCGCGATAGCCGTGTCGCGTATTCGGTCGTATGTGAGGCGTTTTGGGAACACTCGGTGTGTCACCGCGTAGCCCCAGAACCACCGGGATGGGGTACCCTCTTCGCGGCACCTGTGCAATGCAGGTTTGGGAACTCCCGCCCTCCCGCGCTGGTGCTGTATTTGCGATCCTACATTAACATTAGTGAAGATATAAGAGACGCCGATATTTATGTATCCATACAAACATACATACAATCACGTATTTATCCCTTACGGGGCAGAGCTTAAGGTAAGACCTAAAGGTCAAGGGGAACTAAAATGAGCAATAACTTTAGCAACTGTATTGAAAAGTATATTGATTATAATGAACATACCTACATACATAGATAAATCACGTCTTTATCCCTTACAGGGTAAACAAAAGCCTACGGTAACAAGATCTAAAGCCACGTTGAGTATAATTGTGGGCGTACAAGTATAAGTGAAAAGGGGAATCAAACTAGTGATGAGTTGCTAGTCGCATCGCCTATAACATGATTCCTAAGACTTTCGTCCATTCCCTCGATCGTCTTTTACCAAATGCGCGGGAAGAGGAACAACTGGTACATTCTATGTATTTTTGCTCCCAGACCACCATACACACATACATTACGGGGTAGACAGAGCCTAAGATAACAAAACCTTAAAGACACGTTTAGCATGATTAAGGGCTTATAGGTGGGAAGGTAAATCGGAATAGTAATGGTTTGCCGCATCGCCTGTAACATGATTCCTAAAGCTTTCGCTTATTCCCTCGAGAGGCTTTTACCATATGCACGGGAAGAGAAGCAACTGGTACATTCTATGTATTTTTGCTCCCAGACCACCATACACACATACATTACGGGGTAGACAGAGCCTAAGGTAACAAAACCTTAATCCCACGTTTAGCATGTTTAAGGGCGTATAGGTGGGAAGGGAAATCAAAATAGTCATGTGTTGCCGCATCGCCTATAACATGATTCCTAAAGCTTTCGCTTATTCCCTCGATAGGCTTTTACCATATGCACGGGAAGAGGAACAACTGGTACATTCTATGTATTTTTGCTCCCAGACCACCATACATACATACATTACGGGGTAGACAGAGCCTAAGGTAACAAAACCTTAATCCCACGTTTAGCATTTTTAAGGGCGTATAGGTGGGAAGGGAAATCAAAATAGTCATGTGTTGCCGCATCGCCTATAACATGATTCCTAAGACTTTCGCCTATTCTGTCGATGGCCTTTAGACCACCATAAATATATCGAATACGGGGCATATATATACTTGCGGGTGGTAGGGCCTTGTGCAAGGTCCGTCCGGATCGCTACCACCATCTTACTCGCTAATCCTGCCGCTAAGTAGCAGTGCTTGTGTTCCGGTGTGGAGAGTAAGACAGCCGGGGAAATTACGGGCACAAGAGGCATTGCATCTTAGTCCTCTAGGTTGGCAACGCATCTGCAATCCCTCCGGGGTTGCGGGTGTCTATGGGCAGTGGTGATCACTTACCATCAGGTGACCCACTTGCTCGTTTGCCTTCCTTATCATATACAAAAAAAAAGAATACGTGTATTCTGAAGGGATAGAAACTAACTCACAGAAGCTATCTGCGAACCTTCAATATGATTAGTGTAGATAGAAGCGCCGTCGTTATTGGGCGAACCATTTCATCGAGGCCCTAAGTCCGGTGCGATTTGAAGGTCCATTTGCCACGGACCCTCTGACCTTTAGGCTAGGGGTCAAAAGCAAAGAGGTGAGCGACTAACAGATGTAAAAGTTATGCATACACACATACATACACACAAATCACGTCTTTATCCCTAACGGGGTAGACAGAGCCTAAGGTAACAGGTACCTACAGGCCACATTTAGCAAGATTGTGGGCGTATTGGTGGAAAATGGAATCAAAATAGTGATGGGTTGCTAGCCTCATCGCCTATACAGTTTGACAACAAATATAATGCGCATCGGCAGTATTCGTTTGCGCAGAGAAGCGCAGACCAGTTTCCGATGGTAGCCGAATGTGTAAATAATCTATATTGAACTTTATTTGCAAGCGCAACTGGCAGAGTATTGCTTGCTTTGCATTCTTAGCTCTGTCCCGCTTACACGATTTTGCCATTGTTGGTACGAAATCGATCGACCAATAACAGCGCCAGAGTTTCCCGCGCTACTAAAATTGGTATACTGCGCAGGTACATCGTGGAGCATTATTTTTGTGGTCAAACTGTAACATGATTCCTATGATTTTCGCCCATTCCCTCGATGGGCTTATGCATAATAATATAAGCTTATTTTCTCAGTAGCATTTATCCCAGGTTGAATCAACACAGAATTATAGGTTTAGGTATACTCGTAATATATTGTTTTTGAACAATGTAGTTTTCCCTCCTTTTTATTTTTTGTTTATTGTAAAGTATTAAATAAATTTATGTATTTTTTTGTTACACGTATGTCGGGTTCTATCTATTGATTGCTTTGTTTACGTAAAAGTTTATGGATTATGTAGTATATTTTCATCTGTGTATCGTTTCGTGAGTCACAGACGGTTCTGGCTGAAAATCAGTGCTGCAGGTCTAACACCTCAGCGTAATGCTTTTAGAAAGAAAGAAAGAAGACATTTATTCCTTTTTGCAAGGCACACAAATATAAGAGAATATACACAATTTTATAGAAAATAAGTGTGTCTTCGCAAAAGTGAAACGGTCGCTGGCTCGGCATTACGCTGAGGTGTTAGACACCTGCAGCACTGATAGTCAGCCTGAACCGTCTCATTTACACTTTCAGTCTATATTAGCACATGCACTGTATGGTGAAAGCCGAGCTCCTATCACTTGGGACACAGCCATTACCAGACGAAATGGAGAGCAGGGTGTTTTCCTCTATCGGGAAATTTAATAAAACATTGCTTTTTATTACGCTTGGCTAGTTAATAGAAATTGTTGTCCTGAATTTGTTGGTTCGTAAAACAAGCACCGTTACATACATACGTACGTACATACAGTCACGCCTCTTTCCCATGGGGCTAGGCATAGACTACTTTGTTCCGCTTGCTACGATTCTGACATACCTCTTTTGCTTCATCCACATTCATCAATCTCTTCACACATGCCCGCCGGTTTCATTTTTCAAAACGTCTCCTATTTGGCCAAGGAACGTCCCTCTAAGCCTTTCTCTCCCAACGCAACCATTAACACTCCCCATATAGATCTGTTTAGTTAGTCTACTTACATCCATCCTCTCTACGTGACCAAACCAACTAAGCATACTTTTTTCACTAGCACGTTCCCTTATCGCACTATTCTTTATTCTGTCTTTCAGTGTCACCCCTTTCATACTTCTTAACTCTCTCGTTTCTACTGCATTTATTCTACTTTCATGCTTCTTTTGCCATACCCAACTATCGCTATCGACGGCCACCTTTTTTTACCACATTCACACTGCTCAGCTTCATTGACCATGTTTCCGGCATCTACTCTTCTTTCAATATCACTATCACACTTCCCATCTTTCGTAAACGCCGAGCCCGGATAAACAAACTCTTTTACCTGTTCTACCTCCTCACCTACAATCATAGTCTCACATTCTGTCATACAATCGTCTTTCTCAAACACCATAACTTTCGTCTTGCTTACATTAACATTCATACCTTTCCTTTCCAACGTTAGCCATCCTCTGCAACGACTCTTCCTCCGTCGAAGTTAACAACACTTGGTCGTCGGCGTAAAGGGACATTTTGATGTTTAACTCACTCATCCTTTGTCTACAGTGAATCCCTTTCAAATCACTCAGGCATGTATCCATGATTAGGTTGAACAGCCACGGTGACGCAACACATTCTTGTCTAACACCTTTTTCGATGCTAAACCATTCAGTGTACGCCCCGTTTATCCTCACACAAGCACTAGTATCTTCTTAAAGAGATTTAGCGCTTACACCAGATCATGGTTCACCCCATGCATGGCTAACGCTGACCACAACTTATTCCTCATCACTCTGTCATAAAACTTCTCCAAATCAATGAATAAGCATTATATTCTTATTATTATTAGACCGCCTATTGTCTACATTGTTCTTTGTTTCTGTATTGTTTTGTACTGATTTGTGGTGTTCAATAAAGAGTATTTGTATTGTATTGTATATTCTCTGGCCATTATCCATCTCTCCGGCATCGGGGTACTTGCACTGATTCTTCTTTACACAAGCTACAAGACATAGACTGCACCAGTTGCTTCTGGTAAAAGCCCATCGAGGAAATGGGCGAAAATCTTAGGATAGAAATGGGAGAAAATCTTATATGCGATGCGGCTAGCAACCCATGACTATTTTGATTCCTCTTTCCACTTATACGCCCACAATCATGCTAAACGTTATGCGGCCGTTAGGCCTTGTTACCTTAAGCTCAGTCTATCCCGTTAGGGATAAAGACGTGATTTATGTATTGTACAATGAATTAATAAATCAACTCAGATGTCAAGTGCCAACACTTTAAAAAATGTGGGTCTGTGAGAGATGAATAGACTAACGTACTGACAGCTGAGGCTTAAATAAGTCGCTTCGTTGGCCACTTTTAGTATAGAACCCTGAAATCCCGCAGAATCTCTTTATATTTCCATCCCGATACGTCAGAGGGGCTTAAATTTCATTTCTCATGACAATAATATTTCCTTCTTTTATCAAACAATACTTCGTTACACTACCTTAATCTTCTTAGAATCGTCAAATTCCATTTTCTTTCTGGACGTGAATTCGAAAAAGTGCTCTAACGCATCACAATAGCCGTCAATTTGCTATGCCGTCGTTGCAAAGGCATGGAAACCTTTTGCTTTTGCTTTAATACATTTAGAGTGGCGGTTTTCTGGTTTAATCGGTTAAATATTTTTGTTGAATGTGTAAGACTTTATAGGTTCGTTTGATGGATTTGAACGTTTGTGGGTACTATTTTCTCCGACGCAAAAAGAAGGGTAAACGTCTGACGTCGATGTCTTTGTGTTGTGTGTCTGTCTGTATGTGGCATCGTAGCTATCAAACGGATGGACCGATTTCGTTGCAGTTATTTTCATTCGAAAGCTAGTTTCCTTGCGGTGGTTCTAAGATATGTTTGGTAAAAATTGGTCCAGTAGTTTGAAGACTATCAGCTCTTTTCCAAAATGATGAAAGGCATTTCATATTTAACATGATTATGGGCGTATATGTGAAAAAGGGGAATCAAAATAGTGATGGGTCGCTAGCCGCATCGCCTGATAATTCCTAAGACTTTCGCACTTTCCCTAGTTGGGCTTTTACAAATTGCGCTAGAAGAGAAGCAACTGGTACATTCTATGTTTCTTCATTACTCCCAGACCAGCATAGAAGGTTCAAAAGGTAGCAGTAGCGTTCCCATGTTCCTATATGCTTCTGTATTTGCCGACTGAGGAACAGAGCCCTAAAAATATTTCTTCGTCTGCAAAAAATTAGTTTATCGCTATCCCGCGAGAACTATGCAATTTCCCGGGATAAAAAATTGCTTATGTGTTAATCTAGAGTATCAGCTATCTCCGTTCCAAATTTTTTCCAAATCCATTCAGTAGTTTTTACATGAAAGAGTAACAAACATCCATCTATTTTTAATGTCTGTGATTTTTTTTTCTTGTTTTGTTTTTGCTATAAAATTGTGTATATTCTCTTGTATTTCTGTGTCTTGCAAAAAGGAATAAATGTCTTCTTTCTTTCTTTCATCCATCCAAACATTCATGTTTGTAATCCAGATATCTCGCAAACTAAGAAAACCTGCTAACTTTTTGGACTCTTCCGCCGTTTTGGACGACCGACCTCAGATTTAGCACCCAGCTGACTGCGTGCCCCATAAAGATACGCACGTGATAGTACCCTTCCCAGAATCGTGGAAGTCAGCTTTTTCCGAGATAACGTCAACATCTTAATGGCAGAGGTCAAAGGGGTCCGTTTAATTTGACAGGCCTTCGGCGTCGGGAGATAAAGAAATTGTAAAAAGTACGTGAATAACTTTTAACAAGCTATGGTTTAACCAAATTGGGGTCGTTTTAAAAAAAGTCAGAGGTTACGGGGTACGATTCAGATCAGTAGGCTTATTACCTAACTCGCTCGCAATCGCCATCGTGCTAATTTTGACAGTTCATGTATGGGCTGACAATTGGCATCGGAATCAGCTAGCTGTCACATTCATACAAGAACTGTCGAAATGAACACGATGGTGATTGCGAGCGAGTTAGATAATAAGCCTACAGGTCATCTATCCGACTGGTTGGACTCCTACGCTGTGCTTTCCGACCCGCGGTCATTTACATAAGTACTTAAAAAAACAGCGAGCTTGATTACGACAGTGCACGAATAAAACAAAGTTCAGGTAACTCTACTGTTATTACGACCCGGCCCCATGTAACTCCACAAGCCTATCAGATACTTATGTTACAAGAAACAATGGCTGATACGGCATCCAGTTAATATAGCCCGTTTGATAAATGTACAGGGAAATGAGGTTTGTGGAGAACTCGTTATTCAAAATAAATGCCTGCGAAATGTGATATTATGTTATGATCATTCCGTTGTATGGCTTTGTTTTCACGTATTCTGTATGAATTTATTAACAGTTATTTTGGTACTGGCTAGTACGTTGCGTTGTTGGGAATCTCTACTCAGTATAAAACAAAGTCGATTCCTCTGAATTTCTCTCAATTTCTTTGTTTCTAACCTAAAACGCTGTTTGGCTGTCACTAAATTTTTATACGTCACTTCTTCTATTGTCTGTGATGTGGTTGTCTATGCTTGTTTTGTTTTATTCTCTCCTTTAAACGACAAAGGAATTTGTGCCCATGCAACCATATCCAGCTGTATTATATTACGTTCAATTTTAATTATTTGTTCTATGTAATGTTTTTGTTTGTCACTTTCCAGTGTATTCATTAAATGCCAGGAAAATGCTATTGATATACATACATACATACTTACACTAGTAAAAAAGTGGATATAAAATTTAAACACACAGAACCTAAGTATTATAAATAGTTTCAGTTCAAGATTCAAGATTCAAGATTCAAAGATTTATTTGTCCAACATAGGTAAATTACAGGGTGTTACGTATATTACTATTTGTATCACTATGTGGCGCCTTGGGGCATTCAAATTTGTTTGGATGCATGCTTATTATAAATTACATGCAGCATACCTTAAAAAAGTTGGTCCAATAAAAATATAAATTAACTAGCCGTGTCCCGCGACTACGTTTATCACGCGCCCGCTAATATTATAAGATTGACATACGTACACGCATATACACAAACCACGTCTATATCCCTTACGGGGTACGCAGAGCCAAGGTAACAAGTAATGAAGGCCACGTTTAGCATGATTGTGCGCGTATAAGTTGTAAAGGGAATCAAAATAGTGATGGATTGCTAGCCGCATCGCCTATAACATGATTCCTAAGATTTTCGCTCATTCTCTCAATACTATATTTTTTTCCGGAATAAAAACTATCATTTGTGCTTCTTAGCGTCTGAAACTTATATACCAAGTTTTATCAAGATCGGTTGAGTTGTTTACGCTTGGAAGCGTATAGGTTTATCCACTAAAAGCAGCCTCGGGTCGAGCGGCTGCCTCGCTCCGAGGCCGCGCAAGTGGAGACGCTGCCTTAATAATAATAATAATATATTTATTTCAGATAATTTTTTACAATCATCTATATTTTGGTTAGTAGGTACAATTAGTGCTTAGCTACTATGTTAGTAATTACTTAAAATTTTAAATTTTAAAATTACTTAAAATTAGTGACACCTATAGCAATTTTCACCATATGCGTTAAGAGAGAGCTGTCATAACGGCTCCCGAGCGTCCTCAGGATGCCGTTGCTGCTCCCGCGCACACGATGAAGAAGTGAGTGAGCCTTAGTCTTAAGCAGCGTCGCTACTTGCGCGGCCTCGGAGCGAGGCAGCCGCTCGACCCGAGGCTGCTTCTAGTGCATATCTTAAGAAACAGAGCGACATTCACGTTTATAATATTAGTTATACCAACCAACTTCCTACAGCAACATTCCCTGAGCGGTACAATTTAGGGATCTTTAAAAAGCGAGCCTTGCTGTTCCTCAAAGGGACGGCAACGCACCTATGATTCCCCAGGTCTTGCAGGTGTCCCTGGGCGACGGTGATTGCTTTCCATCAGGTGACCCGTCTGCTCGTTTGCCCCCTCTTACATACATACATACATACCGTCACGCCTCTTTCCCACAGGGGTAGGCAGATACTACTTTATTCCACTTGCTACGATCCTGACATATTTCTTTCGCTTCATCCACATTCATCAATCTCTTCATACATGCTCGTCGGTTTCGGGTACTCCTGACCTGACCTTTTTCCAAAACGTCTCCCCCCCCCTGTAACGTAACGTGCCCCCTCTTATATATAAAAAAAAATAAAAAAGTTAGTTTAGAGGATTGCTAGAATTGGGATAATTGTTATACTTAGATCAAATGCTGGATATTAATTATTTTTAATGTTTTATTCATCCCCAGGGCTCTCTTTCGTACAGGTTCTGTAATGAACTGCCTAATATTGTATGCAAATACGTTCCCTTGAAATAACACTCTAACGTTCATAATATATTCATGAAGCTTCTGATAAAAACTCCGAAAAGGTTATTTGCTCGTGAATGGGAAAGTTAGAGAAAATAATTTTCATTGGATTACGCTGTTCTAATATAACGCTTGCTTTTGGTTTGAGGATAGCCCAGTGGTTAAAGAACCACTAGGCTAATTGTCTAACTTGCTCGCAATCGCCATCGTGTTCATTTTGACAGTTCTTGTATGAATGTGACAGCTAGCTGATTCCGATGCCAATTGTCAGCCCATACGTGAACTGTCAAAATGAACACAATGACGATTGCGTGAGTTAGGTTAAGCCTACTGACTGTGAAGCTTGAGGTCCCGGGTTTGATCGGCCGGGGTAAATATTTGTATGAAAAAATACGAATATTTGTTGGCGAGTTGGATGTTAATTATTAATTTTAAATATGTACATATAAGTATGTTCCGCTTTACACGTCGACAATCGTGCTAAACGTAGCCTTCAGGGCCTTATACCTTAGAGTCTGTCTACCCTGTAAGGGATAAAGACGGGATTTATTTATTTATTGACATTGAATTGTACTCTTTATATTAATTCTTATTTTACTAGACATCCATATAGCTAATGACGATCCTGAGTGGAGAACCTATTTAAATGTGATTATTTGTTGCTTCTTTATAATTTTATACAATTTCAAAATTTTGTGACATTCGATTAATTTTTCAATTTTTATTTTATATGTTTAATTTTTGACGATTTCAATATAAGTTCTCGTAACTTGACATTGTACAATTTATGATGTAATTTTATATTGAATGAATAAATAATCTAATCTATGTGTGTACCTGTAGTTTCACTGATTTCGGATTGCCAATTGTATTTTTCTTTATTTTTAACAATTGTTTACAACACTATTTTGATCCCCCCTTTCTAGCCTAGGCCTTCAGGTCTTGTTACTTTTGGCTCTGTTTCCCCGTAGGGGATAAAGACGTGATTTATGTATGGATATATGTTTACAACACACAAAACCTCACATTTTCCTTCGCCTTTGTGCATTTGTGTTGTCATTTTTTTATGCGGGTGGTAGGGCCTTGTGCAAGGTCCGTCCGGATCGCTACCACCATCTTACTCGCTAATCCTGCCGCTAAGTAGCAGTGCTTACACTGCTGTGTTCCGGTGTGGAGAGTAAGACAGCCGGGGAAATTACGGGCACAAGAGGCGTTGCATCTTAGTCCTCTAGGTTGGCAACGCATCTGCAATCCCTCCGGGGTTGCGGGTGTCAATGGGCAGTGGTGATCACTTACCATTAGGTGACCCACTTGCTCGTTTGCCTTCCTATTCATATAAAAAAATGCACAATAAAGAGTTATACATACATACAAACATATATGTTGACAATACCAATTGTATCGCGATCTCTAATCGTACGACAGAGGGAAAAAGAAAAAAAGGAAACCAATTAATTACAGTAAAGGAAAAAGTTTACCTTATTACGTTACCCGGATTGAGATTGCTTTTGTTTATTTTGACTTTTCAAGTGACAAATGAAGCGCTCAGGAAGGCAATTGGGGTAAAATAAATTTATTACTTACATTTTTTTATTTACGGAAAGCCTTTTCCGAGCTTATTACACCTGAATTATTTTACTTCTATTCTTGTCTTTTTTTTTTATTACGATCAGACCAGTGATTGACCTCTATCTCACTTGGTGGAAGGTACAGATGAGGCCAAAGGTGTAACTCACTGGTTCAGTGATAGCCTATTCACTCTAGCCTTGAAGAGCCCTAGGTTGTATCTGTCTGAAAACAAAGAAAAAACATAATAATTTACCAGTTGCTTCTCTTCCCGCGCAGATGGTAAAAGCCCATTGAGGAAAAGGGCGAAAATCTTAGGAATCATGTTATAGGCGATGCGGCTAACAACCCATCACTAGTTTGATTCCTTTTTCCACCTATACGCCCACAATCTTGCTAAATGTGGCCTTGAGGTACCTGTTACCTTAGGCGCTGTCTACTCCGTAGGGGATAAAGACATGCCTTGTATGTGTACCTATGTAATTTGGCAATGAAAAAAATAGGCTTGGGCATGTCCGTCCCTGGGACTGACATAAGATAGGACTGAAACTATTTAACTGTATACCAAATTTCAACTAATTATGTATGTAGAGATCGCTATTAAGCGCTAAGACCGCCTATTGTCTACTTTGTACTTTGTTTCTGTATTGTTTTGTACTGATTTGTGGTGTTCAATAAAGAGTATTTGTATTGTATTGTATTGTATGTATGTTTAATGTAACCGCGGCAATATAAAGTGTCAGCACGCCAATTTTACTTAACTAGATGCTTGAGCTGTTTTGTGCTAAGCTGCATAAGATATTATAGTTTTTTAACTTTACCACGGGAACTCTTTAATTTTCCGGGATTAAAAGTATTTAAAATTTTGTCCAGGGATATAAGGTACCACCACGCAAAATTACATTTCAATCGGTCCAACAGTTTTGGAGATTAGCGAACACAGACATTAGGTAAATAAACACATCCATACATACATACAGACAGACAAAAATTGTAAAATCTACTTTTTTTGTGTTTTATTATTCTTTCCTAAACGTTGGCACTTAATTATTGATGAATTTATTTAATGTACAGACACGAACTTTCTACTGATTTATAATACTCGTCGTTATCCTCAAACTACATTCATTTGACCTAATTTTCGTCTAAAAATAAATTCTTAGACTGAACCTTTTTGTAAAGGGATCGAGGAGACTAAGTTTGGCGCGATGGCCTTTATTTTTAACTTAGCGATCAGACAGATCTCCGTAAAGTACCTAACGTCTGAATCTATAAGGTGAGTGGGTTCAAAAATAAGAAAGTCTATTTTAAACTGAAAGCAATAACGCGTGAAACTTCTACAACACATTTTGGAGTTCGTGCAAATACCCGGGGGCGGTGAGCGAAGCAACGTAAAAGAACAAAATTGATTTATTCAAGTAATTAAGTATCTAAAGGGCAGAGGTTGTTTTCATATTCATCTCAGCGTAGGAGTTCTGCATCTATTTTATATAACGAACAATCGACTGGAAACTTATGAGAGAATAATTTAAAAGAGCGAAACCTTTGAGACTTGCTCTGTTGTTGCCGACTTAAGTTGTAACAGGCTTTTTTGGAAAACGGGTTGTAACTACTTAAGAGAGCTGAGTGAGTGTGTGACTTTATGGGACATATATATGCATACCGTCCCGCCTCTTTCCCACAGGGGTAGGCAGATACTACTTTATTCCACTTGCTACGATCCTGACATATTTCTTTCACTGCATCCACAGTCATCAATCTCTTCATACATGCTCGTCGGTTTCGGGTACTCTTGACCTGACCTTTTACCAAAACGTCTCCTATTTGATCTCGGAACGTCAAGGCCTTCCCCTCCCAACGTAACCATTCACACTCCCCATATAGATCTGTTTAGTTAGTCTACTTTCCATCCGCTCTACATGCCCAAACCAACTAAGCATACTTTTTCTATCCTAGTCACTATATCCTCTATCACACCCGCACGTTCCTATATCACACTGTTCCTTATTCTATCTTTTAGTGTTACACCTTCCATAGTCCTTAACGCTCTCATTTCTACAGCATCTATTCTACCTTCTTGCTTCTTTATGGGAGACTGAAAATAAATGCTCTTGAGTAGTTAACTGATATTTTATGTAAACTACACACTTGAATAACATATTGCATAATGTCCTAAAGCCAACCAAGCGGGATCGGGATGTTAATACAAGGCACGCGACCGAACGATGAGAGGTGTTGCTACAGACTGGCTTAGCCTCCGCTCAGGGCCAGCCTGGTTAACTAGAAAGAGCTGACGAGGGTGTCGCCACAACATTATACAATTTTACTACACATACAATTTTAATTACACATAAACGGATAACTCACGTATAAAAAGTGCTTAGTAGTCCTTCTTCCTGGAGCGCTCGCCCCGGCGGCAGCGAAACGAACACTGCGCGCCAGCGCTCTGTTCGCGCGGCTGCTCGACGCAACTAACAGCGGCGCACAACTACCCTCGTTTTCATCGTCATTTTTATTACTGTCAAATGTAGGGCAGCACACAACACTGATCACGTCACTCCGTAATGGTTCGCTCACACTCACCGTTTGGTCAATATTTAAAACAGTTTTCCGACTCGGGAGCACCGACCGTCCGCTATCCCGGTTGAAATTGGGATACCGACTTATTTCGCTCCAGGAAGAAGGACTACGAAATAGTCCGAAACATGTCGAGCATCACTCGACTTTTTATACGTGAGTTATCCGTTTATGTGTAATTATGATTGAGTCTCACGGTAGTTTCACATACAATTTTACTCGCTTCTGTTCTAAAGACACTGTTTTAATCGTAGTTTCATTTTGTTTCAGTCGCGATACTTTATTTAATTAACCAAGAAATTGGTCCACCTTTCATCTTTCATTTCTTTTCTTGTCTACTGAAAGTTTAACTAGTAGAGATAGGTTCGCCTTTGTGCATTTGTAATGTCCTGTATTCATCATTTTCATGTGTTTTATCCTACTAATATTAAAGACGCGAAAGTTTGTGAGTATGGATGGATGTTTGTTACTCTTTCACGTAAAAACCACTGAATGTATTTGGATAAATTTGGAGCGGAGATAGCTGATACCCTAGAATAACTGATAGGCTATTTTTATCCCGGAAAATTAAATTGTTCCCGCGGGATAGCGAAAAACTAATTTTTTGCAAAGTTGCGGGTAGCTAGTGTACAATAAAGAGTTATACATAGCCCTCAATCACGCTAAAGGTGCCTTGGTCTTGTTACACTAAGCCCTGTCTACGTTGTAACGTATAAAAGACGTGATTAAAACGCGGTATCTCTTTACAAAAAGCAACGTAAATTGAACTTTAGCTTCCATTCAAATTTATATTTTTTATGGGGTTAGTGTTGCTTTATTTTAATAACAAAGCATTTCAGCAGGATGACACGCGAATACAAAACCTTTACGTATTTGCACGAAAATTCCACTCAGACACAATACAAGGAATATTCCATTACGTTATTGAAATGAAAACGTCGCGCGGTACCGTGTATGTGACATTTATTCACGTTCTGCGTTACGACTTTTATGCTTGTAGTTAATAATGAAATACTGGGTTACGGGGTTTTGTTGCGGCTGTCTGCGGATTTACAAATTTACCGTTAAGTTTGATTTGTGCTTTCAATTTTACTGCCGATAGAGGGTAGTTGATTGCTAGTACTGAGATTCGTGTTGGGAATTTTGTGACTTTAATAAGTAAGTTAAACTTAACGAATAACGAATGCTACGAGGAAAGTAAAAGCCCATCGAGTGGGCAAAAATCTTAGGAATCATGTAATAGGGGATGCGGCTAGCAACCCATTACTATTTTGATTTCCCTTTCCACCTAGACCTATAGACCATGCTTAGCAAGATTGTGGGCATGTAGGTGGAAATGGGAATCAAAATAGTGATGGGTTGCTAGCTGTATCGCCTATAGTCAGGATTCCTACGATTTTGGCCCTATCCCTCAATGGGCTTTTACCATCTGCGCGGGAGAAAAGCAGCTGATACATTCTGTTTTTCAGTTTAAGTATAAATATTACTTCCATGCTGGTCTGGGAGCAAAGGAAAAACATAGAATGTACCAGTTGCTTCTCGTCCCGCGCATATGGCAAAAGTCCGTCGAAAGAATAGGCGAAATTCTTAGGAATCATGTTATAGGCGATGCGGCTAGCAACCCATCACTATTTTGATCCCCCTTTCCACCAATACACCTACAATCATGCTAAACGTGGCCTTTAGTTTTTGGTACTTCAGGATCTGTCTACCTCGTAAGGGATGTAGACGTGATTTGTGTGCGTGTGTGACGAAGATGCAGATGACGTCAAATTAACAAGAGACCGCAATCTCAATGCGATCACATGTTCAATATTAGTAGAAATACACGTTTGAGAGGGCATTCTTTAAAACTGATCAAGCAGCCAAGTGGAAGCAACCCCAGAAAACATTTCCTATCTAACCGTGTTGTGAACTCGTGGAACGCACTCCCCGAACTTGTGATAAGTGCACCTTCAGTGAACAGTTTTAAAAATAGACTAGATATTCATTTAAAGAGTCAGAGAACACAAGTGCAGTGATAGATATACACGTATCAGCTCAAAGAGCTGCTAGTGTATTATTTTAAATAATAATAATAATAATAATCTGGCTTCCATGTTGACCCATTTCACAGCACAGATCCAAATGTCATAAATATGAATTTGAGGACGATGTTGATATTATCAACGCCAAGTGATTCTTTAACAGCGTGACAAATGGAGCAGGCTTTGATGGATGGGGTGTCCAGTTATACTTTGAAGTGGGAAAGGTTTTGAAAGAAGAATCTAGAAGGGCGTGACCTGATTCTGAGATAAGCAAGAAAGCGATACACAAATCACGTCTATATCCCTTACGGGGTAAACAGATTTATTTATTTATTTATTTATTTAATGCAATTCACATATCACAGGTACAGTCAGCAAAATAATCAGGTAAGCACCCACGCACGCAAGCGCCGTAACTAGCCTGCTTACCGAATAGCTTTGCCGTGTGTACAGTAGAAAGATGGCAATATGCACAATATAACATATGAAACCCTGTTGGGCGCAGCATTTTGGAGAGGAAGAGATAGGCGAAGTTACATAACAGAAACGAATTGTGGAACTAGATTTAAACTATACCATAAAATGAACTATTTCAAAAATGAGTGTCGATTATACAATATTATAACATTATAATGTCATTTATCTTAGTACAATATAAATAAAGAATAGAATTAAAAGTCTGAATAGGTTTCGGAGTAGGTATGTCAAATATTAAGAATTACAATGTCAGAGTCCTAAACTAAAGCATCAGATTAAAATGATTAAATATGTCAGATCAGATCCTGAAGTGCCAAAAACTAAAGGCCACGTTTAGCATGATTGTAGGCGTATTGGTGGAAAGGGGGATCAAAATAGTGATGGGTTGCTAGCCGCATCGCCTATAACATGATACCTAAGAATTTCGCCTATTCCTTCGACGGACTTTTGCCATATGCGCGGGACGAGAAGCAACTGGTACATTCTATGTTTTTCCTTTGCTCCCAGACCATGGAAGTAATATCTATACTTAAACTGAAAAACAGAATGTATCAGCTGCTTCTCTCCCGCGCAGATGGTAAAAGCCCATCGAGGGATAGGGCTAAAATCGTAGGAATCCTGACTATAGGCGATGCAGCTAGCAACCCATCACTATTTTGATTCCCATTTCCACCTACATGCCCACAATCTTGCTAAGCGTGGTCTATAGGTCTTGTTCCGTAAGGGGTAAAGACGTGGTGTAGATACGTCTCCGTAGAGCGAAAAGTCACCAAGTCGCAAAATTTCCAAAATTTTGTTAAGAATGTCATCAAAATCATATTTTTTTTTGCAAATTACAGTCTTATTACCGTAGCCATAAGTGCCATAGTTTTGATTTTAAAGTTATAAAAATCTTTAAACATAGGCTTTTGTAACCGCCTTACCCGGGGCTTATCAGAATTGAGTAAAAGCACCACCGTAAGTCGTGTTCATTATTAAAACTAAGAATATTTGGCCAGATAATAGGTGTGATCGTCTAGTTAAATAAAATAATAAAATAGGACCCTCTTTAACGTTGTGTTAATTTTTATGCCGTACAAATTTACCAGTTGTATGATGTCAAGAACGAATAATACGAGATTAAACAATCCGCAAGGGGAATGATGCCCGTTTCATAATCTAACACAGGTTAATGACGAGTTGGGTATAATAAGAGTGCAGATGCGTTTAATAACACGAAGTCTGTGGAGACGACCATCGCTCTGCTTCCTGTCGTTGGACAACGATGAACCTAAGAAAAACCCGAACACAAAGGGACCCTTAAGGATAAGACCTTTTAAGTCATATGGGGGAATTCCTAACCAATTGGAAAATATCTAGGCCTCCCAGCTCACCTTAATAGCCTAGCCCGCACATAGATCGTTAGAAGGCTTCCCCGTATGCCCGATCTCATGTGCCCGACAAAACCGTTGAACAAACCTACTGCCTTGAAATTCTAATCTCAGTCAAACCGTCACGCTATGTATACAAGGTCACAACGTTCGCACACAGAATAGAAGATCGTGCAAGTTACGCTCAACGCTTCATGCTGAATTGTACGCTCACATACAAGCTTGAGTTTATGCGGAATTTACGCTTACCCTAACTCCGAAAGCTGCCGCGGTGTCCGTGTCAAGAGCTAGAGAGTGTTGACGAAGTGTGCAAGGAAAGTCTGAACACCATTTGAATGCTTATAAGAATCACTGTATCTGTGACCCCTGCTTCTAAGGGTGCAATAGCTCTAACCAGTCTCTACACACGACGCGATAAGGTCAGGGATCAAAAGGCCGAGACGCTGCACCCCCAAGGCCACTAGCAAAAATTATAAACACGCAAATAACTCAGGGCTTGTATGAGTACCTAATGCATGTGAGGATCCAGGTTAGGCGGCAGACGAAGTGTGCATCCTAAAATGGACCCTAGTCGGGGACGTGCTGCTTTCCGGAAACCCAGGAGATACTCTCAGCCAAGCGCCTTCTGGCAGGTGTTCCTAGTGCATGTATTGGTAGTAAAACAAGGAAACGCGTGGTGTGTCTCTAGTGCATGTTGTGTGTGCTGCAGTACAGTGTAAGGTAGTTGTGCCTGTGTAGTGTAAAAGAGATAGACCTACTTTGTTCTCTAGATTGGCACGGACTAGAAACAAAGAAGCGATACTACGTGTGACACAGTATTCCAATGAAACTCGGGGTTGAGTGTGGCGTAGTTGATGGATATGTGAGTTAGATGACTCTCTCCCTCATTTCATAGGAACCCACAGTGACACTTATAAACTAATCAAATGCTTTAAGTAAAACTGCAAGTGTATCGACAAGTTAAAAGGTTCACTCTCATGCGCTCGTCCTTCCACACTTCAAGTTTATTTGATAAGTTGTAGCTCTGCCTCACGACAATTATCGTAACACGCCGGAACAATGAACATCAAACACTACTAAATGAGACAATATTGAAACCCTACGTCTATAAGGATCAAGATGCCGCCTTACGCCCCGTAGCTGCTAGAAGGGAAAGTATTTCAGTGAGGTTGGGTTGTTTAATGAGTGGTTGTTGTAGAATAGAGATCGAGGTATGAAAGAGGGTTTAATAAATTTAGCAATCGAACATATGATGAGATAAGGTTTAGGTTAAAGTGTTTGTAAGACCTACAAGGAGGTCGTACAGTTTATAATGGTTAATTCGTAGAAACGATAATAGTTAAATTAGTGACAAACAAGATTAAATTACCGATCTCTATTTACACTCTCTAACGGAGAGTAACGTCCGCGTACGTGTTAAATCACGTGGATACGAAAATACGTGCATAAATGAATCAATAAAACAATAAGGTAAACAACAAAAGACACCGATACGCATTGGCGTAGCCAATCTAGCTTAGACTTAGCTGCCACTACTCGTCCTTAGTAGTATTAATCTTCGACCGCTCTACTCCGAAAATGCGCCTAGGGAGGTCTCCGCTCTGCTATCGCGCCCCGACGTTCGTAGTCCCTCCTGAAGATCGAGCCGCGCTCGATCGCGTTCCGATCGTGGATCGTACTCGCGATACGCAACTCAATATCCTTTCACTCACACGATTAGAACACTCAATGTCCGTATGTCCGCACTCGCGCTAAAGAAACTCAAAGTTAACTGCTTCACGTCTCAAAGGGAAAAGTACCGACCGCGCCCCGAGGAAAAAAGCAAAAAAAAAGCCCTGTCTCACTGTCGACTCAGTAGTTTTGTTGAAACTCCTCTATCCCCTCCACTCTGCTAGAAAGCTGCCCGAAAGGGATGCTAAATTTTGTGACTGCACTCTTCTAATTTCTAACAAAAGCCTTAGTAATAAATTTCGGTGGAAACAATAAACCATGGCCCTAGGATCCGCCGACATCGACTGCAATAAATAATTGACCGGCGCACGCACATCTGGCTTTCTGGACAAAGAAAGTTCAGGCCTATTCCAAGAGCTCCGAAAAGTTATGAGCACTTGACGGTGTCTCCTTTGTCTTATTAAAATAACAAATCCTACGAACAAGTCAAATGAGGGTCCAACGCAATAACGCAAGTTTAAAGTAATGGCTCAATTCCTATTACTTAGTTTTTTTTCGAAGACACGAAACGTGAGAACCCTCCACATCTGGCCATTGGTGAAATTCCCTTAACTGACAAAATTACTTTATGAGCCCGATTTGGGATTCCCGAGAGTAGCGATAACGAAGTACACGGCAATTGTCTTAACATGTTTTTAGAGAAATTATATATATATACCACATAACCATAACATATAGGTAACTTATTAAACTGTCACGGAGTAGCTTCCGTTACACTTTGTAATCTAATAAGGAAAGAATTACCTAATTTATTTAGTTACTTTTAGTCTCCGTTAAACCTTAGTAATGTATACATCTAAATCAACTTAGTGTATTTCTCCTTTAATACCAAATGCTTTTATCAATAACTATTTATTCGTTAAGTAACGAAAACTACTTAGTTACTTTCAGACTAAAATATTTGTTACAAATCGTGAAGGCGAAAACTAACTAAGTCTAGTTAATGATTTCTCGATCGTCATAAAAAGGCTGTCTGCACAGTTTAACATAAGCGACAAATAATTAAACTGAGTTATTCTAAATCATATTCATTCTAAAAATCACTAACTCACAATTAAGATATATTGTTAGAGGTAAATAACCAATTAAATATTAAATAATGAAATATCTCTAAAAACAGTTAACTTAATTGTACTTAAGCAATTGCAGCGTAGACTTTGACACATTTTCTATTAGATAAGATCATTAAAATCGTAAAAATGTATTATAAAAACCAGTTATGATTTTTTTTATTTATTTTTTATGTAATCCCTCGTATCTCAAAATGGCTAAAATACAATTTGGTGACTTTTCGGTCTACGGAGACGTATGTTTGTATGTATGCTCTCTTATTGTTGAGTCGGTGGAAGTGAAGTGGGTCACAATTCACTTCACAAATTTGAAACTGGCAACTTTACAAACATTACAAAGCAAGTGCTTGTAAAAAAACTGGTAAAAGAGTACTTTGCCCTGTTTCAGACTACTATGTTGGTTCTTCAATACGGCACTCAAGTAATAGACTTACGAACTCGGAAGTTACAAAGGAAGCTACTGTCCTGATATACATTAGAAGTCTAGAAGTTTCGCTTAGTTTCGAAATTGTAGTGTCTTAAAGTTTCCGTGTACATTGATGATGGAATGTAAGTTAGCAAGTAAGTAAATGCTTTATTGTACAAATAAATACCCTGTCTTTAGTACCTACCTTATCTTTTCTTTTTGCTTCTGATCAAATCCTTTTCTGTTGTATGGCCTTCTTATTTTTCATTGCTTCTCACATTTATTTTATCTTAAGTATTATGTTATGTGTATATGTATGTATTATTTTATTTTATTTATTTAGCTATGTATTATATTTATGTTGGTATTGTTGTTTTTATTATCCCTGCGTTTATCCTGTCTATTTGTTTCCGCCACCTACTTAAACTGTCTCCAACTTATTTAGCTTTTTGGTTGTCTGTAAGAGATCGCTATTAAGCGATAAGACCGGCTATTGTCTACTTTGTTCTTTGTTTCTGTATTGTTTTGTACTGATTTGTGGTGTTCAATAAAGAGTATTTGTATTGTATTGTATTGTAAATACAAAGAAACAGAAAAAACTTAGAATTTACCAGTTGCTTCTCTTCCCGCGCAGATAGTAAAAGCCCATCGAGGGAATGGGCGAAAGCCTTAGGAATCATGTTATAGGCGATGCGGCAAGCAACCATCACTTTTAATTTTGATTACCCTTTCCATCTATTACACACTTAATCATGCTAAACGTTGCCTTAAGGTTTTGTCACCTTAGGCTTTATCTGCCCCGTAAGGGATAAAGACGTGATATATGGTACGTATGTATGTATAAGGCTCTATACATACATACAGGGTATCTAGGGGTGTATCTTAGTCCTCTAGGTTGGCAACGCATCTGCAATCCCTCTGGGGTTGCGGGTGTCTATGGGCAGTGGTGATCACTTACCATCAGGTGACCCACTTGCTCGTTTGCCTTCCTAATCATATAAAAAAAAATAATAATAAGGAAACAGATGAGAGGAGCATTAAACAAAAGTCAATGTCTGCATTTTTTAAAAGAGCAGAGCAGTAGGCTTGTTGTCTAACTCGCTCGCAATCGCTATCGTGTTCATTTTGACAGTTCTTGTATGAATGTGACAGCTAGCTGATTCCGATGCCGATTGTCAGCCCACACATGTACTGTCGAAATGAACACGATGGAGATTGCGAGCGAGTTAGACAATAAACATAGGCAGATAGGCAGCTACCCTTCGCATGCCTGAGTTGAATACCTTTGGAACTATAATAATTTTGCGCTGTTACTGAATTTTTGCTATTTATTTTAGTAGGCGTTAAAAAAAACTGGCAAAAACTACTAATTCTACGCAAAGTCGCGGGCAAGAACTAGTCTACAGCAAACTAAACCAATTTTAGAAAGTTAATACGTTGTCGAAACACAGGCATCGATTCAATACAATACAAATACTCTTTATTGAACACCACAAATCAGTACAAAACAATACAGAAACAAAGAACAATGTAGACAATAGGCGGTCTTATCGCTTAATAGCGATCTCTTCCAGACAACCAAAAAGCTAAATAAGTTGGAGACAGTTTAAGTAGGTGGCGGAAACAAATAGACAGGATAAACGCAGGGATAATAAAAACAACAGTACCAACATAAATATAATACATAGCTAAATAAATAAAATAAAATAATTCATACATATACACATAACATAAAACTTAAGATAAAATAAATGTGAGAAGCAATGAAAAATAAGAAGGCCATACAACAGAAGATTCCAAGAAGTTGACCGTTTAACTTCAAACAAAGGTAATTCGAGGTAGGTTAATTACATATTCTTACATTTTTTTACATAAATGCGCTAGACCACGTCTAGTCTAGGAGTAAAGAAAAAAACATAGAATGTACCAGTTGCTTCTCTTCTGAAGGTAAAAGCTTATCGAGGGGCATACGAATCATGACTTATAGGCGATGCGGCTAGCAACCCATCTCTATTTTCATTCCCCTTTTCCACCTATACGTCCACCAATCATGCTAAACGTGGCCTTTAGTTCCCAGTGCGGATTAGGAACTTCGCACACCATTACAATGCTTCGCAGATGTGTGCAGGTTTCATCGCGATGTTTTTCGTCACCGAAAAGCTCATGGTAAGTTTCAGAACGTAATTTCTCACATAAATTCCGAAAAATTCGAACCCACGATCCTCTGCTAGAGAGGCCACAGGTCACACCACTAGGCTACCACAGCTTTTTTCCACCCCTCTTTTTTTCAGTTTTTTTTTTTATTTTTTATTACGAACTAACCAGTGATTGACCTCTATCTCATTTGGTGGAAGGTGCAGATGAGGCCAAAAGTTATTAATTTAAAAGTGGAAAACTAATACGTCCCTTTTGTTACTTCAACATTAGACAAGGGCGAATGTTTCAGTACGCTATGGTCTCAAGGGCTTTTGAAGATGAAGGGCGTTTTAGAGAAGTTATTATTAAATTTGCGATGTTTTCGGCTGGATTAGAAAACCCGTCACGTTGCGGCAAATGATGTGGAGTCTGAGCAAGCATAATAAAGCGGTCCTGAGCAAGGTCACGGTGCGTCTCCGACATGTCCTGTGTGTAACGAAATAATACATTCCGTGAGCTCTTAGAATGGCAATCAGGTGAGTCTTGCTGTCTCTCTCAATAGTAAGGGCTTGATTTAAGTAAGTAAGTAAATGCTTTATTGTACTTATCCTTATCCTTACTAATATTATAAATGCGAAAGTAACTCTGTCTGTCTGTTACCTTTTCACGCTTAAACCGCTGGGCCGATTTAGTTGAAATTTGGTATACAGATAGTTTGAGTCCCGGGAAAGGACATAGGATAGTTTTTATCCCGGAAAATTGCATAGTTCCCGCGGGATAGCACAGCCCAAACCACTGGACTTAGAGACTTGAAATTTTGCACATAGATACCTTATACAATGTAGGCATCCACAAAGGAAAGATTTTTGGAAATTCCCACGGGATAAGGAAAAAACGGGAATTATATATTCGATTCCGAGTGACGCTTTTGATTTTGAAAATTCTTTTGCCAATAGAAAGCCACAGTATTTGTGAGTATCATAGGCCATATTTATATAATAATTCTGCGCGGACGAAGTCGCGGGCAACAGCTAGTACAAATATAAAGAAACAGATACAATACACAAAAAAAAATAACATTAATATATGCACAAAGACGAACTTATCCCTATAAGGGATCTTTAGCAGTTAACCTTTGAGTAGATGAGAGGAGCATTAAACAATGGACCGACAAAGTGTAAGTTTAAAATTACAGATAGTAAAAGACTCAATAGAGCGTACATATCTAAGTACAATAAACAAAACATAAAATAAACTACTAAATATCATTACACACATGCATACATACAAAATACAATAAGAGTACACACATACAATATCTAAGGAGATGTGAGCCACATCTTCCTCAAGCCTTCCTTGAACGACGCCACGGAGGCAGACTGCCTGATGGAGGTCGGTAACCAATTTCACAGCCTAGCAGAGTGAACTGTGAAGGATTGTATGATTAGCTGGTTTGGTCTCGTAGATAGGATGGATGAAAGAAGATTCATCATCATTATCATCATCATGTCAGCCAGAAGACGTTCACTGTTGGGCATAGACCTCCAAAGCTCTCCACTCAGACCGGTCTTCTGCTTTCCGCGTCTACCGCGATCCCGCGATCTTATCTGGTCGTCGGTCTATCTTGTTAGAGGCCACAGCTCAACCAAGAAGAAGAAAGATGAAAAGGATTAGCTAAACATATTTGCTTACAATAACATCTCTACTGTAGACTAGTATATTTAATGTTACTTAAATAGAGAGGGTGGATGAAAGAAGGTTTGACTAAACCAATTTATATGGGAAGTGCGAATGGGAGCGTTGGGAGGGGAAGGCCTAGACGGACGTTCGGTGACCAAATTGGGGACTTTTTGAAAAATGTTTAGGCTAAAAGTACCCTAAAACCGAATGAGAACATGCATGAGGAGATTGAAGAATGTAGATGAAGCGAAGGGGCATGTCAGGATCGTTGCTAGTGGAACAGTCTCTGCCTACCTACCCTGGGAAAGAGGCGAGACAGTATGTATGTATGTATGTATGTAAACTCTTTATTGTGCAAAATAAACAAGACAAATACAATTGACAAACACTGAGATACATGCACAAAGGCAGACTTATCCCTTTAAGGGATCTCTTCCAGTCAACCTTTGAGTGGATGAAAGGAGTATTATTATTAGGGATGGACGAGTGAGTATGTATGTAAATAACGATATTTTTTTTCCAAATTTCCGTTTCACGTAAACAATCGACGTAAATGGAATTACTTATTGTGCATATTTTTCAAAAAACCGTAGTAGATAACCCTTACACACACACACACACACACACACACATAGAGAGAGACTGCAAAATAGTCTATTTGCAGGATAAAAACGTAAGTACAAACTTACTTTTCAAGTACTTGCTTTTTAGTTACTAATAAATATTTCTTCCATGCTGGTCTGGGAGTAAAGAAAAAACATAGAAAGTACCAGTAGCTTCTTTTCCCGCGCAGATGGTAAAAGCCCATCGAGGGAATAGGCGAAAGTCTTTGGAATCATGTTTATAGGCGATGAGGCTAGCAAACCATCACTATTTTGATTTCCCTTTCCACATTTACGCCCTTAATCATGCTAAACGTGGCCTTAAGTTTTTGTTACCTTAGACTCTGTCTACCCCGTAAGGGATAAAGACGTGTTTTTTTATATGAATAGGAAGGAAAACGAGCAAGTGGGTCACCCGGTGGTAAGTGATCACCACTGCCCATAGACACCCTAGCCAACCTAGAGGACTAAGATGAAATGCCTCTTGTGCCCGTAATTTCCCCGGCTGTCTTACTCTCCACACCGGAACACAGCAGCGATATATATATATATATATGTAACTAAATTCTAGACATAAATTTTACCTAAAGTATTTTCTTCAATTTCGAGTGAAACCGTTCACGTGGTATCACCACGGGCGACAAACTTTGTATCCCTTTAACAATTCTCCGAGCTACAAAAGCGTCCAAAATTTCCCCGAACAATATTCGCTATGAAATTTGATTCCGTCAACTCCGTAGAAGTAAATTCCTCGAAACATGTCATAAAAATCATCCTCATTATTAAGAATGCCAGGATGCCGTGTATTGTGACAGATACTCTTATTGCTTGAAGGCAAATTTATCCTTTCAGTCGTAAAAATATGAGTTGACATTCATTGTACCCAAACACAGGGTTGGTACGGCCTCGAGTTGAATACAATGTTTGGGGACGATGGATTTCCTTGGTCGAATGTTTCGAAATCTTTTTGGAACTTATTACAGAACGCGAGGACATAAAATTGGAAGACAGAAACTTTTGCTTCGGAATTGTGACGAAAAATCAGAAATGTTAGGGACATTTTTAATGAAGCGCCATTACTAAAATTTACAGGTTATATTTGAAATTTGAAGTATGTCCCTTTAAAAGGTATTTTGTTTAAACCTAGCATTAGCAAACCCATACCTCTTTATAATTATACCGAAATTTTTATAACAGAAATTTCGCTTTGTCTGGCGAAGGAAAATGTTAAATATAATAAATACAATACAATACAATACAATAACTCTTTATTGAACACCAAATATAACAACCAAAACAGAAAAAGGTATACAGAATATTACAAGGTAACAATAGGGGGCCTTATCGCTACAGAGCGATCTCTACCAGGCAACCATAATAGACTGGAGAACAGAACAAATAAATATTTATATAAATCACGTTGTTATCTCGGGCTTTAAATAAAAATATAATTCAAAAATCTTGTGACAAAACGTCGGCAACGTTGTACGGTAATACGGTCAAAGGAACCCCTCCCCCTGTCGGGCTCTTAGCCAACAGTCAATGATATCCCTCAGAAACTGCCAGGAAATCATTAGCCGATGCCCAGGGTGCACTGGACTAAGCACTGCTCTTCCCCCGGACAGATCCAAAAGCGAACCGCCGCTCTTGACTACACGCGGAGGTAACCCGACTAGCACCCCTAAAACATCTCTTAACTAGTATTTACCAACCACAAAATCAAACCTCCATGCTGGTCTGGGAGCAAAGAAAAAACATAGAATGTACCAGTTGCTTCTCTACCCGCGCAGATGGTAAAAGCCCACCGAGGGAATGGGCGATTATAATAGGAATCATGTTATAGGCGATGAGGCTAGCAACCCATCACTATTTTGATTCCATTGTCCACCTATACGCCCACAATCTTGCTAAATGTGGCCTGTAGGTACCTGTTACCTTAGGCTCTGTCTACCCCGTAAGGGATGAAGACGTGATTTATGTGTGTGTGTACAAAATCAAAACGGAATATCACCCTCAAACTTCGCAGACGGAGCATATTTTTTAATACAATATTCCCTAAACCCTTCTCAGTTGATTAAAAAAGTAATTAAGGGTTGCTTCACGAGAAAATCCTTACCTCCACTGCTAACCCCTTGCTTCATCGAAACATTTTTAATATACTAACACCCTTTTAGAGCCTGTCACCACCATATAACGCTTCCGTGAGAATTATACAGCATTTCCCAGAATCCAACAGTCTTTTGTATTTTGGAACGGACGAGAATTCAGAAACGTACTTCGACTAAAACGTTAATTCATTAGAGTATTTTTTGGTGAAACTAATTTGTCAGAATTGCTTTTCCGCTTTAGTCTGGTTGGGTATTGAATAATGGATGCTTTGGTGGAGATTGAAAAAGTGTTTTGTGGAATTTGGGTCGCCAGGAATTTATTTTGTCGTCATTAAAGGTGGCGATTAACATTAGAATGACCTTTTTTAGACTTCTTCGACAACGAAGTTTTATACTTTGCTTATAAAACTATGCTCCAATCTAGATAAAATTGGACAAGGAAAAATGGTTCTTTATAGAGTTTTTAAAGTTGTTTAATTTCTGAGTTCGAGTCTCCAAACCAAGTGAAAAATTAAATATCAAAATACTACACCTACCAAACATTTAAGCGAAATTCATATCATAATTTACATAATATTTGATGTACTATCATGCAAAGGAAAAACAAAGAATGTACCAGTTGCTTCTCGTCCCGCGCAGACGGTAAAAGCCCATCGAGAGAATAAGCGAAAATCTTAGGAATCATGTTATAGGCGATGCGGCTAGCAACCCATCACTAGTTTGTTTCCTTTTCCAACTATACGCCTACAATCATGCTAAACGTGGCCTTTAGGTCTTGTTAGCTTAGGCTCTGTCCACCCCGTCTTTAGTGTATGTGTAAGAATATACACGCATAAAATATTACTAGAACGTCTTAAGCACATCACAGAACCCTCAGACGTTTGCGTGATAAAATTTTAACTTATTCCGCTGCGGTCACTAACACCCCGTACGCATATAAATGAATTCCGTTTTACTTCATTAATAAGGCTCAGGAACAAAGGGAATGCCCCAAAGGCTTACCCTAATGTGTACACGCATAAAACAAAAACAAGGCGGGACGTGTCGGATTGTTGTAAGACATTGTTTTTCAATTTGAAATGTTATTACACATTTGCGTTGTAAGTGGTTCGCCCGTGGAGTAAATAACCAAATAGAGTAGCTTATTCAAAAGAAAGAAGGGTAATTTCTAAATGTATTGACACGCACACACTCACATAAATCATGTTTCTATCCCTTATGGGGTAGAGCCTAAGGTAACAAGACCTAGGGCCACGTTTAGCATGATTGTGGGCGTGTAGGTAGAAAGTGGAAATAGTGATGGGTTGCCGTCTCGCCTATAACATGATTCCTAGGCCTATTCCCTCGATGGGCTTTTACCATCTGCGCGGGAAGAGAAGGAACTGGTACATTTTATATTTTACTCCCAGACAAGCATGGAAGCAGTGTACTAATAGAAGGCCACATAGTTAATTCGTGAGTGGCATAGGCTATATTTAATTATGCGCGAAGTGGCGGGCAGCAACTAGTTTATTATAAAAAAAATGGGTACGCTTTTTTCTTTATAATAAACTAGCCTCTGCCCGCGACTTCGTCTGCGTAGAATTATAGATAAAAACCTTCCTCTTGAATCACTCTATCTATTAAAAAAAACCGCATCAAAATCCGTTGTGTGGTTTTGAAGATAATTATACTCGTAAGTATACATAGGGATATAGGGACAGAGAAAGCGACTTTGTTTTATACTATGTAGTGACTAGCTTCTGCCCGCGACTTCGTCTGCGTAGAATTATACATAAAAACCTTCCTCTTGAATTACTCTATCCACTAAAAAAACGGCATCAAAATCCGTTGTGTAGTTTTGAAGATGTAAGCATACATAGGGATACGGGGACAGAGAAAGCGACTTTTACTATGTAGTGATGATGAGTGCTGGTGATTCATATCAGAAAATCCCAAAACATCTTCATTTTAAATTTTAAAAAGTAAGGTATAATATTACAACAGACAGAGAACAGTGGAAAGAAAGAGAAAGAAAAGGCGTTTGCTCAGCAGTAGGACACCAGATAGGCAACTAAAAAAAAATAAAAATTACCCTTCTTTTAAAAGCGCTTTCATAATAGCAGTTTGCCTTGCTTTACGACCTTTACCATTACGTCTCAATGTGATTCAATTCCGATTCAGTTAGGTTCGCTCGCTGTCAGATCCATCTATATATATATAATTCAAAGGTGACTGACTGACTGACTGACTGACTGACATAGTGATCTATCAACGCACAGCCCAAACCACTGGACGGATCGGGCTGAAATTTGGCATGCAGGTAGATCTTATGACGTAGGCATCCGCTAAGAAAGGATTTTGATCAATTCTACCGCCAAGAGGATAAAATAGGGGATAAAGCTACTATGACGTAGGCATCCTCTAAGAACGGATTGCGTAATTCCTGCGGGATAGCGATAAATGAATTCTATGCAGACGAAGTTGTGGGCAACAGCTAGTACTATATAATATATATTATGACAGCTAAACCGTGAACTGAGCCGGAATTGAATTGCATTAAGGCGTCATGGCAAGGCCCCTGGTCGGCCAGAGTGGACCGCACGAAACAGCTTTTTTTAATTTTCCTAGCATTTACACTCTATTACCCATTTCCTCTATGGGTTAGCCTTGGATACAGCCACGGCCTTTTTAAATATTACGCGCCTCACAAGGTAAAGGTAAAATAAGACAATTCACGTGTCGCTGTTCCGAGAATTTAACGTAGTTTATATCAAGGGTGAGGTAAGATAGGTAGAGAGAGACAGATATAGTAGATACTGCTAGATTAACCCTTTATTCATAAACGCTCTGTAGGCCTCTGCTAACTTAGCAAGCGTTTGTCCTTATCTGTCACTTTGACATTTACCTTTCACAGATAAGGACAAACGATTGCTAAGTTAGCAGAAGCCTTTAGAGCGTATGAATAAGGGGGTATAGCATTACTATGAAATATTTCCGTGTTAAAGTAAATGAAAACCTTGGTTTACGAAGTAGAGACGTCAGAAAATACAAAATGGCCGCTTCTAAACATATTTAGTAATAAGTTTGAGAGAAATTTGTTCACACACATTCGATACACGTATCATTATATTCATATCAGTTATAGGACGTCCATTATTGGACATAGACCCCCATAGACCACCAGTTGCCTCGGTTGGAACAGGAGCATCCACCGTGAACCCGCGACTTTAAAAAAAATTAAAAATTAAAAATGTATTTTTGCAAAATCGCTTTAACGTTTTTTTTAAAGTCATAGAAATCGTAGCACACGTTTTTGACCAACTACGTCATCGTTTGTAACAATAGGTAAATCGCCCAGAACGGATTCTGAAATATGTTAATTCAAGGGCATATATTTTTTATGTACGTTGCCAAGACGTCAAAAACATCTAAACACCTTTATGCCATAAACAATAAAGCCGAAGACACATTCAAGTGTAGAGCTGTTTTCTCTACTATTTTTGTATTTATATTTTTTTCAAAAAAAAAATATTTTTTTTTTCCTCTTATTTACTCAAAGGTTAACTTGGTAGAGATCCCTTATAGGGATTAGTTCGCCTTTGTGCATATATTTTAGGTCTTTTTTGTGATTTGTCTTTGTTTCTTTATATTTGTACAATTAAGCATTTACTTACTTACTATTTATTACATCAAATAAAAGATGATATAAAAACTGTGTAAAATTTATTAAAGTACACGCTTGAATGATAAACGATCGCAAAAAATTCCAGCAACAATTTCGGCAGTAAATAAGGCTTTCGTTTTATTCAATTAACTGATGGTTCGGTTGGCATTTTGCCATATTTCTGAATCAATAAGAGAAGGCTCCTATCATGGCTAAGTTTTATGCCTAGCTTTACCAATATCATTAAGTTGTGCTTTACGCTTATTGTTTACTTAGAAAACGAAATAGTAGGTACAGTATGACAACAAATATAATGCGCATCGGCAGTATTCGTTTGCGGAGAGAAGCGCAGACCAGTTTCCGATGGTAGCCGAACGTGTAAATAATCTATATTGAACTTTATTTGCAAGCGCAACTGGCAGAGTATTGCTTGCTTTGCATTCTTAGCTCTGTCCCGCTTACACGATTTTGCCATTGTTGGTACGAAATCGATCGACCAATAACAGCGCCAGAGTTTCCCGCGCTACTAAAATTGGTATACTGCGCAGGTACATCGTGGAGCATTATTTTTGTTGTCAAACTGTAGGTAGGTTTGTAATTGTGTCGTACAGACACATCATTCAAACAGATGACGCTTAGCGACAAAAATTTGCATAGTAACAAGGTCACAGTAACAGGTAGAAAAATTCGAAGGCTTACCCACCTGCTATTGGTGGTGTAGGGGTAGCACGCGTCACGGAATGACGAGGATCCGGGTGCGATTCCCGGCCATAGCTTTACTTTTCGGATTTTTCTATGTGTTCTTATTTGCAGTGAAATTTAGTTTTTTTTTTAGATAGGTAGTTTCGTTCATTACAATACTGTAAACGGGAGAACGGTAAACGGATAAAGTCTTAAGGTAGGTAATTGGGATTGTTAATTTTTTTTAGTATGCTCCAATTCGAAAACCATTTCGAGGAAAACCATCAATTACTCGATTTATCTTGTCCGATTTCAAAAATACTTTATGATTGCAGATATTTTTGTAAAAGTACTTTGAACCTTTGCTTGACCGAACGACCGGGTTTTTAGACAGAATCCAGCATCAAATGTTTGCCACAAAAATGAAAAAAAAAGTTTGGCTACGGCAACTGTCACGTGTCACTGTCAAATCTAACAAAACCATAGACAAAGCCGTTTTTTTTTATAGCCAGCCGAACGAAGGCGATTGGGATTCTGTCTAAATTCACGAATTATCAAACAGCGAAAAAATATTTATTATTAATTAACAAAGCTACGTAAAAGCATAATATTCAAATTAGTTGCTTGAAATAGTCCATTTTATCAAATAAAGGTGTTAAAAGCACAGCTTAAAAAAAATGAACAATGCCAATTCCAATTGTTAGTGCTAGGAATTATTGCGGGTACAACGGTTCCGTATAGAAAGAAAGAAAGAAAGAATTTATTCCTTTTTGCAAGACACACACATATATAAGTACTAGTAGTAGGGAACTCTCCAACGGTTGGTCCGATTGACTTGCAATTTGATTCTCATAATGTAGGACGGATGACAATGCAAGTACAGACAGCAAAAAAGGTTGTAAATCAAATGAATTTTTCAGGTTAGGTTATTTATATACACGCGGATCCCAAGAAATTGTGAAGCATACATACATACATAAATCAAGTCTTTCTTCCTTACAGGGTAAACAGAGCCTAAGGAGACAAGACCCAAAGGCCACGCTTAGCATGGTTGTGGGCGTATAGGTGGAAAGGGGAATCAAAATCCGCATCGCCTATATGATTCCTATGCCCATTCCCTCGATGGGCTTTTACCATCTGCGCGGGAGAAGCAACTGGTACATTCTATGTTTTTTATTTACTCCCAGACCAGCATGGAAGCAATTGTGAAGCAGCCGTCTCAGAACAAACATGGGGGCCATAAATTTTATACAGATTTTTACATTCTTTTTATTATTTATCTGAATGTTAGCGTAGGTTTATAGCTTCGGTTTGATAGGTGATAAAGGGTGATCTTTTCGGAAAACATGTCTAGACTTGTTTAGACTTGTTTTTGGCATCCATGTGGTAAGTAAATACATTTTAGTAGACATTTTACTAGAGTTTTTTCAATTAACGGAAAATGACATTATTTATTTTTCCTTTTCATTGTCTTCATTGTACGCACATCACTACATAGTATAAAACAAAGTCGATTTCTCTGTCCTTATGTCCCTATGTCCCTATGTCCCTATGTATGCTTATATCTTCAAAACTACACAACGGATTTTGATGCGTTTTTTTTAATAGATAGTGATTCAAGAGGAAGGTTTTTATGTATAATTCTACGCAGACGAAGTCGCGGGCAGAAGCTAGTTTAATTTATATTTCGTATTTCACAACAACATATTTTAAGTACGACTATTTAAAAATAGGTAAGCGTTGACATTGAAAAAAAAAATGTTTTTTTCAATTTTTGCTATTTTGCAACATTTTTTATGTTAGTGAAACTCGCATAAAAATCTGTCAGTAGTTTTTCTGTTAAAGGCAAATAGACAGACAGACAGACGCGGGGAATGACTTTTTTGTAATAATGTAGGTACCTAGTGATTTAATCAATCCACCCTAGATCACTAGCCAAGTCTAGTCTACTATAGTTAATAATATAATCACTACATAGTATAAAACAAAGTCGCTTTCCGCTGTCTATTCGTCCATGTATTAGGTTTTTAAAACTACTCAACGGATTTTGATGTGATTTTTAATAGGTAGAGTGATTTAAGAGGAAGGTTTATAGTATAATTCTACGCAGACGAAGTCGCGGGCAGAAGCTAGTTATAAATAAAAAATAATCGTCGAAATGTATGTACGCGCATAACTTCCAAACGACTGCACCGAATTGAACAACTTTCAGTTGTGTTCGTTACTGTTTGGACAAGGTTTGTATAAATCAAATAAAAAAAATTGCCGGGCGAAGCCCCAGGCAACAGCTAGTGATAAATAAAAAGGCTGGTTAGAAAAACTTCAAAAGAGAAATTGGTTTAACTCAGTGAACACCGCCCTGGGAGGAATTTCTTTTAAATTTAAACATCGCTTCTCTCTAGATGTTTTACTTGTTCTAAGAATAACGAAGAATAACTTTACTTTGACGCAAAAGCGTGAATACAACTAGTTAAGAATACTGCCAATATTTAATTACTTTCATACGATTTTTGATGTAACACACATACATACACAAACCACGTCTTTAAACACCTAGGTACCAATACCTAGAGGCCACGTTTAGCAAGATTGTGGGCGTACCTATAGGTGGAAAATGGAATGAAAATAGTGATGGGTTGCTAGCCGCATCTCCTAAAACATAACTCCTATGATTTCCTCCTAATCCTTCAATAGGCTTTTACCAACTGCGCGGGAAGAGAAGCAACTGGTCATTCTATAATAATAATAATATCTTGGGACAATTGACACCAATTGACCTAGCCCCAAACTAAGCAAAGCTTGTAATATGGGCACTAGACAACGGATAAACATACTTATATAGATGAATACATACTTAAATACATATTAAACATCCAAGACTCGAGAACAAACATTCGTATTTTTCATACAAATATCTATTCTGCCCCGACCGGGGATCGAACCCGGGACCTAAAGCTTCGTAGTTAGGTTCTCTAACTATTAGGCTATCCGGTCGTCTAATTCTATGTTTTTTCTTCACTCACAGTCCAGCACGGAAGAATAATAACTAATCTTTACGTTTCCATATTGTTAGCGACGAGCTCACTTTTTAATTAGTTTAAGTTATTATTTTGTAAAAATGATGGTAGTTTTAACGCGGTGTCGTCGCAGGTACAAATTGGCATTGTTCATTTTTTTTAGTATGCTCCAATTCGAAAACCATTTCGAGGAAAACCATCAATTATCCGATTTATCTTGTCCGATTTCAAAAATACTTTATGATTGCAGATATTTTTGTAAAAGTACTTTGAACCTTTGTTTGACCGAACGACCGGGTTTTTAGACAGAATCCAGCATCAAATGTTTGCCACAAAAATGAAAAAAAAAAAAGTTTGGCTATGGCAACTGTCACGTGTCACTGTCAAATCTAACAAAACCATAGACAAAGCCGTTTTTTTTATAGCCAGCCGAACGAAGGCGATTGGGATTCTGTCTAAATTCACGAATTATCAAACAGCGAAAAAATATTTATTATTAATTAACAAAGCTACGTAAAAGCATAATATTCAAATTAGTTGCTTGAAATAGTCCATTTTATCAAATAAAGGTGTTAAAAGGACAGCTTAAAAAAATGAACAATGCCAATTTAATTGTACGGCCGCAGTCAGTCAGTCCTCCGAAGCTATCCGCGACAGACGCCGCGCTTGTTATTGTCAAAATTTTGAGTTTTTTGTAACGATTTTGGTTCCGCAATATACCTGTTGCAAGTTAAAGTGTTTTTTTTTTCATTATTATCGCCGCGACTCCCATCTGCTACACACATTCTAGTTCAGACCGGTAACAATTAGAAAAAAACCTTCATCCCTCCGAGCACTCCATACTAACTTGATTACGTAATAAATCACGTCATTCACAAAGTATTAGTTGGGTGTTAGCGTCGCCATCCCCTGTCAGTTGCAATAAGTAGGGCTTTCCGAAACGCCTCGAAATATGGCTACAGTACCAGAAACTTCTACAGGGCAACCAATCAAAACGCCCGATCCGTGAATAGAATAGACAGTAACATTAAACCTATCTAGCATTTGAAAAACAACTCTCGTCCCTGTTGAGCAGTAGCATATCGGTACTATGCCTTAGTATATTGTATTTCTCCTCAGCTACTATCAAATTAATTTTGATGCTTTACTTTTTCGGTTTTACCGTTAGAAATTAAATTTCTAAACGTCAAAAATGTTCTAAATGTAAATGTGTTGTAATTGTGTCGTACAGACACATCATTCAAACAGATGACGCTTAGCGACAAAAATTCGCATAGTAACAAGGTCACGTGACAGCTAGTAACAGGTAAAAAAATTCGGAGACTACCCACCTGCTATGGGTGGTGTAGGGGTATAGCACGCGTCACGGAATGACGAGGATCCGGGTTCGATTCCCGGCCATAGCTTTACTTTTAGGATTTTTCTATGTGTTCTAATTTTCACTGACATTTAGAAATTTTATTTCTCCTTATTTTGTATCTACGTGTATCGTGTTGAGAGCAGGGCTTTTGTATTGTTATTGTAGGCAGGCTCAGTAATAAAATTCACTTTATTAGTTTCACATGCGTTCATGCATTTATTAAACAGGAGACTGGCCATGTTGCCAACTTAAAATATAAAATATCCTTAGTATTTATTTACTTATAAAATAAGGATTTGTTGGTGTTACCAACATGCTGGGGCCACAACTAGAAATTATTACTCAACTCAGGAGCCACAATATTTAAATATTTAAGTCCAGCATCTTGACGTCATACATTGGTCACAATGATAATTATAAAGCTAAGCAAATATAACATAAAAACCCTTTCTTTAAAAATGTACATACTATCCTTGTACGTAAAACCAAAACTTAACACAAATTAGTCGCTTCTGTTATCATTTTAATATATTTTCCTTAATTAACCTTTAACAAAGAGTCTTATTCTAAGATGCATATACACAACCAAGCTCTTCACAACACAATTGTATATTAAAGTTCAACTGGCAAAATACAAATTCCAGATAAAGAGCGTTTATAGATTTTCTTGTTAGGCGCTACAACCTCTACAACACGTACCTTATCGTCGGTGCCTGGGAACACCTTGACTATCCTGGCTAGGGGCCATGACATAGGCGGTAAGTTGGGCTCTCTTAGAAGCACTAACATTCCTTCTTTCACATTTGGAAGGCTATCGCGCCACTTAGGACGACATTGCAAAATATTTAAATATTGATTGTGCCACACTTTCCAGAAGTGTTGTTTGACAGCATTACATATTTCCCAGAATTTTAAACGGTTGCTAGGTACATCACAATTATTTTTTTCAGGAAGGCAGGTCAGAGCTGTGCCAATCAAGAAATGGCCTGGGGTGATATAACTAAAATCATTTGTATCAGAAGCTGTAACAGGCATGAGTGGTCTTGAGTTTAGCACAGCTTCGATCTGAGTCAATATAGTGTTTATTTGCTCATATGTTAAGACATAGGTTTGTATAATACGCTTTAAATGGAACTTAGTGCTTTTTACACAGGCTTCGGCAAGACCCGCAAACACAGGCGAGTAGCTAGGGACAAAATGAAAGTCGATGCCTTGATTAGACATTGAATGCTGCACCTGCGTCTGATGCACTGGAGATGAGTGCAATAAATACAACTTATCCAGCTCGTTCTTTGCCCCCTTAAAGTTACCTGCATTGTCGCAAAATATATCAGTAGGTAAGCCTCTCCTTGCTATAAATCGTTTTAAGCAAGCTAGGAAAGCCTATGTAGTCAAATCTGAGGATAGCTCTAGATGCGTCGCCTTTGTAACAAAACAGACTATTACACATATGTAACCTTTGGTTTCAACTGAGCGTCTAACCCGCGAGTTTTTTACTGGAATAGGACCCGCGAAGTCTATCCCTACTTTTTGGAATGGACGACAGGCAGTCACTCTTTGAGGTGGCAAAGAACCCATCAGCTGTTTAGCCGTCTCGGCTTTTATTCTGAAACAAACTAAACACTTGTCAACAATCTTTTTAACACGTCTTATTCCATCTATAATCCAAAATTTGTTATTCAAACTAGAGAGTAGCAGTTTCGGATGAGCATGTAACAAGCGTTTGTGTTCATGATGTATTATTAAGTCTGTAATTCGGGACTCTTTGGGTAAAATAACAGGGTGTTTTTGAGAAAATGAGATGCTTGCATTTTCTAATCGCCCAGTGACTCTAATTAAACCGGTTTTATCTAGGAATGGATACAATGGCTTCAATGATCCTTTTATATTTTCATTGTTGAGTAAGCATTTCAACTCATCTTTAAAATGCATATTTTGCTCGTGTTTTAGAATAAGCATCAGCGACTGTTCCAATTCAGAACTTTGTAGATAACTACAGTTGATTTTTGCGTTTTTTCGGCTAATATTATTGCAAAACCTTAAAACGTATGCTAGTACTCGTTTCATTTTGTTGAGATCCGAGAATTTGTCTAAAAAATTAAGAAAAAAACTTTCTTTTTGAGCTACAAGCACTACATCGTTGGAGATTGCTGAACTGGGTTTTAATTCGGGTAAATCATCAGGCAGCAGAATGGTATTACTATGTTGGTACTCCCTGTCTCGCAAGAAGGATGGCCCATTCCACCAGGTGGCGCTAGCAGCAAGATCTTGGGGATTCATACCGCGGCTGATGTAGTCTGCCGGGTTTTCGTGAGTACTGACGTACAACCAGCGCCATCTATCGGTCAACTGCTGAATCACTCTTACTCTGTTCGATACATAAGCTTGTAGTTTGAACAATTCGGTATTAATCCATGCTAATACAATTTGTGAATCAGAGTACAAATAAACATCATCTACTTTGACTTTGATCTTTAGTGTGTTGTACACTTTTGCTATCAGGTTTGCTAGCAGCAGTGCTGCATTGAGTTCCAATCTGGGTACTGTTAATTTATCTTTGCGTGGGTTGATCCTTGATTTCGAACAGAGTAAAAATAATTTGGGAATACCTGTTGATTCAACCACACGGAGGTAGATGCAGCACCCGTAGGCGGTGCTACTAGAGGCGTCAGCGAAACCGATCAGCTGCACAGCTTCAACATCGGGAGGGACTGGGATGTTCCTGTCTAAATTAATTTGTTTCATGGTTTCCAAGCTAGAAGTAAAATGCAACCACTCACTCATGATCTCCTCAGAGGGACTAGCATCCCAATCAATTTTCTCAAGCCACAATTTCTGCATAATCACCTTAGCCTTTACAATGACTGGACTGACAAAGCCCATGGGATCATAAAATTTGGAAATGTGACTTAATATTTCTCTTTTTGTTATGGGTGCAGATTTTGTTTGTTTTGGCGAATTTATGATAAAGCAATCTTTTTTAGTGTCTATTGTCAAACCTAAAGCCTTTAAATTTGGAGTTTCTTTTTGTAAATCTATTTGACTAAATTGCTGTTGGCTTAAAGGGATATCAGCAAGTACCTCGGCATTATTTGAAGACCATTTATGCGTTGTAAAGCTCCCCATCTTGAGTAACTGTTGTAATTGTGACTTAGCGGTAAGCAGAGTGCGTAAATCAGAGTGAGAGTACAACACATCATCGACATAGGTACAGTTTTTGAGCAAAAGGGATGCCATTGGTAAGTCGTTTTCATGCTGAATCGCCAGTTCATGCAAACACCTTGTAGCCAGATAAGTTGAGCTTTTCAAACCATATGTAACAGTGTCCAAGCAAATACATTGCAGCTTATCGTTAGGGTTATTGCGCCATAAGATGTTTTGCAGAGGAGTGTGCTCTGGGTTCACTAATATGTTTCGGAACATTTTTTGTATGTCAGTACTAAATGTGTGATCACCAAATCTATACAGCAATATAATATCAAAGAGATCCCTTTGAACCGTAGGTCCATTTGCTAATATATCATTGAGGGAAACCCTTTTGCTTGTTTTGAGCGAACCGTCAAACACAACGCGAGTACGTGTTGTTGTACTGTTTTCGTTAACGACTGCGTGATGCGGTAAGAAATATATTGGCTGTTTGTCGAAATCGTAGGACTCGAAATTTACAAAATGAGCATGGCCTAGATCAACATACTCATGAATGAATTTTTTGTATTCAGTAAGCATGTTTATATTTTTATGTAGTTTTTTTTCGAGACTTAAAAATCTATATAGTGCCAGATCAAAAGAGCTGCCTAAAGCTTGATTGATTTCACTTAGTGGTAATTTTAGAGGTAAATCTACTTGAAATTTATCATTCTTCAACTGTACAGTGTTCTGAAAATTTTGTTCGCAGAGTTCAAATTCTGCTATTGTTTCTTTGAAAACCTCAGGGACATCCTCCGTTTTCCAAAACGATTTCAGCGTGTTGTTAATATCAGAGTTAGTTTCGTGGCATACCTGGCAATGTAGACTAACTTTATTACATGCTGTAGCTTGCAAGCCCCCTCCAATAATATACCCAAATCGAGTGTTGAGCAGGTGTGTGTTGTGCTGGCTCGTCGGCTCAAGTGTTGGTTGGCTCTGGTGCCCGCTGTGCTGCTCTCCATTCGGGGCCTGCGCGGGCGTCGCGGCTACTGTTGCAGGTTGGTGACTTGGCAGAAGCACCTGGAAAAACACATCCGCTCCCATTAGCATGCTGATTTCAGATGGGACATTGAACTCTTCATCAGCTAATTGGATGCCTGGAGGTATAACAATTGATGACACATCAAATTTTGTTTGCGGCATGGGGCAAGTTATGTTATCAACTACATGGCAGTTGATGTTAATTTTGAAGGGAGACGTCTTGGAGTGTACTTCGAGAGGGATAGAGTACATAGTACTATTTTTTGCATTTGCTATACCAATTATATTTGTCTCATCCCTTACTGGTGTCAACCCTAGAATGTCTATTACCTTACTTGTAACCAGCGAGGCTTGAGAGGCAGAGTCCAATATGGCCTTGACATAAACCTCCTTGTTGTCCCGAGCTATCAATTTGACTTTCACTGTGGGGAGTAAGACTTTACATTGATTTCCCGCAATCAGGGAGACAGCTTCGGCTTTGGCATTGTTATTTTCTGTGTGCAACAATGAGTTGTGCACCCCCTTGCATTGTGCACATCTAAAATGAAATTTGCATTTGCCTATGTGTCTGTTTAGACAAATGATACACAATTTGTTTTGGCTTACAAAATCTACTCTGTCTTTTGCAGGTAATAATTTAAAATTGTTGCAAGAGAATATTTTGTGTTTAACTTACAATAGCGACATCCCGGAGATGATGAAGTTTCCACCGTAGCTGCGTGGATGGCTACCTGACCATCTTTATACGGAGCCAGCTCAGCATTCTCCAACGCCAGAGCTCTTTTTTCCAGGAACTCGAGGAAAGAAGTAACCGTGGGCTTCTGATTATCTTCACGCTTAAGTTGATAATCCCTCGCGGTTTGCATCTCTAATTTGCGATTTAAAATACATATTAAAATTGGATCCCACGCATCTATATCGTTTTTAAGGTTTCGCAATGCAGCCAAACTTTGTTTTATATTAGATACAAATTCCCTCAGTTGTACAGAATTCGGCTTGGTAATGTTTGGCAAATCAAGAATGCTGCTTATGTGCTCGTTTATAATTATGAATTCGTTAAAATATCTATTGTCTAGTAATTTAATGGCTTCATCATAACTCGGGCTGGACAATGGCAGGTTCTTGATGAGGTTGTAAGGTTCATCCCTTAAATAAGATCGTAAGTAATGCAGTTTCTGCACGTTGTCCAGACCAGAGTCATTATGAATGACCGATTTGAACAATTCCATGAACGTTACATAGTCTGTGTATTTACCTGTAAATGGTTCTATATTAATAGTAGGCAATTTAGCACTGGATCGTGGTATGGCTGCAGTATGCTGAACTTGAGGAAGTTCTACGCATTTTTCGAAAACACCCAAAGTATTAAAATATTTGAGTTCGACCGCGTCGACATCTTCGCTGTCTTCAGGCGAGAGTTGAATTATAGCCTCATTACAAGCTTCGTATTTTTTAAAGGATTCAACCAACTTAGTCTTCCTTGCCTGTACTGACTGCGGTGTGGCTTCGGTAATGTCTTTACTGTATGCAAAGTTGTGAAACCGCGTGATAACGCCCTTTGCATATCCACGTTCGCTCACAAGCTCTTTGAGCTTGCGCGCAGGCAAATCCACTCCTTCCGTCATACTTTATAAGTAGATAAACATACACAACAACAAATACACTTAGATTTTTAAATTAGCAACGTCACTAAACTATTTTAGCTCCAAAAATCGCTTAACGTTAAGCTTACTACATAAACAAACAAAATGGCTTCAGTCCGACATTAGCGTCGCGTCGCATGTAGTAATCAGCGCTATTATTCTTGCAACCTTAAAGTCTCTCACTCACACGAACCGCAGCTAGTATCTTCCTTCCTTGTCTTCTGTGACACGAACTCTTGCGCGTTGTTAAATGTCGCCAAGGCTACCAGCCGCAGCATGCAAAGTGTTGCCAAGTTAGCGACCGCTGCTTGAAATGTTTAGAATGATTGCGAATTCTGAGAATTCGAAAATTTGCATACTTAACCTTCACGTTTTTCTTCTTCACTTCTAAAGACGAAGGTATTAATTTTGTATGAGGTGACGAGAATTACCGCTGAGGTTTGCTCGTATTTGTTATTTCGCAGGAATATTGTTAAACCACCGAAATCGCACTGCACTTGCCTGGAGTAAACACGTGGGACTTGCGGGTTTGGGCTTATAATTGTTCTCCTGAATCTTGAGTCTCCTGAGTCTTTTTTCACAGCAAATCTTGAACTCACTCTCCTTATCGAAGGACCATGTTGAGAGCAGGGCTTTTGTATTGTTATTGTAGGCAGGCTCAGTAATAAAATTCACTTTATTAGTTTCACATGCGTTCATGCATTTATTAAACAGGAGACTGGCCATGTTGCCAACTTAAAATATAAAATATCCTTAGTATTTATTTACTTATAAAATAAGGATTTGTTGGTGTTACCAACATATCGAATGTGTGCAAATAAATGTTTCTCTTTCTTTCTCTTTCTAGATGTTCCACGGGAGTTTGTGATTGTGTCGTACAGACACATCATTCAAACAGATGACGCTTAGCGACAACAAGTCGCATAGTAACAAGGTAGACAGCTAGTATCAGATAGAAAAATTCGAAGGCTTACCCACCTGCTGTGGGTGGTGTAGGGGTATAGCACGCGTCACGGAATGACGAGGATCCGGGTTCGGATTTTTCAGTGTCTTTTAGAAATTTAGTACCTAACATTAAATTAAAAAAAAAACCAATGCGTTAAATGACTAATGATTCAATTTTAAGGCAAAAATGCCTTACATCGTTTTTGAAAACAGCTGACACTCTTCAAACTGCTGAACTAATTTTAGCCAAACATAGCTAAAAAACACCGCAAGGAAATTGGCTTTGGAGTGATAAAACCGCATCCAAATCGGCTCATCCGCTTAAGAGCGTGTGTTAAGAGGAGAGGTGTACCATTTCTTGCAAGGCCGGCAACGCGCTAGCAGTCCCATTGGTGCTGTAGTTGTCCATGGGCGGCAGTGATCACTTACCATCAGGTGCCCGTTTGTCGGTTTAAATATATATAAAAAAAGAGCTACGATGTCACATATAGACACACAGAGAGAGACATCGAAGTCAAATTTTTATCATACGCTATCTCTAACTTCTTTTTTTTTATTCGTTGTCTGGTAAACTATTAAGCAATAAGACCGCCTATTGTCAACCTTGTTCTTTGTTTCTGTATTGTTTTGTACTGATTTGTGTCGTTCAATAAAGAGTATTTGTATTGTATTGTATTGTATCGCAATCATGCTAAACGTGGCCTTAAAGTTTTGTTACCTTCGGCTCTGTCGACCCCGTAAGGGATTAAGACATGACACATGATATACCCTACTAATATTATAAATGTGAAAGTTTGTGAGTATGGATGTTTGTTACTCTTTCATGCCAGAACGGCTGGACAGATCTGGATGAAATTTGGAACATAGATAGATTATAGCCTGGAATAACACATAGGCTACTTTTTATCCCGGAAAATTGCGTAATTCCTGCGGGATAGCGATAAACGAATTCTATGCAGACTAAGTTGCAGGCAAAAGCTAGTGTATATATATGTATTGTATCGCACCGCACTTTTTGCGTAAGGGGTTAAGAATTACGAGTTCAGAGACAAAAAGAAAATTGGTAAACATTACATTGTAGTACCTATACGAAATTCGGAAAAACGAAAGGATTCGCTCTGTCTTGACTTTTTCCTATCCGAGATCTGTCTTTGTATTCGCTATACAAAGACAGATCTCGGATAGGAAAAAGTCAAGACAGCGAATCCTTTCGTTTTTCCGAATTTCGTATAGGTACTTTAATGTAATGTTTGATTCATGGACGATTGTTCGGTATTGTCAAGGAGGCCATACTATCGATTTTGATAGTAATTATTCAAACGTCTGCATCGATCTGTTCCCGATTTAAAAACCACTTATAACTAGATCAAGACTACAATTCAGGTGTAGTTTAAAATTTCATACGTTAATTATACCTAACTAGCTTCTGCCTGCGTTTTCGTCCACGTAGAATTAGACTTAAGAATTGTTGATAGTATATTCTGCAATAAGTATTTACGTATTTTTTGAGTACGGGACCCTAAAAGTTATAAATTATGCCGAATATCCCCCTGAGCCCAATGACGCCTCACTAATTATTTTACGATAGTCATTATAATATTAAACTTTATTGCAAATCTCTCAACTTACCAAATAACAGTTTTATAACCTGAACTGTTTTCAAATCTGTAGAGACAAGTCGAATGAACGTTATATTTCTGGTGACGCCGAAAACATTAATTATTTCGCGGAGAATAGTTTTTAGCAAGCAATATCTGGTTGAACGCAATTTTATTTCTGTAGGGTGAAATGAGGCGCCAAGAAGTACACACAGAAGGTTTATTAAGTAAACTTACAAAATAAGTTAAGTCTTACTCTAGTCGAATACCCTAGCTAAGCAAAAGCATAACCATATGAGTTTTGGAATGGACCGCAGCGGCGTTCTCACTCCACTCACTTGATCGGTTTCCACTGGAGGATGGCAGAGGCCTTCTCTCCAGCTTGACCGCTGGCTAGCGAATGATGATAGTTGAGGCTGCTGCGGTTTTATAGGGACCGCGCGCCGCGTTCGGAGATGCTCGGGTCCGTGTCGGTCCGCCGAGCGCGATAGATAGCGAGTGTGCGAGCGGGAACGTATTCGAGTCCGCGCGCATTGCGTAGTTGATGTGATGTTTCGTTAACTTGTCGCTTCATTTCTCATAAGAATATATACAATAATTCACTTATATGAGAACATAATAAACTTAGTAAATTTATGACCGACGGTTGGGAGCGAAACAAAAAACAGTAAAAGGTAGTTTTATACAAAAAAAACAGCTCGCCATCCGCATACGTTCGCCAACAATGATAATGCAGAATGCACCCTCTGTCCTTATATGAATATGATTCAAAATCCTTAAAACATTTACAGGGATATTTATTTAAACTAACCCCACCAAGCGAAGCGAATTAGCTCGATGAAGAACCAATGGGCAGGCCATGTAGCACGGAGAACAGATGGTCGTTGGAAAGAAAGAAAGAAAGAAAGAAGACATTTATTCCTTTTTGCAAGACGCACTTCCATGCTGGTCTGGGAGCAAGGAAAAAACATAGAATGTACCAGTTGCTTGTCTACCCGCGCAGATGGTAAAAGCTCATCGAGGGAATGGGCGAAAATCATAGGAATCATGTTTTAGGCGATGAGGCTAGCAACCCATCACCATTTTGATTCCATTTTCCACCTATATGCCCACAATCTTGCTAAATGTGGCCTTTGGTCTTGTTACCTTAGGCTCTGTCTACACAGTAAGGGATACCGAAGTGATTTATGTATATATATATGTACGTATCGTCATAAAATTCTGTTCTATTTTTATCTATTTCTCTGTTTTGTTGTTTTATATTTTTATATTTTCCGCTTCAACACGCCTGCGAACTTCAACGCACGCTCCAGAAATTCTTTCAACGTTTTGTCCAATCGTTGTGCAAATATTTTCGGCAGAAATGAAACAGGCGCAAACAAGCACTTCGGTACGCTCCCGGCGGACCCCTAAAAAGAACTTTATTGTCAAATTTGTAAGCTATCCCAAACCTTCGTTACTCTAGTTATTCCACGGAAACTTTTAACAATAGACACTCAGGAACTTTGTAAATTTTGTTAAAAATACCTAAGCAACTTTGCTCTGGAAGTTCTCTTTATGTCGTTAACCGCTAAGTGTTTTAGAATTCTTAATATAAGTACAAAAATACTTTTGTCGTGTTGCGAGAGGTCTTTGGGGACTGTGAGAATTGTTTTATTTGATGCCTGCGTCTACGTCTATGGCTTTAGAAAAAGTTTGTTGTAAAACTATAAATAAAAAAGGTGCCCTAAATCGCTGCCTGGTGGCATGGTAACCAGAAGGCTGGCAACATTACCGCGTTGTATGGCAATGCTTACCCTTTGTGCTAAAAAAAACTAACCCTCTGGTCACCCGAAGCTTCATTTAGGTATATTACTAACATAGACTAAATGGACGTATTATGTAACTAACAAAATTGACATGTATTTATTCTACAATAAACCACCTTTTAAAATCGAAAAAAAAAAGTTTTTGTGTATTAAGCAGCATAAGTTTTGTAGTTTTTTAACTATCCCACGGAAACTCTTTAATTTTCCGGGATTAAAAGTATCTTAAATATTGACCAGCGACATAAGGTACCATCACGTACGAAAATCTCATTTAAATCGGTCTAACAGTTTTGGAGATTAGTGAACGCAGACATTATAGATTTGTTTCTGTATTGTTTTGTACTGATTTGTGGTGTTCAATAAAGAGTATTTGTATTGTATTGTATTGTATTATAGGTAAATCGACACATCCATAGATACATACATACAGACAGACATAAGTATAAAATCTACTTTCCTGTGTTTTATTACTCTTCCCTAATCGTTAGCACTATATTTTTGATGAATTTATTTAATGTACAGACACGAACTTTCTACTGAATTATTATACATGCACACACATCACATCTATATCCCTTACGGGGTAGACAGAGCCTAAGGTAACAAGACCTTAAAGCCACGTTCAGCATGATTGTGGGCGTGGGAAATTAAAATATTTCATCGCTAAAAACACCAGCTATTAGTTCAGCAAACAAGTTTTCAGTGAGAATTCTGCTTTGCCTTAAATACCGCTTGCATTTTATTTACAAACTTTACAAACCTAATTTTCATCACTCCCGTAGTTCCGAATGAGAAACGAGCAATTAATTATATTTGCCAAAACTTCAATTCACAATTGCAAAAGCGGAAACTCCCCGCAAAAGTACAAAAGATTCCTCACGAATGATCCCCCGGGCATTTCATAACTCATTTCGAGCGTTACTCGGAATTTTCTAATTCAAACGTAACAGAGATGGGAATTTTGCATAAAAATGTAAGTGCGTACGAACCTCATAACCTTCATATGGTCGCTAAGCTCTTTACACCCCTCATATAATACCGCGTACGTCGTATGACTTTTACGGTCTTCCGCGGTCTAATTTTAAAAGTGGCAAAATTGTATGCAAATTTCCGCCTTTGAAAATGAGCTGGTAGCTTTGTTAATTATAGGAGTAGCGGTTTGAATTAGGCGAATGCCGAGCGTGCCCGAAATGATGTTCGTTAGTTTTGTCAATTATTGGCTTAAAACTTGTTTAGAAAATGGTTTTGGAGTCTAGCTTCTTTGTAGGATGAAATCAGGAGCCTTATTACCAGACCCATACTAAAGATGACAGCTAAAACCTGAATTGGGTCGGAATTTCTTCCATGCTGGTCTGGGAGTAAAGATAAAACAGAATTTACCAGTTGCTTCTCTTCCCGCGCAGATGGTAAAAGCCAATCGAGGTAATGGGCGAAAGTCTAAGGAATCATGTATAGGCGATGCGGCTAGTAACCCATCACTATTTGATTTCCTTTTCCACCTATACGACCTTAATCATGCTAAACGTGGCCTCAAGGTTTTGTTACTTTAAGCTCTGTCTACTTTGTAAGGGATAAAGACGTGATATAAAAAAATACGCCTCGAAAACGTTAGCGTCAAAATTTCAAATACTATAAGAATACTTTGCTACCATAGTATACCAATTTATTCATAGTAATTGAGACGTTTATGAACACATTCAATACGTTTTTTTGTGTGAAAACTTCACTAGGGGCTCAGAGGCCTTACCATGACGTCTTAATGTGATTCAATTCCGACCCAGTTCAGGTTTTAGCTGTCATTTTTAGTATGAATCTGACAGCGAGCGAACCTAAGCTGAATCGGGATTGAATCGCATATAGACGTCTTGGTAAGGCCCTAGATATGGGCATCATTGACTCTCATCGATTCTTTCACTTCTCAGAACTAGTTATTCAATACTTACGTAGTTCGAGTTAGGCGTCTTATTTAAAAATACGAAGATAAATTTTCTGGCAGCAAGATGGAATAAAAATTATATTTTCGCGAATTTTTCCGCATCGTGAAATATTTTCGCATCTTAAACGAGCCGAGGAAAATGTTCCAAGAACTTTAAAAGACAAAGCAAAACAAAATATGGTAATTTGCAATCAGAGACGAATTAGTCAGTATTCCTGAATTTTAATCCACGCTCCGGAGCGTCGCGACGCGGTCGCCATTTTGTTGCTCCGCCATTTTGTGCGGAAGCATGTAATGGCCGCTCTGTCGGTCACAGTAAACAGCTTAGTACGCTTCCTACAATGTCAGCGCATAAAATCTACTTAAAAACCGGTTGCCTGTAAAGTCGGTATACGGGCGAAAGTTTTACGTGACAACGACTTTGAGTGGTAAAATAATTTTAATGTGAATATTCATTCGTATAGTAGGAAGAAGCGCAAGACATGAACCGGTGTGTATGCCTATCTCTCTCACTCTCTCTCTCTCGCTCTGTCTCTCTCGCTCTTAGGCGGGCTAACTGTGCTCGAGTGGAAGGGACGCGTGCCTTTCACTTTTTATGTCTGTCTCTCTCGCTCTTAGGCGGGCTAACCATGCCTCTCACTCGCTCTCATTGTGAGCGCATAACGTGAGCGGAGCGTAACGCAGTTTCTTGAAGTGTCACCCGGCAAACCAATTTATAAGACGTTGTCACGTCAATAAAACTTTGATACTTATGCTGTACTCTTAATCGTAAGCAAGATGCGTTTGTTTTTATACACGACGAAAGACAAACGAGCAATGGGGCAACACCGGAGTAATAATTATAGTAGCATTATCAGCTTAGAGGGCTTATACAAAATACCTCATGTTCTCCACGCTGGAACACAACAAGCACTGCGATTGATTCACTTTTTTTTGATCGTGCATAAAAATACCCACCAGGTGATTGGACACCAGGTTAGTGATGAGTTATATTTAATAGGTACCCACCCAATTGATAACATAACGCACAGTGCGATTGTATTTAAATAGCGCCTCCAAACTCACGCCGAGGACCCCCGAGAACACCCGAGAAGCGTGAATGTGATCGCTTTCTCGCTATCTCATTCTCGCGCTGGCCTGTTCTCCGATCGGTGTCGGTATTTTTGTCCGCTTCAAAGGGTTTCTCGGGATTTCTATGAGAAGGTCGCATGAGTATAGATGCCTTCTCGGTTCTCGCGTAATTTCTCGGCAAGACTTCTCGGCGAGACTTCTCGCGTGAGTCTGTAGCCGCTAAAAGACCTTCGTCTTGCTGTCACTCTTATGGGTTCGATACTTGAAGCTGTCGATGGTCTCCGAAACCCAAATGTCGTTTTAGCTCATGGTCCGTAGCTAAGACATTCCAGAGATTAAAACTATGTTTTCCTACTGTCCCCAATCTGTGTTTTGTCCGACCTTTGTATTAGTTGCGGCTTTATGCGACTATGTTAATGGACTGAGACCTCGTAAAAGGGATGCGAATAGTCTAAGAGCTCGCATCATCTCCCGTAATCCTTCCTGGAATGGAATTACATGGCGTAAATTATGTTTCGAGAAGTTGGCGCTAGACTTGGTTTCATGGCTATGTTTAATAGCGTGACTTATCAAAGTAGTTGCTTTGTAGCCACACTAGCTTGGTTAGAGTATTGTATCCGCGGCTTAAACCCGCAAAAGACCTCTCAGAATTTTAACTTTCTTCGAAAGCTTGGGTGTCAAAGAACCATGCATCCATTCATCGATATTTTTAATTTGTTCTTTTCAGTCTCCTAAAATGTAGTTTGTTCTTCTTATATTAGTGTTTAAATGGAATGTTAAAATTATTTTGTATTGGAAAACACGACTTTTTGCCAAGTTTCTACTAGCGCATTCTTCTTTTGCAATGATGCTTGATGCTTTCCAAAATAAATGCTTGATTTTGATTTCAAAATCAATCATGTTTAATTATGCTAGAGTAATTTGAATCAGTGAGCAAGACTCAGCAGAAGAGACACCAGTAAACATAAATTTAAAATTTAAATAACCGCCCCACGCTATAACTGCCGAACCGATTTTTTTCGAATCAAAAAAACCGCATCGAAATCAGTCCAGCCGTTTGAGAGCCCGATGCCACAGACAGACACACACACGCACAGACATCGTCGTCAAACTTGTAACACCCCTCTTATTACGATGGGGGTTAAATATACATACCTACATACATACACATATCACGTCTTTATCCCTTACGAGGTAGACAGAGCCTATTGTATGGCAACAAGACTTAAAGGCCACATGAATAATTCTATGCTAATAGCCTATAGCATGACTCCTTGCCTCCATGACTTTTTGTCGTCCTATATTACATGTTTTTTTACACCCACAGCTAAAATATACGTCTTTCTCAAACGTTTTTCCAGCAAACAACGGCAAGCTCTATCCAGATTTTTACAGGAACCTTTAACGAAGTCGTCAACATATATGGCCTATTTAGTTTCTTCCGATCAAATCTTTGCTCTTAAACTAAGTACATCTAAAAGTTACATCAAAAAGCGATCACGTTATCTTCATTAAGCTACGCTATTGGCTCTCAACTCGACTTGCGCTTGTCAACTTTTTTTACTACACCCATAACGGATCTCTGAACGTAGGGTATAATCTTTCACACAAAACGCTTCCTCGGCAATATAGGAATCGATATCGAATTCGTACCCAAATAAATCCGCGGCCCGAATGGCCGCCGTAATATATTTTGTTTTGAAAAATCACATACAATAAAGGTATCTAGATCCTACGGACGAACCCGGGACAAATGGTTGAGCGATCTGTACCATTTGTCATTTCGCTGAACAAGTCGGTATCTAGACATAAAAGATGTGTTTTTTACCAAATGGAAGCTAAAATTCCCGCGACGGACGGGAGAAATGTGAATTAAATGACGGATTCAACTACGCGTAAACGAGAGAGAAAACGAAAGGATGTAAGTGCACATGCTTTCCAGCATAGAGAGTAAGACAACCGCTGAAATTACCGGCACAAGGGGGAGTCTATCCTAGCTCTCTAGGCTAGCAACCCTGCGGCTCTAGAGTTGCGGTCCATGGGTGGTGCTCGCATCAGGCGACCCGCTTGATCGTTTGAATCTACGATACAGAATTAAAATTAGCTGAAGATCTTTGATGTCCTATTAAATAACGCACGGGCTCTCGCCATCGCATTTTAACTATCTTCTATCCTTACCCTTTGACAGAAAGAAACGATTCTAAGCGCGTTAGAAAATGGCCTCAAGAAGACATATACCTACAAGTTAGATAGTTAATAGATTATGTAGTATATTTTATCTGTGTGTTTCGTGAGTCACAGAGGGTTCTGGCTGAAAATCAGTGCTGCAGGTTTAACACCTCAGCGTAATGCTGAGCCAGCGACCGTTACACGTTTGCGAAGACACACAACGCTGATGGTCTATTTTTCATGTCTGTTTTTTTTCACACCACACTATTCCCATCACTATTTTGATTCCACTTTCCACCTATACGCCCACAGACCTGATGAACGAGGCCCGGTAGATCTTGTTACCTTAGGCTCTGTCTACCCCGTAAGGGATAAAGACGTGATTTGTGTATGTATGTATATTATCGACGGATATAGACCATGGTTACATTGAACGAGCTACCAGTACGACCGGTGAGCTATTGCTTTGTCTCCGACACACTTTTTATGCTACGTGCAATGTTTGTGTGTTTTGCCTAGTGTGGGAATCACTGCTCCTTCTGTTCTGTAAAATATTTATTAAGAAAATAAAAATTTATTATTATTATTATTATTATTATTCTTCCATGCTGGTCTGGGAGTAAAGAAAAAACATAGAATGTACCAGTTGCTTCTCTACCCGCGCAGATGGTAAAAGCCCATCGAGGGAATGGGCAAAAACATAGGAATCTTGTTATAGGCGATGAGGTTAGCAACCCATCACTATTTTGATTCCATTTTCCACCTATACGCCCACAATTTTGCTAAATGTGGCCTGTAGGTCTTGTTACCTTAGGCTCTGTCTACCCCGTAAGGGATAAAGACGTGATTTGTGTGTGTGTGTGTGTGTGTGTGTGTTATTATTTTCTATATTTGTTGAACTGTACAGTAGTGTGTGTGTGTTTTTTTTTCTACAAAATTGTGTACCTATATTCTCTTAAGCGCCCCGTAAACGATCAAATTTGTTTGACAAACTTGCTTGTCAAACAACACGTCATCATCAAACATAAGCGTAAACGATCAAACCAAATATCAAACAAATTTGTTACAGCGCCCCGCGCAAACGGTCAAACTTGCTTGACAAACTTGTTTGTCAAACTTCTTCTACCGAGATCTTGTGTGACAAACACCGTCGTACACGTTCAAACCTGTTTGTCAAACTCGACATCAATCCAGATTTTCATCAAACGCATCAAACACGTAGATTGTTTGACAAACGCCTCAAACACAGCCGTACACGATCAAATTGTTTGACAAACACGTAAAGTTTGACAAACAATTTGATCGTTTACCGGGCGCTTTATATTTTTGTGTGTCTTGGTAAAAAGATAAAGATATTTGTCTTCTTTCTTTCTTTCTTTCTACAAAAGTCATCTTTGACCACATATCATTTTGTCCTCGTATCATTATGTCGGTATGAGTCATCACGTATAGACGAATAGTTTAAGTCGGCCGCCATATCACCACAATCGGGGCAGATACCTCATTAACCAGGTTACGACTGACGCGACATTCGTCTTTACGATTATCCCCACCCCTTTAGGTCTTCTCCTCACCCCCCACCTTACACACCAGTGTAGGTGTGACAGAGGAGTAAATACTGTATTTTGTTAGTTTTCGCCTTTCATGATTAGTTTTAAGTTGAAATTGAACTCCGCAAAGTAACGACTTCTTTTGTTTTTTTTTATTGGATCCTACTAATACGTAAATAGTTATATCATGTCTTTATCAGACAGAGCATAAGGTAACAAAGCCTTATGGCCACATTTAGAATGATTAAGGGCGTATAGGTGGAAAGGGAAATCAAAATAGTGACGGGTTGGTAACCGCATCGCCAATAACATGATTCCTAAGATTTTCGCCCATTCCCACGATGGGTTTTTACCATCTGCGCGGGAAGAGAAGCAACTGGTAAATTCTATGTTAATAATCCTAAACTGCTAATCCTACTAATACTATAAGTCCCGTTAAGTAAGTAAGTAAATGCTTTATTTCACTAATATCCAACTAATATTATAAATGCGAAATTCTGACGATGTGAGTGAGTGAGCGTGTATGTTTGTTCTTTTTTCACGCTGAAACGACTGGACGGATTTGGATAAAATTTGGAACGATGATAGCTGTTTCCCTAGATTAAAACATAGGCTACTTTTTATCCCGGAATTTTGCATGGTTCCTGCGGGAAAGCGATAAACATGTGAAAGGTAGCTGCTTAGAGTCGCGACGTAATACTTATTGCAGAATATACTATCAATATAACGACCGGATAGCCTAGTGGTTAGTGACCCTGACTATGGAGCTAGAGGTCCCGGGTTCGAATCCCGGTAGGGGCAGACAGTTGTATGATGAATACGAATGTTTGTGCCCGAGTCATGGATGTTGTATGTATTTAATTATGTATTTATCTACATTATATAAGTATGTTTATCTGTTGCCTAGTACCCATAGTACAAGCTTTGTTTAGTTTGGGGCTGGGTCAATTGGTGTAATTTGTCCCAAGATATTTATTTATTTATTATATCTGTTCTTAAGTCAAACACAAACAGTCTTCACTGTTGTAGGTTTGTTACTTCGATCGGCCGACGGTCGAATCCTGAATGTAGTTCTTGGAGCTCACGTACTGTATTTGTCTGTAAGTCCTTTTTCTCGAGCATATTTTAGAGTCCCATTCCTGGATCATGACGTCATCCTCTTCCTTTTAAATTTGCTATGTTCCTTTATTCACCGTGGAAACTACTACAATACTTCAGGCAGAAATCAGGCAGGAATCAGGCAGTCTGCCTCCGTGGCGTCGTTCAAGGAAGGCTTGAGGAAGATATGGCTCACACCATCTCCTTAGATATTGTATGTGTGTACTCTTATTGTATTTTGTATGTATACATGTGTGTAATGATATTTAGTTATTTATTTTATGTTTTGTTTATTGTACTTAGATCTGTACGCTCTATTGTGGCTTTTACTATCTGGATTTTTATACTTCTTTTTTCTTTTTTCTTCTCTTCTTTTTTCTTTGCTTCCATGCTGGTCTGGGAGCAAAGAAAAAACATAGAATAGACCAGTTGCTTCTCTACCCGCGCAGATGGTAAAAGGCCATCGAGGGAATGGGCGAAAATCATAGGAATCATGTTATAGGCGATGAGGCTAGCAACCCATCACTATTTTGATTTCATTTTTCACTTATACGCCCACAATCTTGCTAAATGTGACCTGTAGGTATCTGTTACTTAAGGCTCTGTCTACCCCGTAAGGGATAAAGACGTGATTTGTGTATGTATGTATGTAATTTTATACTTTCGCCTTTGTGCATTTATTAATGTTATTTTTATTTTTTTGTGAATTGTATCTGTTTCTTTATATTTGTACAATAAAGCATTTACTTACTTACAATACTGCTACCATCAACATTAGGTTCTTGCTTCCTTTAAGAAAAACGTCTTGTCTGTCATTAGCTCGCAGCACAAAAAGCATTTCCGAGACGTCATAAGAATAACATGCAATTTTTCACGGGACCCGAAACTAACCTTTTACCAATGGATTTCCCTGATTTGTCCTTGAAGGGTGTCGTCATGATTTTTCATTTTTGCAAAAAAAGGGTCGGCCCTCCATTGAGATTTGTAGGTACTGTCCCTTCCGATATCGAGGAAATGCGGGGAGATGAGCAGATCGACTGACAGTTTTTATTAGGGTTAAAGGAACCTACGCTTTAACATGGGATGGGATTCCGATTTCTGCGATGGTTAAGTAAGTTAAGGAAGTTGTGATTGTAATCAGAGATCAGTCAGTGATCAGTAAAGACCGGATTATATGCATTTGCATATTCGCATATGCATTGGCATAGTAGCTATTCTCAGCGGTATAAGCATATTTTACCTAAAATCTAGTTATGATGCATATTATCGGCACATTTACAACATTTTTCACTCGCCCTGCGTTCCGAAATGCGACCAAATTTAATAACAGTCACAAAATATAAGGCTATTTAGTAATAATTGTGACTTGTTACTGCATTTCGGAACACAGTCAGTAGCCGCGCGCGTCTTTTGTTTTGACAGTTGCGATAATAAAATGAAAGATACTACTACAAAGTCGTTCCACCTATTACGCATATAAATTGTTAGTTGTTCATACTTGACGTGCGTGCTCATTGATCTGCAGTTTAGTTTTTTTATTATTATTTTATTATATTTTTTTTGGGATTCCTAAAATTAATCATTTAATTTCGCATATTCTGCCAATTTTCGTGCATATTTCAAGCATTTTTCATGCATATTTGCATGCATATAACAAGCTTTTTATGTTGCATATAATCCGGTCTCTACTGATCAGTCAGTGTTTCTGAGTGAATCAGGGAGTTTGTAGTTGTGTACAAACACATCAATCAAACAGATGACGCTTGGCGACAAAAATTCGCATAGTAACAAGGTTACGTGACAGCTGCTTGTAACAGATAGAAAAATTCGAAGACTAACCCACCTGCTATGGGTGGTGTAGGGGTGCACGCGTCACGGAATGACGAGGATCCGGGTTTGATTCCCGGCCATAGCTTTACTTTTCGGATTTTTCCGTGTTCTAATTTTCAGTGTCGTTTAGAAATTTGTAATCAGTGAGTTCATTTTTAACCGACGAAAAAAAACGGAGGTTCTCAAGTCGACGCGTATTTTTTTAGGGTTCCTTACCACAAAATTAAACGTTTACGGTATGGAAACCTTTACTTTGTTGTCCATCCGTCTGTCCTTCTCTCAACGCTCTTTTTCTCAGAAACGCTAAAAGATATAACACACACACATACACAAATCACGACTTTATCCCTTACGGGGTAGACAGAGCCTAAGGTGGCTAGACCCATAGGCCACGGTTAACAAGATTGTGGGCGTACAGATGGCAAATAATTGAATCAAAATAGTGATGGTTTGCTAGCCGCATCGCTTATAACATGATTCCTATAATTTTCGCCCATTCCCTCGATAGGCTTTTACCATCTGCGCGGAGAAGTAACTACATTCTATGTTTTTTCTTTGCTCCCACACCAGCGAGGAAGTTAGTGGTCTGAAGTCGAGTACGAATGATCGATGTTCAAAATAAGGGACTCAATCAAAATAAGACTCAATCGTAATTACACATAAATGGATAACTCACGTCTGCATTTGACAATAATAAAAATGACGATGAAAACGAGGGTAGTTGTGCGCCGCTGTCAGTTGCGTCGAGCAGCCGCGCGAACAGAGCGCTGGCGCGCAGTGTTCGTTTCGCTGCCGCCGGGGCGAGCGCTCCAGGAAGAAGGACTAGGAAATAGTCCGAAACATGTCGAGCATCACTCGACTTTTTATACGTGAGTTATCCGTTTATGTGTAATTACAGCTGAAGTTAATTTAGCTCGTTTCCCATTCAAACGGTTTCCCAAGAACCAGTGTTAAACAATACAGATTTAAAGCGAATTAACAAAAAAAGTAACACGATTTCATGCCTTTAAGAACAATACCATTAACATATCATTTCCATACGTAAATTACAGAACAAGGGGATGTACACTCGCATGGAATTTGCATACGAAAGTCTATCCGGTGCATTTGTTCGCGCCGGTACACTCGGACTAGAAAATTTTATGAACAATTGTAATAAAAGTCTGCTTACAAATCTGTATTTGTACATCTTAGTCCAACGCCGTTCAATGAAACAATAGCACCAACCAACTCTCAAAGTCGCCATACGTGTTAACTTGGAACTGCCGATACGAATTTGCTCAAAATTGTCTAAAGGTCAAACGCGTATGAAATTCTATACTTGACTTATCCCTAAACACTTTTGGTGTCTGTATTTAACAATGAAATATGTCTTCCAGCTGGTCTGAGAGCAAAGAAAAAACATAGAATGTTGCTTCTCTACCCGCGCAGATGGTAAAAGCCCATCGAGGGAATGGGCGAAATAATAGGAATCGTGTAACAGGCGATGAGGCTAGCAACCCATCTATTTTGATTTCCCTTTCCACCTATACAACTTAATCATGCTAAACGTGGCCTTAAGATTTTGTTGCCTTAGGCTCTGTCTACCCCGTAAGGGATAAAGACGTGATTTATGTATGTATGTAGATTGAGATGACTCTTAACGAGCACCCAATATTAATATATTAATGTTTAACTTTATTATTATAGTCAAATTTATTTAAACCAACTAATCTAAAATTACAACATAATACAATAACATCATGATTAATCTAAAAGTTAACTAAATATGTTTAATATTAAAGTCTTAGGAATAATGTTATAGGCGATGCGGCCAGCAACCCATCTATTTTGATTTCCCTTCCCACCCCCCCTTAATCATGCTAGGCTCTGTCTACCCCGTAAGGGATAAAGACGTGATATATGTACGTATGTAGTAAATGATAAGTCGCACGCCCACCTTACAAGGACGTCTAAGAAAACAGACCTCTCCGATTCAATCCTAAAATCCAGCCCAATTTGGACATGCTCAACGAATCCGAGCAAGAAGCAAGATAAACACTCGCTGTAACACATTACTCTTCTTGCTCCCGGCAAGAGTCCGGGATGTAAGAGGCATAAATCCGGCAAAACCCCAGAGTGGGGACAAACCGAATTTGCATAAACCGCTTTGACATGGGCCCATTCGCTTGCGAATGCGTCGCGATGCATAAACAGAGTTTTATTGTTCTGTTTTGATATACGGCAATAAAAGTTCTTAATTTTGTTTGGTATTTCTTATTTTGTTGGGATATGGTACCGTTTTGTGGCTTTAGCGGCTTTATAGAGCTGCGATTTGAACTTCATTACTTAACATCAGACATTATCAACCTCTTCGATGCTGGTCTGGGAGTAAAGAACCATTGAGGGATTAGGCGAAGTCTTAGGAAACATGTTATAGGCGATGCGGCTGGCAACCCATCACTATTTTGATTTCCTTTTCCACCTATACGCCTACAATCATGCTAAACGTGGCCTTTAGGTTTTGTTACCTTACAATACAATACAATACAATAACTCTTTATTGAACACCACATATAACAACCAAAACAGAAAAAAGGTATACAGAATATTACAAGGTAACAATAGGCGGCCTTATCGCTACATAGCGATCTCTACCAGGCAACCATAATGGACTTGAGAACAGAAAAGATCTGAGCAAGTGGTGCAATTTGGAATATATATTAATATACTAAGTAGTTACTGAAATACATAATAATATGTTATACATGAAACACACATTTATAATAAATTGAGATAATAAATAGACACATAAACACATACTTAAAAAAGCCAGCCACAAGATTCATGCACAAGATGACAGATAGTGCTCCTTCAACATAGATTTAAACATGGGATATAATTATATTTCAAGTGTTGTAACAATATTTTTCTTTGTTACAGGTTCCTAAATAATCATAAAAAGTCTTCATGAGAATTGTAAGTACCTACCTGTTTACATAGTCTAAGATTTTTCAGATAACGGCGTACAAGAGTATTATAGTTATTTTGAAATGCTGAAGAAAATTTCGTTATAAAATATTTGTATCTATTAACGGTTGACTCGGACTAACCATTTCTTTAGTTAAAAGTTTAATTTAAAAAAAAGTAAAGAAAAAACCTAACGGCCGGTGACCATAGGCTATGGGTGGTGTAGGGGTATAGCACGCGTCACGGAATGACGAGGATCCGGGTTCGATTCCCAGCCATAGCTTTACTTTTCGGATTTTTCTATGTTTTCTAATTTTCACTGACATTTAGAAATTTCATTTATCTGAGGTTATAGCTTTACGTAAGACCAAGAAGGTTATCTACTTATTATTGCTCTTTCTATAGTAAAACTAAAATAATGCTAACAGAGAAATGTTACTACTCCGTATCTGATTTCTTAGACGATAAATTGTAGCATGTATAGTTACCTAAATTACCTAATTGTTGGTTGTTATTGTCCCACCTATTGTATTGCTATACCTATAAACTTCTTTAGTATTAGTTACCAACATTGGTTGTGATAATAAAATAAATGAGTAACGAAATGAGTATTGTAAACAAAAAGTTTTCATTAAAATTGAGCATAGACTTAAAAGGCGAAAATTCAGTTGCATTATATAAACATCGATATCAAGAAGGTCGATAAAAAAGACATTCACGCTCTACTCAAAAACAATTTCAGTGCGACAAGATAAAACTAAAAACTATTCGCTTTCTAAATAAAGGTCAGTCGCCGATACTTTGTATAAGCTATTATAAATAATAAATAGTTTATTCTCTGGTATTTTAAATATATTATACTACGATGCAACCACTTTAGAAACCCTGCTTCTGACAGCTTTATGCATCTGATAGTGAATACTACAAAAGCTTACTTTGAATTTCTAAAATACTTGAATTTGTCTGACAGGTGTATTTACAATACTAAATAATAATACACTAGCTTATGCCCGCGACTTCGTCCGCGTAGATAAATCCCGTTTTTTTCCTTATCCCGTGGGAATTTCCAAAAATCCGGAAATTAGTTTCTTAGTTTTATAATCACCTACTTTTGTATCAAATTTGAAGAGTCTAGTTATTATAGTTACTGAGATAGCGTCACTCGGAATCGAATATATAATTCCCGTTTTTTTCTTATCCCGTGGGAATTTCCAAAAATCCTTCCTTAGTAGATGCCTACATAACAAAATTTCAAGTCTCTAAGTCCAGTGGTTTGGGCTGTGCTATCCCGCGGGAATTTTGCAATTTTCCGGGATAAAAACTATCCTATGTCCTTTCCCGGGACTCAAAACTATATGTATACTAAATTTCAACTAAATCGGCACAGCGGTTTAAGCGTGAAAAGGTAACAGACAGACAGAGTTACTTTCGCATTTATAATATTAGTAAGGTGCAGGGGATAGGACCTCGTGCAAGGTCCGTCCGGATGGCTACCATCAACTTACATCGTGTTATTATTATTTTTTGTGAATTGTATTTTCTTTATACATACATACCGTCTCGCCTCTTTCCCACAGCAGGCAGAGACTACTTTGTTCCACTGGCTACGATCCTGACATACTTCTTTCTCTTCATACATTCTCGTCGGTTTCGAATCCTGACCTGACCTTTTTCTAAAACGTCCCCTATTTGGTCTCGGAACGTCCGTGTATGCCTTCCTTTTTTCTTAAAATTTTTATATTTGTACAATAAAGCATTTACTTACTTACTTACTTACTTACTCGCTAATCCTGCCGCCAAGCAACCATTGAAGTCGGTAAAAAGAGCTATCAAAATACAAAGGATAATAATATTACTAAAGCATTAAATCTATAATCAGACATATTATAAATACATTTGTATACATCCGATCAATTACGACGCAACTTGTTTTTACAGGTCACGAAAAACTGAACGTTTGACAACAGAACAAGGTTCATATTCAACATAGCTTCCACTGGCTTTAACGACCTTACAAAACTAAGGGCATGTCGCCTAAGAAAATATTTCACGAAAAACGTCACCCACCTCAAACCTTTTCTAAGTACATAAAAACATTACGCAACTCCCGACCATGTGATCAAAGTGGTAAAGTACTTTATCCTGTGGGGCCGGATAATATTATTCGGAAGAGGTTTATAGGGTAGTTATACAAGAAAAACTCCATTTAGAATGGTTAAGGATTCTCGAGTTTGTTTATACTTTTTTGGGGCCCTAAATTACCATAAAATATTTGTAAAGTAAAGGTGAAATAGTGTTCCTTGAGAATGAATAGCCCACGGCCGAGGATTGTTATTTTATCCTGTTAGTAGGTTTTAGCACAGCGACCGGCCGCAATAAGCGTCTATTTTTTCTATAAAAACTTGTCGTTTACTTGAAAATACAAGGCACTACCCAGCTTGAGCATGACGACCGGATAGCCTAGTGGTTAGTGGCCCTGATTATGAAGCTAGAGGTCCTGGGTTCGAATCCCGGTAGGGGCAGACAGTTGTATGATGAATACGAATGTTTGTGCCTGAGTCATGGATGTCGTATGTATTTAAGTATGTATTTATCTACATTGTATAAGTATGTTTATCCGTTGCCTGGTACACATAGTACAAGCTTTGCTTAGTTTGGGGCTGGATCAATTGGTGTGATTTGTTCCAAGATATTTATTTATTTATTTTATTTATTTATTTGTAAATTAATTGCCAGTTTAACATGATTCCTTAGATTTTCGCCCATTTGGTTCCCTTGTTTGGATTAGCATCTCTGAGGAAAAGAGCAACTGGTACATTCTGTTTCTTTTACTCCCAGACCAGCATGGAAGCTAAATCCAGCTGTTGAAATTTCATATTTTCATTTGTCATTTATTTTGATAGCGCTCCGCTCGGTGGAGCTCCTACTCCACGTAGTTAAGACGCAGCCCCTTCAGGTTATTCTAGACAAACTAATCTCTGTAAGATACTCCCCTCTTTCAGTGTTTAACCCCTACGGAGTAGACAAAACTTAGTATAGTTGGTGGTAATAATGCTGGTCATTCTCGTACTGCTTCTGAACCCATCTTAGAGTACTTATGATATCTGTAGATAAAGGTAATGTATGCAACTGTATAATAATTAGACCTTAAACACTCGTGTTTTAAGGAACCTCATTATGTAACGGTTGCGTAAAATACTATTTCATTTAATCGATTTTCCAACATGTTTATGAAATGATTGAAGTGAATTGAGTATCGGTTTTCAATTTCCGGAGAAAAATATGGCAATTATGAATATGGAAAATAAAAATATGGATTAAAAACTTTTTCGACAAACATATTCGGGGGAAGGAAACTGTAAAATTTAATAAAAAAAAACTGTTCTCTTGCTCAGACGTCATGGAATAGAAGAGCATAGACAAACAGGGCAGAGTGCTGTTATAAAAACTAAAGGGACTTGAATCTTACATCCAACAGAAACATTCCATCTTAAGTGCTTTGAAATTTAACGCATCAAAGGAACGTCCAAAACAATACATCAAATTTTTCCCTCGTAATTCTCTTTTATAGCCACCGAGTTGCCATTAAGGATGTTTTAGCTAATTATATCTTATCAAGAGATGATTTCGTGAAAGTAATCCTGTTCTATTACAATTAACGTCATCATAATGGATAGACCTTTTGGAGATAAAAGGAATTACTTTAGCTGAAATGTTTAAGGTGTTCGAAGACAGATATTTCCAGATTTTGCGTTGGAGATTTGCAGCGTAGGACGTTCATCCACGAGGTGAACATGCCTTGGTTAAAGTCGCGGTGTAGACTGTTGAAACTAATAAATAATTTAAAAACAATTTAAATTACATACATACACAAATCACGTCTTTATCCCTTACGGGGTAGACAGAGCCTAAGGTAACAGATACCTACAGGCCACATTTAGCAAGATTGTGGGCGTATAGGTAAAAAAATAAATCAATATAGTGATGGGTTGCTAGTCTCATCGCCTATAACATGATTCCTATGATTTTCGCCCATTCCCTCGATGGGCTTTTATCAACTGCGCGGGTAGAGAAGCAACTGGTATATTCTATGTTTTTTCTTTGCTCCCAGACCTGCATGGAAGACTTTTAAAGACATTTAAATTATATATTAATTTTTTTCTGAAATATAAATATTTTGGGTTTTTCTTGGTAATCACTTCAGCGTAATGCTGAGCCAGCGACCGTTTCACTTTGGCGAAGACAAACACAACGCTGATGATCTATTTTTCATGTCTTTGTTTTTTTTTCTTGATTATTTTCTACGAAATTGTGTATATTCTCTTATATTTGTGTGTCTTGCAAAAAGGAATAAATATATTCTTTCTTTCTTTCTTGCTTAGTCAGAGTCGTTTACCCTGTCGATTCTCATACAAGAAAAAATGGTGTCCCAGATTCTACTGAGGAACTATATTTCCTGTTCGTCACGTTCCGCATTTAGGTACTAAGTATATTAAAAGAAGTGACGAACTGGAACGGAAATGGGGCACATTTTTTCGTGTATAAGGATCAATATGTTAAGCAATGATTGCTGATTGAATTATTTTGAATTATTCCGAGTAAGAAAACCCGAAAACTGTTACATTCTGGAAAAAATGTTCATGTGGAGTTTATTTTGGAAAACGCGCAAATTTCAACACGCAGCGCTGACAACAGCAATGACACGACTACTTTCTTTTGTTTTTTTTTTCAGCGCTGCATCCAATTAATTTTGTGCCAAAACAGGATAGTTTTATATCAAGGTTGTAACACGTAGCTACCTTAATAGGCACGTCGCCTACACGCGGGTTCATGGATGCAAGCCGCTTCCAATCGAGGCCACTGGAGGTCTATGGGGGAGACCTATGCCCAGCAGTGGACGTCCTATGGCTGATTTGATGATTTTACCAGCAGGGTTGTTGCTGATAATTATTGTAGTGGTGGAGACAGAAACAACTTTTGCAGTCCATTTCAAATCTAATTTTAATGTAACAATTTCATGCTTATATACTAAACTGTATCCAACTTTAACAATCTGCCTATCGATAATCTAATCAGCTTGACGTGACCAATCTGCCAAAGAGAAACACGTACATACGTGTTTAAACTAATGTCACGCAACCATGTGACATCCGTCACAATGATGATGATGATTGTAAATATTCGAGTGAATAATTTTTTAAGGGTTCCTTGCCTCTACAGGAAAATGGGAACGCTTATATGGTATATCACGATTTCCTACTCGTATGCCAATGTATAGGAAAAACATAGAATGTATCAGCTGCTTCTCTCTGCGCAGATGGTTAAAGCCCATCGAGGGAATGGTTCTTAAGAATCATGTCATTCATCACTAATCTGAGTCGCATTTTCACCTGTACGCCCACAATCATGCTTAATGTGAGCTTTAGGTCTTGTTACCTTAGGCTGTGTCTACCACGTAAGGGATAGAGACGTGATTTATGTATGTGACCCAAGCGGTTGAAAGGCTCGAATACCATCTAATACTGGGAGAAATATCCCAGTCCTCTTTGACACCATCGGCGAAAAAGGACAACAAAGTCCTTCCAGCCGAAAGAATATTAATGCGATCACGAGAACATTTAATTAAAACGCAGAAAAAGATTAAATTTCTCATTGGAATTGTGTTAGCAAATCCCCAGACAAACGGACGGGAGTGGGGACGGTCCTATTTCCCAAGCAATTTGGGTGTTGATTAAAATTTATCGTTGCCTCCATGGTGGCTTGACGGTTCCCACTTTCAATTTTTGCCGGCCGCTCGGTTACTTTAGTTTCTTGCGTTCCGTAGTAAATATCGAGACCCTTATAACTTCGCCATACACAAATCACGTCTAACCCTTACGCGGTAGACAGAGCCTATGATATCACGCCACGTTTAGCATGATTACGGGCGTATAGGTGGGGAGGGTAATCATCAGTTTTCGCATCGCCTATAACATGATTCCTATGATTTTTGCCCAACAACTTTACGAGACTTCGTATACAAAGAAAGAAAGAAGACTTATTCCTTTTTGCAAGACACACAAATATAAGAGAATATGTGTGTCTTCGCAAAAGTGAAACGGTCGCTGGCTCAGCATTACGGTGTTAGACCTGCAGCACTGATTTTCGGCCAGAACCGTACAACGATGTGAGGTAGGTACACTATGAAAGCTTGGTAGCTAAAGAGTTATAGTCGAGCAAACCCCAATAATTCACCGAATATTAATTTTGAGCACATAACTAGACTGTACGTGGTCTGATACGAACTTGGCCAGTATTTTAAGCTTATACCGACGTAGCGTTAAATATTGCCCATTTATTTCAAACAGTTCATTCAATTTCGATCGTCACTAGCAACGTTAATAAATTGGTTTATTTAAAAAAAACTCTAGTATTAATACAAGTCTTAAAACGTAAGGTATAATTAATCACTGGAAATTTCAAGACGAATGTTTTAGTTCAACAAAAGAAAAAATAACTTAGAATAGAATAGAAATTTTGCACTTTTTCTTTTAAAATAACTAACAAGAAATTAGTTTCTTAGAGAGTCTAGTTATTATAGTTACTGAGATAGCGTCACTCGGAATCGAATATATAATTCCCCCTTTTTTTTATCCCGTGGGTATTTCCAAAAATCCTTCCTTAGTGGATGCCTACATTGTATAAGTGTAAAATTTTAAAAAAATATGTGCAAAATTTCAAGTCTCTAAGTCCAGTGTTTTGGGCTGTGCTATCCCGCGGGAACTATGCAATTTTCCGGGATAAAAACTATCTGTATACCAAATTTCAATTTCATCTAAATCGGCCCAGCGGTTTAAGCGTGAAAAGGTAACAGACAGACAGACAGAGTTACTTTCGCATTTATAATATTAGTAAGGATTTGATCTTAGATGATAAAAGCTACGGTATCAAATGTTATAAAGATACACAAAACGCCAAAAATGGAAACGCTTAGACATAGAAAGTTTTAAATTGAGAGACATCTTAAATGCAAAGTTAACGGCACGCCAGCCATTCCCCTCGAGAATAAACGAGCGTACCACAAAAAGAACTATTGTTACACACCAAAACGTTACTTCTTTAAAACTTTTTTATGGGGACAAAAATCCCTTTTATTGTACACATTAGTGTGACAAAGGGCTGAAATGTATGTGAAGCTGAAGCTACAATCACTTGGCGTTAAGCGTTTGGTAAAAGTTGCCTTTTCAGCGTAGCGACAGGGCTTAGAATCGCTTGGTTATTCTTGTAAGTGTCCGAGAAAAGTATGTAAATATTTGGGTGCGTAAAAGCATTACGGGAACGAATGTGTGTACGCCACAGAGAGGGATGACGGCTGATTCACAAGTCTTATTTGATTTTCATTCCAGAATAAAATATTATCATAATTTGATCGACAACGAATCGACTTGGCGTTCGTTTTGCACCAAAAGTATGAAATTCTAGTGAATTTATCAAATGCTTATCTTGAATACCAATTTCTAGACGAATATACAAGACCAATGTGTATTTCTCACACGTAACATAAAAATATTCTATGAATTTTAGAGTCGAGCAGTCTCAGTACACCCGATAACTCAAAGGCATTTCCAAATATATTCATGAGGCGTATCTAGTGTTTCCAGGTAGTTTTCATTAAACCGTTGGTTTATATAATAGTTATTTGTGTCACTAGGGAGCAAAGTGATGTATTTACGGCGAGAACGCGACATTGAATCCAGAGGGTAAAGAAGGATTCAAGTGTTAACGCCCAAGATGAAAATAATTTTGCCCCCGAGTGGCTCATACAACTTTACACAGAGAACATTAGAAAACTTTAAAAAAGAATTCTAAATAATTATAATTACAGAGCTACCAGCATAGAAAATGGCATCGTTCTACAATTATCAACTTCAAAAAATTAAAAATTGCATTTGCAAAAAAACACCTAGAAAAGCCTTGAACAGAAAAGTAGCACTTTGATCCCTCTCGACAGGTAGCAAAGTTTACTTTTCTGAATGAGAAGTGTGAAAACGTCATTCTTTATAAAACGCACACGAAATTATTGGGATCGCGTATTTTTATGCAACTGTTACATAATAAGGGTGCTTAAAACACAAGTGTTTTAAGGCCTAATTATGTACAGTTGCACACATTACTTTATCTACACACATATCATAAGTACCTACTTTAAGACGGGTTCAGAAGCAGTAGGGAAATTACCAGCATTATTACAACCAATTATACTAGGTTCTGTCTTCTTCATAAGGGATAAAGACGTGATTTACCTAAGTACTTTTGCGTCTGTGGCAGTGTATAAAATCTGTACTTTAATGTTATTTATTACAGCATACACGGAGAGAAATGAATTAGCCGTGATAGCTAAGCTCCCTTTGCTGAAATTTTCTTTGCTGTGGCATACAATTTGTTTGCAACTGTAACAAGGCCATGTCTATAGCAACTAAAACCAGTTAGCTACCACTGATAACGATATTTAGCTAAACGAATTTCAAATAATTTGCTAACAGTACTAATTGATTAGCAACTATAGCTAATTTATCAACAAAATAATTTAGTAATTGCTGTTAGTTGTAACCGTTAATAATTCTTAGTTATAGTGGATAAAAATTTCGTTACTATTACTAATTTTACATGTGTTAGACAGCAGATAATATCTTTGATACGTTTGATAAATACATTTTGCAATCACTAATAACATTTTTGCAACGGCTGCTAATTTTTTTCTGATTCATCTACTAATATATCCTTCGCTAATGTTGCTAAGAATCTTAGTCGCACCAACAAATTTACTTTGCAATGAACAGCAATATTATATTAGCAGTCGTAGCAAATCAGACATATGTGTGGCAGCCAAGAACTTTTTGCAGCTTTGACTAACTTATTCACAAACTGTAGCTAATATTATTTGCTGCAACTGCTAAATATTTTTTTGCTAATGTTGCTAAGAATCTTAGTCGCACCAACAAATTTACTTTGCAATGAACAGCAATATTATATTAGCAGTCGTAGCAAATCAGACTTAAGTGTGGCAGTCAAGAACTTTTTGCAGCTTTGACTAACTTATTCACAAACTGTAGCTAATATTATTTGCTGCAACTGCTAAATATTTTTTTGCTAATGTTGCTAAGAATCTTAGTCGCACCAACAAATTTACTTTGCAATGAACAGCAATATTATATTAGCAGTCGTAGCAAATCAGACTTAAGTGTGGCAGCCAAGAACTTTTTGCAGCTTTGACTAACTTTTTCACAAACTGTAGCTAATATTCTTTGCTGCATCTGCTAAATAATTTTTTGCTAATGTTGCTAAGAATCTTAGTCGCACCAACAAATTTACTTTGCAATGAACAGCAATATTATATTAGTTGATAGGGACATTCTTTTGCAATATTCTCCGTGTGGTGGGCGTGCGTCGCGTGGACATTTGAACATTAATGGCAAGTATGAAAAGAAAATTCGTTCCAGAAACCGAAAATGATACCGAACAGTGTTTTCTTCGAACATTGTTTCACAATATTATTGCAGCAATATACTTTTTGCAACCTATAAAATTAAAAGTACCAAAATCGACACAGTTTCAATGTTGCTATGAAATAACATTATAGACATTGCAGTTACCTCGTAAACAGAACTTATTGTAACTTTCAATATGATTATTGCAGCAATTTACATTTTGAAATATAAGTATTTTAATGTTGCTTCAACGACACATTTTATACGTTGTTGAAACTTTCATAAAAAACATTACAGGCAATTTGCAGTCAAAGTTATCTGAAACTTATGGTGTTATTATTGCAGCAATATTCTTTTTGCAACATATAAAATTTGAGGTATCATAAACGTCACAGTTTCAATGTTGCTGTGAAATAACACTATAGACACTGCAGGTACCTTGCAAACTGAACTTATTGAAACATTCAATATCATCATTGAATTAAATTACATCTTAGAATGTATATTTTCTAAACTGAAAAATGGAACTGAGAACATCATTTTCATGAAGTATGTTAAAATACCAAAACCTTCTCCTAAATGAAACAAAGCCAGGAGTACTAAAAAACGTTTTATTGCCACAACACAATGGACTAAAATGCTTTCAAATTTGAAAGATATTTTACACAAGAAGTTACCTTTATGTTACAAATGTAACTGCCATAACTAATTGAATGAAAGTTTCGTACAAATTACATGTGTAGCATGACGTCATTATTTATAAGATAACCCGCTAGAGGGCGCCGCGCGCAATAGAACGCGGTATCGTATGGCCGACACAGAAACGATAAGTATTAAGGCCAACAGCAACTGAGCTTACGAAATACGCCAACAGATGGCGCTGCGCGCAAGTTACATCGCGCTATCGTTTGGTTGACCGAGCGTCCATATATACCCGAGATGATTTTGAATGATTATCTTGTAACAGACACAGGAAGCGAGTCTGAGTAGCCTAGTGAGCACGTTACTGCTTCTAATTCGTTAGGACGTTAACGGGCCCGGTCTATCAGACTTTGCAGGTGTGTGCACGGGTTGCCGTATCGCAGTGGCGGTCGCTTCCTCGGGCCACAAATTGATTACATCCCACAACTAAGACTCTTGGTAACTGTAACAAACTTAATTAGCAGCTCCAGCTAACCTGATTACATCTCACAACTAAGACTCTTAGTTACAGTAACAAACCCAATTAGCACTTATAGCTAAACAGATTACATCCCACAACTAAGACTCTTAGTTAAAGTAACAAACCCAATTAGAGGCTACAGCTAAATTGATTACATCCCACAACTATGACTCTTGGTTACAGTAACAAACCCAATTAGTACTTACAGCCAAACTGATTACATCCCACAACTAAGACTCTTAGTAACTGTAACAAACTTAATTAGCAGCTACAACTAACTTGATTACATCTCACAACTAAGTCTTTCTTATAGTAACAAACCCTTTTAGCAGCTGCAGCTAAACTCGTTGTCGAATACCGCTAAAGAAATGCGATAGAGTATCAAACTAACTTAGTTGCTACAGCCAACACTTTCGCCGATGCAACGAATTATTTTGATTGTCACATCTAAAGTAATTAGCAGCTACGGCAAATTTGTTTGCAGCTACCGCTAAATATTGCTAATTAAATTAGCTGTCACTGCTAAATATAGCTAATATACTTAGCAGTCACAACTAATTTTAGCTAATATGATTAGCAGTCACTGCTAAGTTTCCCAAACTTCAAAGTGATCACAACTAAGAATATTTGCTATCACAGCCAAGTTTCGGTAGCGAAAAACTCTTTGCAACGATAGCTAAATACTTCGATGTCCCTATAGTTTCGAAGGAATTTAGCTGCGCCAACTAATTCCTAGTTACCACAGCTAAGTTTTTTTTTCCGTGTAGTTAGCTGTGTCTACTCTTGCTTAATACTATGTCCTGTCAATCGTTTAGCGGTTAACTGGAAGAAATCCCTGTTAGGGATAAGTTCGCATTTGTGCATATGTGTTGTACTGTATACATACATACATACATACATACACCAATCATGTCTTAACCCTTATCCCTTTCGGTGTAGACAAGAGCCTAAGGTACTAACCATGTACAGTAGAATGCCATTCGGGTCTCTTGCTGTCTCACTCATTCTTATGTGTTTGATACTTAATCGGCCGATAGTACCCGAAACCGGAATGACATTGACGTGACAACCTTGACCACTTTGATAACCGAATAGCCGAGTTAGAGCATCTGACTATGAAGCTTGAGGTCCCGGGTTCGATCCCCGGTCGGAGCAGAAACACACACACACTCACAAATCACGTCTTTATCCCTTACGGGGTGGATACTTTGCTATCTCCACGATATAGTAAAATCAAGTCGTGGAGAACACGTACACTCCCGGAGCAGATACTTGTGTGAAAATACGAATGTTTGTTCTCGAGTCTAGGATGTTTAATATGTATTTAAGTATGTATTTATCTACTTCTTCTTCTAGAGCCTCTCCAACTAGTAAATAACAGCGATTAGTTTTTGGAATTAGTCTCTATTGCCTGCGAGCCTAAAAGTTCTGTTGCTGGAGAGACCAATCCCTTATGTTACGGCGTCACGATTTCTTTCTACGTCCCACACCTCTTGCCTGCAATCTTGCCCATCATTATTACTTGCAGGAGTTCATATCTGTCATGACTGAGCACGTATTTATCCATAATAAGTAGGGGGGACCAAGGAAAGTTGAGACAGAGGTGAGTTGATACAAAGCCGATTTCTCTGAACTGTAACAGTTTATCGGGCTGGTAACTTCGCTAATTCGTTGCTCTTTACACTCCACAGTTTGTGTGAAGTTGTGACCTCGCTAACTGTCATAGGTGCAGAGAAAAAGGCTTTGTATCAACTTACCCTCTGTATCAACTCACCCTCTGTCTCAACTTGCCTCGGTCTCCCCTATGTGTATCACTGAAAGATAGAATAAAGTGCTGGTGTGAAAGATATAGTGACTAGGATAGAAAAAGTATGCTTAGTTGGTTTGCTCACTGATAGCGGATGTATGAAAGTTAGTGTCCGACCGAAACACGATTTTTAGCCGAAACCGAAACCGAAACCGAATATTCGGTTTTTTTCTGATTTCGGCCGAAACCGAAACCGAAACCGAAATTTTTGAAGACGTATCAAAATATTCAAAATTACTACCTATACAAATCGTAAGGAAAAGGTTATTGCAAGGATTTCTTATTTGAGAACGTTTCTTTTTTTGTTAAACAAAATAAAAAACGTTTATTTTTAATGAAAATAGATATAGGTACATGAAACTACCGTGAGACTTTAATCATAATTACACAAACGGATAATTCACGTATAAAAAGTCGAGTGATGCTCGACATGTTTCGGACTATTTTGTAGTCCTTCTTCCTGGAGCTTAGAGTACATATTTCAATTTGTACTTTTACTTTACGCGCCCGAATTAAGCCGAATGCTCCCGATGCGAGAGCCGCGAGAGGTCGCGAAGTAATTTCGGCCTGGCCGAAGGTTTCGGCCGGATTCTGGCCGAAACCGAAACTTCGGCCGAAATCACTTTTTTGGCCGAAATTGGCCGAAACCGAAACCGAAACCGAAACTTCGGTCGGACACTAATGAAAGTAGACTAACTAAACAGATCTATATGAGTGTGAATGGTTACGTTGGGAAGGGAAGGCCTAGACGTTCCAAGACCAAATAGGAGACGTTTTGGAAAAAGTCAGATCAGGACCCGAAACCGACGAGCATGTATGAAGAGATGAATGTGGATGAAGCGAAAGAATTATGTCAGGATCGTGGCAAGTGGAACAAAGTAGTATTTGCCTACTCCTGTGGGAAAGACGCGTGACGGTATGTGTGTATGTAAGTATGTTTATCCGTTGTCTAGTACCCATTACAAGCTTTGCTTAGTTTGGGACTAGGTCATTTGGTGTCAGTTGTCTCAAGGTTTTTGCTTTATTTCAATCGTCATAGACTACAAGCCCATGGAAAAAAAAACATGTGAAATGAACCGGCGTGAAACACGCTTAGAAGGCTGTTACTATATCATAAAATAACTCTGAGCGCTATGCCGTCTTTTCTGAGCGGTACATTTATGGAATTTCTCAGGTACAAGTGAGGAATTACGACTAATTATTAATTAACGGCGTTTTTATAGCTTATAGATGATTAAAAATAAATGTCGAAAGACCTAGTGCCGCTTTAAAGTGGTGGTGCCGGAAGTTAGTGCATTTTTTTTTTGTTTTCTGTGTATGGGAAAAAAACTGTACCTACCGCTCAGAAAAGACGGCATAGCGCTCAGAGTTATTTTATGATATAGTAACAGCCTTCTAAGCGTGTTTCACGCTGGTTCATTTCACATTTTTTTTTCCATGGGCTTGTAGTTTATCAGTGAGGCCGCTGTTTTTCTGACACGTGTTTTGCCACATTCATTTCCCTGTTCCCAATGCATGAATGAGATGCTCGCATGAATCGGAAATGTTTTGCTTGTTTATGTTCCTCGCTCATTGCTCTCTGCCTTTTTTCTGCAAGCCGGGGCCCATTTGCGCTTTGAATCAGCTCTGCATTTAGAAGGGCTTAAGTAACTTTGAAAGATTATTACCTGGTTTCATTGGTTTTTATTATTATTTTACTAGCTTCTGCCCGCGACTTCGTCCGCGTGAAATTTGACTTAAGTACTGATCACAAATTATAAAATTTAATAAAATTTAATTTGGAAAAATCCGCCAACAGATTCACAAAGTATTATGTGCTAGTACTTATAAATGTAACGTGACCATTTATTTATTTTGTTAGACCGGGACACATCTGCGGAAATATATAATAAAAAAAAGTTTTTAGTGTTTTACAAGTATTTTACTATAGAAGATAGAATAACACAAAATAATTAAAGCTCTAAACACAAAATAGTTAAGTTGGCACGACTTACTAACTACGCCCCCAGTAGTGGCGTGACTTCTAAGTCGTATTTTTGTATTTGACGACTGAACATTTTTTTTTTAAATATCGGGTCTTGTTTTTAGATACGTGTACGTATAATTTTAAACTATCGTTGGGTCTGCTTGCAAAACCGGGACAAGTTGGCTTCGCTGGGGACACCGGGACAGACTGCCTGAAACCGGGACTGTCCCGCCCAAACCGGGACGTATGGTCATGTTAAATATATGTCCAAGGGTTTGGAGTTAAAAACTTGTCCAACTCGTCCACTCCCTATAGCAGCTGTATGAACAAGTAATTACTCTGCTCTATCTATAATTATATCTACGATGGGACGTTATCTGTAGGTAAATAAAAATAAAGGCGGGATAAATATGAGATATAAGAAATCAGGATAATATTTAGCGATAATATTGGCTGCTATTGGCTGTTATTTGTCGTTTCCATCACCATCCGCTAATTTCTTATAACATCATTCATTTACAACATCAAAAGGGTTCTTGTGTTATAATGATGAAAACAACCCACACAATTCCAATTAGTCGAAATTAAATTTCCAAAACTGAAAGATCCACCTAATAAAGTTTTAAGTAAAGACACAAAAGAAATTAATTTTGATTCCTCGACTCATGAATCAAATTGTTTTTGATTTCAATTCCATTATGAACGAAGTAATATTTTGAGGGACAACGCTTTATTTGCTTATGAATTCCAAAACAATTCATCTTTTGTTTTGATTAGGCTGGTTCCTGATTGTTTTTTAATTTGCTCTCTCTTGAAAGTGATCCAAGCTCAATGGCATTAAGTCAGAAATATAAAATTACAACAGAGGGGTATACTGTTGTAATTACGTTTATTCGAGTAGATTACCAGACGAATGATGAAATAATTAAGAAGGGAAGAGAGGAAATTGGTGGGATTTAAGTGTCAAAATAAAAAATGCCGAAACATTTTTTGATACAGTTCCTTAGCTACTACGAGAATGAATATTTGAGATTGAATAAAAAAATACTGTTGACGGTAAGTCTAGAAACTAAATACGTATGTCATTTTAAGAAATCAGTAGAATTATTTCGTACAAACAGAGAACCTAGATAGATAATAAATTATTATCTATGAATGATGCTTGTAGCTGTAATATAAAATCGGGTAAATAAAATTAGCTGTAATTTAATCATTCTTGATAGCTTTGATATATAAAGCAGTATGCAAACAAAACAAATAAGCTAAAAGATTAAGCGCCTAGCAAACACTAAACTTAATAGGATTGGGACATAAATTTAACAAATTTTGTCTTATTTTTGCTGAGACGGATAAAACGCTTATTCAACGTGAAATTGGTTTGATAAATGAGCAAAAACTTGAGACTAAAGGCGGGCGCTATGGGAATGTCTAGGAATTGAAGATAATTAAAGGAAGCAAAGAAACATGGCGCTTGTTGAAGGCCGTATCGATTTGTCTGTAAGAGGCGACATTCCAGAAATTAAGTAGGTATTTGAAAAATGTGTTGCCTGTTTATCAGAGTGATCCAGCCAAATACTGTGCGATAGAGACAAAATACTGTGCGATAGAGACAACCGCTCCGGCGAATAAATCAGGCGTGATTCAAGATCTGTAGGCTTATTACCTAACTCGCTCGCAATCGCCATCGTGTTCATTTTGACAGTTCACGTATGGACTGACAATCGGCATCGGAATCAGTTAGCTGTCAGATTCATACAAGAACTGTCAAAATGAACATGATGGCGATTGCGAGCGGGTTAGGTAATAAGCCTACTGGCTTAGTGAGATTTTTACACTGAAAATTTGTCATTTGTTAAAATAAGTTATCCACGACTGACGTACAAGCTTTGTAAGTAAGAAACTACACAATTGACAAAAATTAAGACTAGTAACTTTGTGTCCCATAATTTGAAATTGACATAATTTTTGTTAGTAATAATTTTAACCATAACACATGAAATCGTGCATTTTCCCTGATTTTAAGAATGACACCTGAATTCAGCAGGTTTTATGACCAACGAAAATTATGACAATTTACACATTCGGAACTGTCAGCTGTCCAACAATTCTCAAATATTATTGACTATAATAAGTGACCTTTCAAATTTCCATCGACATAATATTTAATTCAGATTCACCTCGAATTTCGAAACGTATAAACTTCACAACTTTAAATTTGAAATAGACTTTTATTCGAATGGAAAGTTTTCAAACGATTTCTAGCAGAGGCGGTGTCTGAAAACTTGAGAATTAAAATTAAATTTCAGTACCACTTTGCTCAATAACGAAATACACAAAATGTTAGTCAAAAATAACTAGTTCGTTGTTTATAATGCCTTTTTGATAGTTGTGATTAATAAAACATATTCCCTTGTCGTTATTTAAAACCAGCGGCATAGTGGGTTGCCAGGGGTGTATCCGTTGGTAGCTGTAAAGTGACGCAATACAATATTAAATACTAGCTTCTGCCCGCGACTTCGTCTGCGTAGAATTACACATAAAAACCTTCCTCTTGAATCACTCTATCTATGGACTTTTACCTTCAGCGCAGGAAGAGAAGCAACTGGTACATTCTATGTTTGGACGGACTGACGGACGGATAGACAGACAGACAGACAAAAAATGATCTAGTTCCAATTTGTTCTTGAGGTTAAGAAAGTCTTCAATTTCGTTCACAAAACGTTTTGCTAATAAAAACAGAAAGAAAAAATCTTTTAATATTCGTTAATTGTTCAACAAAATCTAACCACTTTTTAAAATTAAACTCGGGGACTTTAAAATGGAATGTTTCATGACAATGAAAGACAATGTTAATTAGATTTCGCAATTCAGCACCATGAAGATAATAATGGGGACTTGTTAGGACCAGTTGTGTCGTTAAGGGACCAAACATTTTTCTACTAAGACGTTAGTCGGGTTCACACACACCGCGTAGCTGTTCCCGAAATTACCGCAAGAGCGTCTTCACTGAGAGCATTCGTAATCGAGCGTTGCTCTGTAAAGCTCAGCTCAACGTCCACACCGCTCGAATATTCGACACCGAATGCACATTACGCGCGAAGGCTCTCAATGCAATTGCATTGAATGAAGTCACTGTAACATTGAACAAACAACATTTTGTTTACATCCATTCTCGGGTTCATGGTGGATGCAAGCCGCTTCCAACCGAAGCAACTGGAAGTCTATGGGGAGGCCTATGTCCAACAGTGGACGTCGTATGGCTGATATGATTGTGATGTTGTAACAATTATTTATTTCTTTATAAATAAAAATTAATTTTCCCGTAGGAAAAGGTATTTTCCCGCGGTAAAGAGTAGCCTATGTCACTCAGTGATAATGTAGCTTTCTAACGGCAAAAGAATTTTTGAAATCTGTCCAGTAGTTTCGGAGCCTATTCAATGCAAACAAACAAAGAATCAAATTTTTCCTCTTTATAATATTAGTATAGATAATTTAATGCTCTGATTTATAGTTAGTATCTGGCTTCCCATCTGTGTTTTTATTTTTACTTTTTTTGTTTTTCTGACCGCTATTTTGATATTATTTGGCGGCCACGATACAGGCTGTGCTGTGTGGAGTCATTGAATTTCCTAATATTGCAATTCGTTTCTATTTTGAAAAAAAAATTTTACTCACTTACAGAGTTAGCTAAGCTTTTCTATTGGTGTTGTTTTTTGGTTTCTTGACTGACAATTCTTCATGTTTACAGTTACAATACAATAATTGTTTATTGAAACTGAAAAAAGGTACACAGAATATTGCAAGGTAACAATAGGCGGCCTTATCGCTACAGAACGATCTCTGCCAGGCAACCATAATGGTGGTGGAATGATATATTAATATACTTAAGTAGTGAAAATACATAATACATTATAACATGAAACGCACATTGTTATTGTTGACGTTGGAGAAATCTTGTTTTTTTTTGTAAACGTTAGTCGTCTCGTCTTTAGCAAAGCTGTGCGGTTGGCGTAGACCCTGCTCTTAATGCAAATCGCTATCGCTAGACTGTTTATATGTCGCGAGGGCCCTCTTAATGAAATTTACATAGAGTTTTTATACTATGTTCAGAGTGACATGCATACCAATGGGTTTTGTCTCCAATTATTTCTTAAGCCCGTACTGCGAGGTGTAGTACAATAAACGTTTCTTATTTCTTAATCGTAACTGTTGCACGTTACAGTAACTAAAAACTCTAGTGTGGAGTTCGGAGTTCAAAATCTTAAGAATCATGGTAAAGGCGATGTGAAGTAGGTAATGACATACTTTCCGCACTAGCATCAAAATGTACTATTAATATCGTCGTTTTTTTTTCTTAGGTCACGCCTAATGAGGCTCGAATTGAGTATACTCGCGACTTGCAAAATAAAGGGATATATATGTCGAAGTTTTTACTGTGACCGAGTCCCAGAAATTGCAGAAAAGCACTTTTCCATTTCCACTGACAGAAAACAAGTTTACCCTCAATTCAGGATCAATTCACCAGCAGTGCATAACTCAATTCCAGTTTGAATTGAAATATCATTCAAAAATCCAGTCACAAAACGTTATCTGACCCGTTTCAATGTTAGGAAAAATCCCTTCCTCGTCTAAGCCGCGCGTGACTATCATTTTGAGTTGATTTATCGAGGTCGCCTGGTCCCTCAAGGGTTCGCACTTTGGCCAGTACATATGTTGTTTTAGGGCTGTGCTGTTTGATAACGGTACCATTGATAGTGGTACAAGAAATGACAGTTCAATTGCGGTACAATCGACAAACATCACTTTTCGGACGCCCAGTCCGTGAGCTCATCACTTTTCCGACGCACAGTCCGTGAGCTCATCACTTTTCTGACGCACAGTCCGTGAGCTCATCACTTTTCCCATGCACAGTCCGTGAGCTCATCACTTTTCCCATGCACAGTCCGTGAGCTCATCACTTTTCCGACGCACAGTCCGTGAGCTCAACACTTTTTCAACGCACAGTCCGTGAGCTCATCACTTTTTCGACGCACAGTCCGTGAGCTCATCACTTTTCTGACGCACAGTCCGTGAGCTCAACACTTTTTCAACGCACAGTCCGTGAGCTCATCACTTTTCTGACGCACAGTCCGTGAGCTCATCACTTTTCCGACGCACAGTCCGTCAGCTCATCACTTTTCTGACGCACAGTCCGTCAGCTCATCACTTTTCAGACGCACAGTCTGTGAGCTCTTAGAATGCCAATCGGCGTTGTCTTGCTGTCTTCACTCTCATGGGTTTGTTAATTAAATCGACCAAGTGAGAGAGACAACAATACAAACCCTAATGGCATTCTAAGAGGTAACCGACTGTAGTTTTATGAAATTCGTTTTATCAACGTTTTTTTTTAAAAAACAAAGAAACATATATCACGGCTTTATTCCGTAGTAGACAAAGTTTAAGGTAACAAGGCTTTAAGGCCACGTTTAGCATGATTGTGGGCGTTTAAGGTGGAAAAGGCAATCAAATTTCTTTCAACCGGATAAGTATAACCAAGAGAGCTCACAACCAATAAAATCTAATTACGTTTGTGTCATTTCAAAGATAAGTCGCCATTATTTTGCTTCTTTATCTTTTTATTTCAAGTGGTTTTTGTATCAGTTTTTTGAGGACCTTTTCATTTGTTTTTAACGTATTGGGAACTTAATAAAATGGCATAAACTCTGGACTAAGAAACACTATTTTACCAAGATTACAACGATTACTTGGAGAATATAGAGACAAACCCCTTTATTCATAAACGCTCTGTAGGCTTTTGCTAACTTAGTAATCGTTTGTCCTTATCTGACACTTTGACATTTACCTTTCACAGATAAGGACAAACGATTGCTAAGTTAGCAGAAGCCTACAAAGCGTTTAAGAATAAGGGGGTTAGAAGTTGGAAATAACCGTAAATGTTTTGTTAGTACCAATTATTCAACGGGACAAGTCCCGAATTTCCCGCGTCCATATCGAGCATCCCTTGCTTGCGCTTCATATGTTGTGCTAGCAAGAAACCTTAACACGGATCCATATTAATGTAGGCCGTATGTTTGTCATGTTATGCTCCTGACCCTTGGGAGTAATTGTAGTATTAGTGGGGCCAAAACTGTATTATAAAACGGCGTAAATGTTATTAATGGTTAACTTAGAGTTATGGTCCATTTGCTGTAAAATGGCCCCCAAGGAATACTCCATGTTGACGGACCTGGTTAACAGTTTAAAAACAAAGTGTCTAATTTCTTAAAACTTATTCGATAGAGTTCACGTAACTAGGTACCTAACATAATTATTAATTTGACATTGAGCCTTACATAATTCCACTTGAAAGGGAATTTTATAAAATCACTTTGTTGTGATTCGTGTCTGTTAAGAGATTTCTTGAGACTCTTTGGATAAAATTAAATTAAGGATCATTGAAATGGACCTACGTAAAGTAATGCCTGATTCAATAAGTTGGTCTTCATAGTGTTTGACATTTAAAGCAGTAGGCTTATTATATAACTCGCTCGCAATCGCCATCGCGTTCATTTTGACAGTTCCTGTATGAATGTGACAGCTAGCTGATTCTGATGCCAATTGTCAGCTCATACATGAACTGTCATAATGAACACGATTGCGAGCGAATTAGGTAATAATCCTACAGGTCGGTCGCGTCGCGACATAGAACAGTGTAAGTATCTCGTTGCAAGAACGTCTCGAACGTATATTCATGGGGGTGTGAGTCGGGTTACCTCCACGTGTGGTCAAGAGCTGCGGTTCGTTTTTGGATCCGTCCGTGGCGGAGAGCAGTGCTTGGTCCGTTGCACCCTGGGCATCGGCTAATGATTTCCTGGCAGTTTCTGAGGGATATCATTGACCGTTGGCTAAGAGCCCGACAGCGGGGAGGGGGTCTTTGACCATTGCCGTACAACGTTGCCGACGTTTCGTCACAAGATTGTTTAATTATATTTTTGTTACTTTTACATTGGCGAAGTTGTCGTCGCTATAACGACTTGATACGCCACAAATAAGAAAAAAAAACGTGTTTTCATTGAAGTGTCATGTACTATTATGATTAGTTTGCTGCTATTTCGTGCCCCTAATGGCATTGCCAAGGGAGCGGATCAGAATACATAAAGTTTAAAATATATAATGGGTTAAAATACATAATGGTTCAAAATATATAACGCAATTTTCTGTAAAACTATTAGCTAAATGATTTTTTTTGATATCGTAATCTAAAGATTGGTTTAGGTTAGGTTAGGTTTGTTTTATAACAATCCTGTTAATTTGTAACTCTCTGAGAAAATCGCATTATATATTATAAACCATTATGTATTTTAACCCATTATACATTTTAAACTTTATGTATTTTAATACGCACCCCATTGCCAATATCCGATGGTATTTGAGACGTTGGCGTGAAAACTTACACTAGACGCTTTGAACTGAACAGGCTGAGGGTCCCAGTTTCTCCCAGAGTGACTGAACGTAAAAATCTAAACGGATATCTAGAGCTCTCAGCCATAACGCTGGCGTCCTAATTTTCTACTAGTCTCCATCGACCCGTCTAGAAACGGGGTTACGTAACTGGTCGAACCTTCGAGTTTCCGATCAAATATACTTACTACTGTAAGGTCTATAAGCCTGTCCCGGGTTTTGTCGACTCAGGATTTCGTGATTGGAATATTCGGGCGGAATAGCCCTGAGTATTATTTAGGCTAGAAGCTATCGTTTATGGATTTAAGTAAGATGAAACGCCATCAAAATGTTTATTTTGTAACAGGCTACAAAGGCTGTTGAGAGCTAATTTTGCCGCCGGGGCGAGCGCTCGACATGTTTCGGACTACGAATACCCGACTCCGACTGATGTGAGATAATAAACAGTAATAGAGATAATCCTATCGGCATTATTATTCTATTGTCATCACGCGAACACTATAATTTGTATGGACAAACAAATCCGTTAATAGAATCTAAGTCACGCATGCGTAAAACCGAGAGAGGGTAAATGTATTTATACATGACATTAACTGTACTGGAAACGACCTAAATAAAAGTGTCCTCATTATCGACATATCTAATATCTATAGAACACGTTGGATAGGACAGGAGCCTCACCATGACGTCGTAATGCGATTCAATGCCGACTCAGTTCAGGTTTTAGCTGTCATTTTTAGTATGGATCTGACAGCGAGCAAACCTAAACTGAATCGGATAAATAGAAAAATCAGTAAATAGAAAAATATGTAGGTTGAGACACTACTAATATAATAAATGCTAGGTTGTGAGTGAGGATGTGAGTGAGTGAGTGAGTGTGTATGTTTGATACTTCTTCACGCTGAAACGATTGGATGGATTTGAATCAAATTTGGAATGGAGATAGCTACACACTATCCCTCTTATTCATAAACGCTCTATAGGCCTCTGCTAACTTAGCAATCGTTTGTCCTTATCTGTCACTTTGACATTTACCTTTCACAGATAAGGACAAGCGGTTGCTAGCTTAGCAGAAGCCTATAGAGCGTTTACGAATAAGGGAGTCAGTAGCTATACACTATAATTCACCTTTTTACCCTTTATGAGGTAGACAAGAGCCTAAGGTAACAAGACTTAAGGGCTACGTTTGACATGATTGTGGGCGTATAGGTGGAAAGGGGGAATCAAAATAGTGATGGGTTGCCAACCGCATCGCCTATAACAGTCATGATTCCTAAGATTTTCACCTATTCCCTCCATGGGCTTCTACCCACGCGCGCGGGAAGAGAAGCAACTGGTACATCCTTCCTTTACTCCCAGACCAGTAGGCTAATTACCTAACTCGTAATCGCCATCTTGTTCATTTTGACAGTCGTATGGGCTGACAATTGGCATCGGAATCAGTTAGCTGTCACATTCATACAAGAACTGTCAAAATGAACACGATGGCGATTGCGAGCGGGTTAGACAATGAAATGAAAATGAAATGAAAATGAAATGAAAATGAAATGAAATGAAATGAAATGAAATGAAATGAAATGAAAATGAAAATTAAATGGAAATGAAAATGAAAATGAAAATGAAAAATGAAAATGAAAATGAAAATGAAAATGAAAATGAAAATGAAAATGAAAATGAAAATGAAAATGAAAATGAAAATGAAATGAAATGAAATTGTTTTATTCCAGACTTGCATCCATAATAGACAATAAGCCTACAGCATGGAAGAAGATACCATACGCTTCTTTTTATCGCGAAACATGCACACACGCAGAAATCAACGTCAAGATTATAACGCCCTTCTTTATGCGTAAGGGGTTAAAACTGTTCGTCTTACCATCACTTCTATAAAGCTTACTTCTACGTTCACAGAACGACTTCAATTCGATTACGACCCACGTTTATCTGATTTTGAATGTTGGGTCTGTTGTTTAGATTAGTTTCGGGAATTTACCTAAACTGCTGTATTCACTATTAGGGGTCCACCTTATGTTAGTTGAAACATAAATAAGTTACTGAAGTTGCTGAGTTTGAATTTATTATTGAAATAGAAGGCTGTTTGGAAGCGCGATGAGAGGTTTGCAGACGTTCGGCGTTTATGTTACGTGTTTAGACTTGCTAGTATTATAAGTAGGTTCGGCTTTCTCTCTCTCTCTCTGACTCTCCCTCTCTCTCTCTCGCTCTCACTGTCTCTGTGCGTGTATGTTTTACGTGCGTGGCTGTAGGCTCTAAATGCTGAGTTGGGACCATTTTGTGACAGTTTATTTTTGTATCAAATGAATCTAGAAATTTTACTTCTTGATTTTTTAATAACGATAAAGTGGGCTTTAGCTTTTGTTACGTTAGGCCCTGTCTACTCTGTAAAGGACAAAGACGTGATTTATGTATGTCTGTATGTATGTATTAGCTATCAGTTTAATACCGAACATGATACCAAAAGCTTCCGTTACGCCGCAGTGGGTTGGACAATCGACAAAGCCCTCTAGCCGTAAGCTCAGAGCTTTGATACAGAGCTTTGAGCTTTTTGGATCAGGCTCAATTAAGAACCAATAGCCGATTCTGAAATGTGTTAGTTATTTTAGTTTACTGCGGTTACCAAGAACTTTGTCTTCAACATGTCTATTCGTCTGTCTTTCCGTCCGTCTATTTATATTAGTGCTACTTTAAAAATCATCATATCCAGCCTATGTACTTCCCACTGCTGAGCACAGGCCTCCTCTCAGAATGAGAAGGCTTCGGCTATAGTTCCCACGCGGGTTCAGTGCGGATTGGGAACTTTACACACACCATCGAATTGCTTCGCAGTTTTTCGCACATAAATTCCGAAAACTCAGAGGTGCTAGCCTGGGTTTCGAACCACGATCCTCTGCTTGAGAGGCCACAGGGCAAACCACTAGGCTACCACGGCTTTTTTACCATAGAGGTAAATCAAATTAATTCTAATTAAATTTATAACAGATTAAATTTAAAACAAAGAATTATGTGTATACGCAACAAACTCCTTCCATGCTGGTTTGGGAGCAAAGAAAAAAACATAGAACGTACCAGTTGCTTCTCTTTCCGCCCAGATGGTAAAGGCCCTTTGAGGGAATGGGCGAAAATTTTAGAAATCATGTTATAGGAGGTGTGGTTACCCATACATACATACATACATACATACACAAATCACGTCTTTATCCCTTACGGGGTAGACAGAGCCTAAGGTAACAGGTACCTACAGGCCACATTTAGCAAGATTGTGGGCGTATAGGTGGAAAATGGAATCAAAATAGTGATGGGTTGCTAGCCTCATCGCCTATAACATGATTCCTAATATTTTCGCCCATGCCCTCGATGGGCTTTTACCATCTGCGCGGGTAGAGAAGCAACTGGTACATTCTATGTTTTTTCTTTGCTCCCAGACCAGCATGGAAGGTTACCCATCACAATTTAAATTCCGCTTTCCACCTGTACGCCACAATCGTGCTAAACGTGGCCTTTAGGTCTTGTTACCTTAGACTCGGTTATACACATACACACATACACAATACATACATACATACCGTCACGCCTCTTTCCCACAGGGGTAGGCAGAGACTACTTTATTCCACTTGCTACGATCCTGACATATTTCTTTCGCTTCCACAGTCATCAATCTCTTCACACATGCTCGTCGGTTTCGGGTACTCCTGACCTGACCTTTTTCCAAAACTTCTCCTATTTGGTCTCGAAACGTCCGTATAGGCCTTCCCCTCCCAACGTAACCATTCACACACACACAAACCACGTCTATATACACAGGAGTAGACAGAGGTAACAAGACCTAAAGGCCACGTTTAGCATGATTGTAGGCGTATAGGTGGAAAGGGAACTCAAATAGTGATGGCTACCCACATCGCCTATAACATGATTCCTAAGAATTTCGCCTAAAATGAATGATTATTTGAATTATACATAATTATACATTATACAGCCATATCCCGGGGCGCTTGCAAAAACGACGGGGATCGATTTCCTGCTAAAAGAAAGAACTCGCGGCTATTTCGTTGAGATTTATTACAGAGAAATCTTATTGTAACATTTCACGTTTCGGTAAAGGGAGTAAGTCAATGTCGATTTGACTTATTTTGTGCCCTGAGTACGCAAGTTATGGTAGAAATTTGAGTGTTTTCTGATGTCACTTAGACCTTTTCTAAGTTTAAATGGGCGAGGGTGTTCCGGAGCGTTTTGTCTGATTGGCATCTTTTCTGATTCAGAGTTATTCTATTCATAATTATACGGAGATATTTTGGACAAATTATATTCTCTCTGTCTGGCAAAGGCAAGTGCGAAAGCGATAGAATAAGATAACATTCTATGTGGTAGATATCCATGGGTAGAAGTTGTAGGCGACACGCCTTTTTAGGCAGTCACGTGTAAATTATCCTATTTTTGGCGCTGGCCGCAAATAACTTGATTGCACGCAGCGCTGAAAGAAAAACAAAACAAAAGAGTCTCGTGTCATTGCTTTAAATATAATTTAAATTGTTTTATTTTATTAGTTTCTACAGTCTACAGTAGTTTTCATTCACCATCAAGCGAGCCATTTGTTATTTTATCATCCTATATCGTAAGAAATACTACTGGATTTGCCTCCACACCGAATAGCAGATAAGTAAGTGATAATAATAGAAAAAAAAACTAAATAAAATATATTTCGTACGCAACGCCATTTCAAATGACATAAAAGAAAATGCTTCTAAAGCGAAACTAGTCCTACTAATATTATAAATGTGAAAGTTTGTGAGTATGTTTGGATGTTTGTTACTCTTTCACGCCAGAACGGCTGGACAGATCTGGATGAAATTTGGAACTTCTGGAAAAATACTTTTTTATTGGAAAACGCTTAAAAATCTCAACACAAAACGTCTTAAGTCATTTCTGGTTTCGCTTTAGAAACATTTTCTTTAATGTCATTAGAAATGGCGTTAGGAAATATTTTTTTGACATTTTTTCTATTTTTATCACCTACTTTATCCTGCTATTATTACAGGAAAAAATGATCATGTTCACTTTTTTTTTTTGAAACGCGAGCGTTAAGTAAAGGTTTATCCTCTCGCATTTAGGCAAAGCAGCTAAGCATCACGATCGAGATCCAATATAATCCCTATCCAAAGAACCCTCAAGAACCACTTACATCAAGTGTTATTTTCATAATTGGCATGATGTACGAAAATGGATCCGCGGGGTAGGATCGAGTACACCCTTCTGAGGGTCGTCGAGAACTTTTCCCGAGTCAAGATTCTGCCAGAATGGGATATTGAATCAAGCCTTATTCCGTACTTAGGTCACAACTCAATAGTGCAGTGTTTTTTACGCTTTTCCAGCTGGACCCCTAGGAAAAGTAGCACAATTTTTAGGGACCCCCTAAAAGGAGCCGCCTTCAAATTTACTAGTAGCGACTTTATACATCTCTTCTATAGACTAATATAATTTAAGGTTCGGGGACCTTATCCATACCTGTTATAAATGTATTTAATTTAAGTATTTGTAGTAGCTTAATGTGTTTTATTTTGAAAAAAAAAACTTTCTGCCAAGTTTCTTGCGGCGCATTCTTCTTGGCAATGATGGTCTTTCCGAATGCGCTAGTAGTTTCAAAAAGACATGTAAAAGAGCCCTTGGCGGCCAATTTCTGTAAGGTTATGGTAAAATCTGTACAAAAACACACACATAAGAACACATAACACAAGCACACATAACATAACACACACACGTAACATTAAAGTAAAATCTGTATTTTAACGATAATAAAGTACAGATTTTTGAACTGTTATGTTATCACAGTATAGTTTTTTAAGGGTGGAGTAAATCTGATCATTTCCTACGGTTTTTGAACGCATTTTAGAGCATGTGCGTAGATAAATTAAGATTAATTATTGAGGCACTAGATAAGAGCCGGAACGTTACAGTACAAAGAGCGTTTTCACGTGGAAAATCCCAAAAGAACACCCCATTATGAGTACGACATTAGCGTAACCGCATCAAAATACCGTTACTCTATCGTTAATCCGTTGTGAATCCCTTTCCGTTACCGTCATATACCGTTACTGTGTATTATTAAGATATTACAATGCGGATCACGTCCCACCGGGTTATTGAAGGGAAACATTGTCTCTCATTCGACCATTTTTTCCGGAATGTTCCATTTTGGGTTCATACATGATTGAATAATTCATGTTGCTGTGGATTAATCATTCATTCAATTATCATCGGTGTGCCTGCTTGGTTATAAAACTTAAATGCTTTCGGATACCTTAAACTTGCGACTAGGTTTAGCAGGAATGCAATATCCATATCCTGGTTAAAGTAGCGGGTTCACGGTGGATGCGAGCCGCTTCCAACCGAGGCAACTGGAGATCTATGGGGGAGGCCTACAGCCAACAGTTTGCCTATGTTCTTGGCTGATGATGATCTTGAAGATTATGAAATAAGTCAGCCCGTACATACCAGTGCTATCTCTCGTTTGAAAAACAGCGCCTTCTCTCGTCCCTGGTGAGCAGTAGATGTTCCACGGGAGTTAATTGTGTCGTACAGACACATCATTCAAACAGAGGACGAGTAACGAGGTCACGTGACAGCTAGTAACAGATAGAAAAATTCGAAGGCTTACTTACCTGCTTGGTGGTGTAGGGGGGCACGCATCACGGAATGATGAGGATCCGGGTTCGATTCCCGTCCATAGCTTTACTTTTCGGAATTTGCAGTGTCGTTTAGAAATTACATACCAGTGTTATTAAAATTTCATCATACATTGCGTAGCCACAATTAGTAATATCGAGGCAATCAAAAGCTTGTATTTGCTCAGTCGATATTGCACGCGCGTTCAAATTCTCGACATAATTATGACAAGGAAGAGCTACTATGTTCAGCGTTTGTGATGTAATTTCATACGGGATGATTATGGGAAGCGATTCCTGTTTATGGGGTTTCTATTGCCACATAGGTATTTGCGTATACTCTTAGATCCTTGCCGGGGACTTTTAACCCCTGACGGAAAATTAGTGTTGTTATATAAGTTTGACATCGGTGTCTGTGTGTGTGTGATCGATCATCAACGTCTGTGATGGCCCCAAAGGAAGACCAGCGCTGGCTGTAAGGCCAGCAAATGGAGAGTTGGGACCATTTTGTGACAATATATTTATCTGTAGCGTTTTTATGTTTTTTGTTCACAAATAAACTTTTTCTTTCTTTCTTTCTGTCTGTGCCATCGTAACTTTCAAAGGAACGGGCTGATTTGGATGCATTTCATTCGAAAGCCAGTTTCTTTGCGATAGTTCTTAGCCATGTTTGGTAAAAATCAGTCCAGCAGTCTGAACAGTATTACTTAGCTCTTTTCCTCACACACACACACACACACACTACAGGATCACTCACAAAAACACTGGATTCTCCGGGTTACGGCCATTTTTCCAAAGATGGCCATGTCATAATCATCGCACATATTTTCATCAACTGTGCAATGTTTTCTTTAACAGCGTGTTCTTTATGTATTTCTTTAATGACACATATGGCAATTTCCACGCATCTACAGGCACTTTGTTGTAGAACCTGACACAGTTTCCCAGGAAAGATTTACTTACTTTCCATAGACGAAGTTTAGGAATGAGTAGCTTGTGTTTAACAAAAGATATATCAAAAGTTGCCAAAACATAGTCAATCACACAAAATTCTCATCAATCTATCACCTTTAATAAAATCGAAGAAAGCAACGACCACACTACCAATTTCAAAAGAGTTCGAATCTCAATTAAACACGTGAACCAAACTGAACCTTGAAGCATCTAAGCAAAGTTCAGAGGCAATCTTATAAGATTTGAGATACAACCTTTGTTGGAATAGTGGCATACATAATGCATTAGGTACGTGAAAATTCCATGCAGGCTTGTGACAGAACCAATCTGTCATAATTCGGTACGCTCGTAAGAATGGCGCAGCTGAGCCAAGCAATCCCATGGTAACATGGGAGATCTACATATTCAACGGTGCACGGGTTGGGTGTGATGAAGATGAATTTTCGACTGGTGACTCACGACGTCACTTTTCTTCACAGGTAGGAACAAGTGTACTAAATTCAAGTCACATTACATACATACACATACATACCGTTACGTTTCTGTCCCACAGGGGTAGGCAGAGACTACTTTGTTCCACTTGCTACGATCCTGACATACTTCTTTCGCTTCATCCACATTCATCAATCTCTTCATACATGCTCGTCAGTTTCGGGCACTCCCGACCTGACCTTTTTTCAAATCATCTCCGTCTAGGCCTTCCCCTCCCAACGCAACCATTCACACCCCCATATACATCTGTTTAGTTAGTCTACTTTCTAGAGTAGCTAGTCTAGAGCGGATGGAGCTCTACGTGACCAAACCAACTATGCATACTTTTCTATCCTAGTCACTATATCCTCTTTCACACCCGCACGTTCCCTTATCACACTGTTCCTTATTCTATCCTTCAGTGATACACCTTCAATACTTCTTAACGCTCTCATTTCTACTGCATTTATTCTACATTCATGCTTCTTTTGCCATACCCAAGTTTCGCTACCGTACATTAAGCCACATTAGGTTCTTGTAAAACTAACAAAACTAATTAAGAAAAAGACGATCTTAGAATATGTGCAGCAAGATGAGAGTTAATGACACAGCCCAAAGAGGTATCAGCAGTCTTATCCAAAAATACAACCAGACTCTAAATAAAGTAAAGAGCAGGGGCAGTATATTCTTCGTTTAGTTGAAAATCACAGAAAACAGTTTCCCAAGCCATCGAAAACGTCGTTTATTTAATAAAAGTATTTCTTGATACATTTTCTTAGATACAGTGTTTTAATTGTGAGCAACCTTTAAATGCCATTGGATTGCTATACAAATTGGTATATAGGATGTTTTTATATGTTGGACAAAAAAAACCTTTGGAGAAAAAATTATCAACAAAATATTTTTTTTGCAAAAGCAAAATGTTTAGGTTGTATCGTGGCTATAAAGGATTTAGTTTATGGTGTCAAAGTTGGCAACGCTATGTTTTGAAGCTTCCGATTCCGGTTTTTTAATCGGTAGCAGATGTTTTTTACAGTCTCTGTCATGTTACCTAAAATGTCTATTCATACGTCGTGAAGCTAATATATTTCTACGTTCTCAAAATACAGCTTTTCTTATTTAATTAACCACAGTATATTGCTACGTTGCGAAAGAAAGGTCAACGTGAGGTAGAAAACGTATTTGTTTATGGGTGGCTCCATAGAATGTAGGGAAACCTAGAAGTGGCATGTGATTGAGAGACTCGTGCCATCTTTATGCGGAAAATTCCACGTGTGAACGTTAAATTCAGTTTGACGGGTCGAGTAGCAGATTTTCCAGAATCAGATTTTCTCGAGTGTTCCGCTGCCATCTGTTAAAATTTCAATCACATAAACCTAAATACCGCAGCAGAGTTCATTTTGCAACGCAGTTATTTTAATGGCATCTGTTCTGCAATGGCAGTAGGTAGGTACTATTATTTAGACCATTTCAGACTATTTATCTTTTGGCTACTTCACGGTAGATGGCGTTTATATACCTGTACAATCAATGGATTGTAAGGAATATTCTGAGGGTAAAAAGTTACAATTATAACACCGATTTCGAACTTATTACATTTTTGTAATAGAAAAGCTACGACCAATAATTGCCAAGATTTCAAGTAAACTCTCAATGTCAGGATTTGGCGACACCATCCCTAGCGAAAGCAACTAATCGCACTTCTACTATTATGTCTTTATATCTATTTAGTAGTTTATTTATGAATTGTTTGTTGCATTTTGAGATGTACGCTTTATTGTGGCTTTCACTATATGGATATTTTAAACTCACTCTCTGTCGGTTTCTCGCATAATGCTCCTCTCATTTACTCAAAGGTTAACTGGTAGAGATCCCTTATAGGGATAAGTTCGCCTTTGTGCATATATTTAAGGCCTTTTTTGTGTTTTGCCTCTGTTTCTTTATATTTGTACAATAAAGCATTTACTTACTAAAATATTCCGACAATGACTACTATGATATCATATTGAATTGGAAATGAAATGTATCAGCTTATAATATTGTTAAAGTAATTAATTATCTAGATGTAAGTTAATACTATTTAAATTATTGTATGCCCTATCAGGGTGTCATGGAAAAACTAAAATAAAATTGTAACACCATTTGTAAGAGCATGACAAAACAATAATAATAAATAATAAATAAATAATACTTACTTTTTCTTCAATGGGTGGCGGCGCAACTATTTTTTGACGTGACAACGTCTTATAAATTGGTTTGCCGGGTGACACTTCAAGAAACTGCGTTACGCTCCGCTCACGCTATGCGCTCACAATGAGAGCGAGTGAGAGGCATGGTTAGCCCGCCTAAGAGCGAGAGAGACAGACATAAAAAGTGAAAGGCACGCGTCCCTTCCACTCGAGCACAGTTAGCCCGCCTAAGAGCGAGAGAGACAGAGCGAGAGAGAGAGAGAGTGAGAGAGATAGGCATACACACCGGTTCATGTCTTGCGCTTCTTCCTACTACACGAATGAATATTCACATTATGATACAAGTGTGCTATGTTGGTAATTACATAAGAGGCGTATTGTACGCGCGAGCGATAGCGAGCGCGGGTAAGAGAGCCGAGATGTGTAATTACCAAAGCACACGCGTCCCATACGACGTTTTTCAACACATTTGCGAACATATTTTAGTATTTCCAGCGACGGACACTACATTTCTTTATTACTTGAACTCGTAATTTTTAAAGTAATAAAATAACAAAGTCCGAATCAACAATATCAGTGAAAAATGGCGGCAGATATTATTTCTCCGCGCCAATCCGCGCGCAGCACTCGCGCATGCGCGCTGTGCACTTACCACGCGCGTGACGAAGACACTGACACAGACTGCTAAACAGCCTAATATTAAAATTATAATAAAAAATAATTAATCAATGTCTGAGATTGCAAATTATGTTCAGTTTTAGATAAAAATGAATAATTTGTCGAAATTAAATGTTTATTTATCATCTTTTCCCTAAAATAGTTTAATATTCACGAAAATATTCCTTGTTCTTATAGATAACTGAACTTTTTGCTGAGATTAAAAAATATATATATTACCGCACTCGTGCGGTAATATATTACAGAACTTGTGCGTAATAAGCTCAATTATGAGCTTAAATGCAGTGCAATAAGACTCAATTTACGAGCAAGTGTGTTGAAAATTATTTTACCACTCAAAGTCGTTGTCACGTAAAACTTTCGCCCGAATACCGACTTTACAGGCAACCGGTTTTTATTGTTACTTCTGTCTCATCAGCGCCGGGATGATTTAAAATGGCTTACTATCAGCCTTCCAGTATCAGCTCTCGCTTTCAAATGACAAACGAAATTTTTGCCATCGAAGCCTAGTGCCGATACGCCGAATACCTTTGACAATAATTCCACGAATTCCGCAAGCGAAGCGTTCAAAATTCCCCATAACCCGGGCTATTTTAATTCAGCAGAATATCAAAGCAGCAGGATATTACGTAACTAAGAGCTCGATCCGGATGCTCGCAAAGCAACGCGTGCGCGTTTAGAAATTCTGAAATTGATACGATGCTGCCTTATAAGTACAGTCAACGGACAAAAAATGTTTACATTGCTACTCCGCTACTCAGAAGAGTTGAGAAGAGAATGAGTGGCGGAGTAGCGAGGTAAAAAAATTTTGTTCGTTGAAATGGACCTCCGCAAAGTAACGCTTGATTCAAAAGTAAGTAACGAAATCAAGATTTCAAAAAATCTTGAAGCATGACGCCCCAGATATAAGAGTTATAAGAAAGTGTCAGTTTTCACTGATGTTTTAATTAGTCGAAAGAAAATGATTATAACAACGTCGAGACAGAGACGAAGAGACGAATTAATGTATCAAATCGAAATAATACACTATTATTTTTTTATTTTTTATTATATGAATAGGAAGGCAAACGAGCAAGTGGGACACCTGATGGTAAGTGATCACCACCGCCCATAGACACCCGCAACCCCGGAGGGATTGCAGATGCGTTGCCAACCTAGAGGACTAAGATGAAATGCCTCTTGTGCCCGTAATTTCCCCGGCTGTCTTACTCTCCACACCGGAACACAGCAGTGCAAGCACTGCTACTTAGCGGCAGGATTAGCGAGTAAGATGGTGGTAGCGATCCGGACGGACCTTGCACAAGGCCCTACCACCCGTAACCCCGCAGCACTAACCCTGGATTCGTAAACGCTCTTCAGGATTCTGCTAACTTAGCAATAGTTTGTCCTTATCTGTCACTTTGACATTTACCTTTCACAGATAAGGACATGAGAGTATGTATTATCCATTTCCGCTATCATAAAAACATAACGCTCAGGCATTTCTCAAAGCCTGCCATCACTATTTTGAATGCCACTTTCAACTTATACGCCTACAATATTGGTATGCTAAACGTGGCCTTTGGGTCGTGTTACCTTAGGCTCTGTCTCTCCTGTAAGACGTAAAGACGTGTATTAAATATGTATTACTAGCTTTTGCCTGCGACTTTGTCCGCGCAGATAGCGTCAGAGTGACGACACAAAAAAAATTTTTTTTTAATAAAAAGTATCCTATGTTATTTCTAATACCTCCAAGAACATGTGTACAAAATTTCATGATGATCAGTTGAGTAGTTTTTGCGTGAAACCCTAACAAACAAACTTACATTCGCATTTAATATTAGTAGGATAAATTTCCGCCGCCATAAAACCTAAGTCTCAAGCATTTCTCAAAGCCTGCGTGGTCATCTAATTTTCCTCCTCAAAAACCTTTCCCACAGTACTCTAATTTCGTTTTTTAATGTTATCGGGCACCAGACGCAGTTCCTGCCAGCGCCACTTGTGACCTGGAACGACCTTGGCTCAATAGCGAGACAGCCCTCAGACCACAGCGAATCATAATTTATAATTATCAGTAAGTCAACGTAACAAGAAAAATATAGAATCATTTTTGATACAAGCTTTTTTGCTGACTGTACTTTTTGTTGACTGTTCTTGCATTGTCATCCGTCCTACATAATGTAAACCAAATTGCAAGTCAATCGGACCAACCGTGGAAGAGTTCCCTCCTCCTTTTTTTTTCTTTTCACTTCGACATTGGAGACACCTCCAATTAATTTGTTTCACGGTGGAGGCGTTTTACACCTCCACTGAACTTATTTTTATTTTTTTATTATTATTTCGTTGTTTTAACTAGTAGAGACTTTATACATCTCTACTATAAATTAATATAATTTAAGGCTCGGGGACCTTATACATCCCTTTTATTGTAATGTATTTAATTTAAGTATTCTTACTGTATTTTATTTTGAAAAAATGACTTTCTGCCAAGTTTCTTGCGGCGCATTCTTCTTGGCAATGATGGTTTTTCCAAATGCGCTGGTAGTTTCAAAAAGACATGTAAAAGAGCCCTTGGTGGCCAATTTGCAAAATAAAATTTTCATTTTCATTTTCATTTTCGGAGACGGTTTTCTATCACCTTCTATCAGAATTCTACAACCAGCTCAATCGGATGAAGATATCTACTTCAAAGAGTATACATATTTTTTAATATATTATGATAAATTTAGAAAGATTTAAGGCAATCGTAAAAAGTTTTGAGGAACCCGATAGTAATATAATACAATTGGTAGGTACTAACTTATGAGAATACTAGATACGCAGACCAAAAAGTTACACACCGTTAAAGTTGCGTTAAAATTTCCACTAACTTTTTCCATTGTGACACGAAAGTTATCCATACAAATTGAGGCGAACTAGTGGACTGTATATAAATGAAATCGGTTTATGATGATGAACTGACTTTCAAATTAAAAAAATCGCCTCGAAATCGTTCCATCCGTTTGAGAGGTACAATGCCACAGACACACACAGACGTCGAAGTCAAACTTGTAACACTCTTTTTGCGCTGGTATTACTGGGAATGAATACTGTCCCAAAAACAATCTGTGTGCTGTTCCAACGCTACACAGGAGTCCCTTAAAATAATAAGGGAAGAAAAATTCCCGCGCGGCGTTTTTTTGCATTATTCATGGTAATAAATTGGCACTGTAGTGAAGGTAGGTGTATCCACGTCAGGGTACTAGGAAGCCTTATGGCTCTACACGGGAGTTATAATAGAATTGATTTCGCTTCTGATGAAATATTACTTTCTCTTCAACATAAGATGGCACAAGGGTGGTTATTGCGTTGATGTCGTGGTTTTCGATTCGATAATATCGATTTGTAGCGCGGTGGATTCAAACAAAATAGGTACTTATGCCAGTTTACATAAAAGTCCCATACATACATACATACATCACGTTTTATCCCTTACGGAGTAGACAGAGCCTAAAGTAACAAGACCTTCTTCTTCTTTTTTAATATGGCCCTATCGAACGATGCGATGATTTTGCTAATGTCAAAGTAATAAGTACAGTATTCAAATATTTGGGACACAAATGTGGGCAACGTTTTATGGTATAACGCGGTCAAAAGACCCCTCCCCCCTGTCGGGCTCTTAGCCAACGGATAATGATATCCCTCAGAATCACACTTTGCATGTATAGTAGGGGCACTTTGCATGTATAGTAGGGACACTTTGCATGTACAGTAGGGACACATTGCATGTATAGCGGCGACACTTTGCATGGACAGTAGGCACTTTGCAAGTACAGTAAGGACACTTTACATGTATAGCGGCGACACTTTGCATGTACAGTAGGGACCCTTTGCATGTATAGCGGCGACACTTTGCATGGACGGTAGGGACACTTTACATGCAAAGTATCCCTACTATACATGCAAAGACAAACTAAATGCCTATATATTCAAATGTGCTTAGTAACCAGTGGATCAGAGATAATGCCTTGCCAAAACTATAGACTTGTTTTTGAGATTTATCCGCAGGAAGGATTCACCTACCTATTTAGGCTATCTCAAACTTGGGTAATGATGAGAAAAGTTCTTTGATTGCTCCAAAGAAAATTTGCTTTGTCTGAGCTGGATTGATACGACCAAGATTTACTGGCTTTGCTACTCGAGATAACGTGGAAGACTTATTACGTTGCAAAGTTCCTAGAATAAGATTTAAGAGGAGGAAATAAAAGCAAAAATTTGTGAAGGCAACTATAAAATGAAGAACAAGTTAGCAGTCTTTAGATTACATACATATACAGATACAAAGCATAAGGTAACAAGAAAAGGCCACATTTAGCATGACTGTGGGCGTATAGGTGGAAAAGGGATTCAAAATAGTGATGGGCTAGCCGCATCGCCTATAACATGATTCCTACGATTTTCTTCTCGATGGGCTTTAACTATCTGCGTAGGAAGATAAGCATCTGGTAGATTGTAGTTTCTTTGAACCCAGACAAGAATTGAGCAGTACAAAACTGGATATCTACTTAGAAACCGTCTGTGTCTGTACTACCCAGTAAACATGAACTAACTCCAAACTTTGTAAAAACACACGAACAATTCAAATTTTACTTTTTGTAATTTTCCCTTAAACCATAAAGTGACGGTACCTATCCCCTTTTCCCGGCAATAGTTTCCGGCATAAACTTTAATGTTATTCCCCGTGTTTTGTTTTAATTTTGAAGTGAAACAGAAACTTTAACATGACCCATTAGATGCCTTCTCATTCTGTGGCTGTTTGTGGAAAGAGGGCGTGCTCCGTTTATACTCAGTATTGACTTGATAGTATATACCTACTACGATTTAGCTACTAGCTAGAGATTGACCGAGTGAATGGCGTTTTTATCCCCCGACGCAAAAAGTGGGGTGTTATAAGCGATGTCTGTGTGTGTTTGTCCGTCTGTGGCTTCATAGCTGTCAAGCCGACGGACTTATTTCGACGCGGTTTTATTCGCAAGCCAGTTTTCTTGCGGCGGTTCTTAGCTATCTTTGGTAAAAATTGGTCTAGCAGCTTGAAGAATATCAGCTCTTTCCCTTTTAAATTGAATAACCTATTTTTAATTTACGGTTTGATTAATCGATTAATGCGTGGGGTTTCTATTTTAATGTTTAATGTTATTGTATTGTGCGTTAGTAGCACATGTCACCTGTTTAAAATAACCTAAATTTGAAGAATAAACTATCTCGTGAGCGTTCTCTTTACTGCAAGAGTTTTAAGTTTGTATATGCGAGAGTTTGAATCAACAAACTAACTGGCAGGTAATGCTGGTAGTATTAATTAAAAAAATATTTCGAATTAGGAAAAACAAGTGTTTTTTTGCATATGGCGTTACCTGACCAGCCGCCAGTGAGCGCGGTCATGCTGATTGAATTGTAAATTATAAATCTAACGATAAAATTAAAACAAGTGTATGAAAATAGGATATTTTTTATTAAATAAATGAATAGCGTCCGAGCGCAAAGATTCAACCTTTTTAAACTCCAGCAAAAAATGTTAAACAATATTATGTTTCTAAATTAACGTACTCTGGATGTAATTCGTGAGCATTTTATGAATCAAGTGAGCTCCATCATCGATTATAATCTTGGCTTGAAAAGGCTTGACTGTGGTAAACTCCATGCTTCATCATCAGCGTATATTAGTCCACTGCTGGACATAGGCCTCCCCTAATGAGCGCCATAGCGCCCTGTCTTCAGCTTGACGTATCCAGCATCTGCCTGCAGTCTTTCGCAGATCGTCATCCCACCTGGCCGGAGGGCGTCCTACACTACGTTTGCCGGGTCGCGGTCTCCACTCAAGAACACGTTTCCCCCAGCGGTTGTCGGTTCTTCGCGAGATATGGCCGGCCCACTGCCACTTCAGCTTGCTAATTCTTGCTAACTCCAAGCTTGTTACGCACAAAAAAATCTTATCTCAAACCAGCGACAAGCGAGTCAACTCGCTCTGCCAGTAGTCGAGTACACTCGCACCTAAACACAGCATCTGAGTAAAAACCCTACTAACCCGAAAAATTACCCGTGAACTTGTTTCTCGAGCTATTTCCTCTAACATTGTTCACTATTCGACCCCAAAATAAAAACGTCGTAACAATACAAAAGGGTAATTCCACTGCCTTTACCCGTGAAACCGTCACATGACAATAGGTAAAATCAACGGGAAGTTTATTCTTAGAAACATTTTCGTGATTCGTCGCTTTGAATTTAAATTCGAGGGACTGCGGTCGGTTTTTTAGGCAATCGTTAATTTGGGTCGAGTAAAAATTGATAGGCGCAGCCTTTTTCGCAGACATAGACGTTTAGAATCTTTTATCAATTTTGTTTTAACCGTTTTATCATTAGGAAGCTGAAGATTTTAAAAAATCTACAAAAAATAATTTGCCTAACAAGTTGCTTAAGCATTCTGTTATTGATACAAAATGTAGATTTCGCGATTTATATTTTCGTGGAACTCGAAAATTCTCGACTTAGGATTCCTGGGAAATCTCGAACAACATAACTTATTGAAAATACCAATCGTCAACTAAATTTCTTAGGGCAAATTAATTTCTCTTCCATGCTGTAATGATCTGGGAATAAAGAAAAAACACGATATTTTTTTAAGGAAAGTAAATATTACTCATTACGTGAGATTATCCGTATATACTAACAATCGCCAAACAAATCGTTGAGACACGCGCACGCGCACGCTTCGCGGTTTGGTTTGAACTGGCCTCACTTTTCCGTTTGCAGAAATCGGTCTCGAGTCCACATTATGGGTCTAAGACATATAGCACTAGCCAAGACTAGTGGTCGGTCGAATGAGCGAGTGCAGCAAAGTTTTACGGACCCTTTGGACAAAACCCTGCAGAGGAATCTCTAGCATCTTTAGCATGTAAATATTTAAATCAATAGAGAAACTTTCAAAAGCATTCTGACGTGCCAGCGCCCCAGACAAAATTCCCCACGAGCCAATTTTTTAAAATAAATTAGCTTTTATACTTATTTACTTACTTAAAAGATGTCGCCGAAAATTTTGAAATATTTAAGCAGGTTCAATTCGTTTAACTAGACTAATAAAAGATTCGAATTTTTTATTCAAAATTAGTTAGTTCTTAAAGTTAAAGATCTCTGAAGGGCCACCAATTTGCTAATCTAATAATTTTCTTTATGTACTTACTTGTCTGTATTGTTAATGTGGTATTAATATAGATTGTTTTGTGTTGTATTGTAATTAACTTCGTACAGGCACGGTCAGCCAAATAAGGTCACTTTTCATCAAACTTCCTATTAAATGAAAATGTCTTAAATGAAAAAAAAAATTAACAGCCACGCCTTATCGACATTATATCTTGTGATGAGCACATGAATTTTTAACCTTAGGGTGGTCGATCAATTTGGCTAATGATAGTCACCACCCGGGAATATTGAGCAACTTGCCACTAATGCCACTCGTCTTAATTCAGCCATATAATTCAATCGGCAAAAGTGGCGTGAAAATGAAGAGGCCTTTACTCAGCAGTGGGTGGATGTGGGCTGATTAGATAAATAGATATAATTCAATCGGCAATACTAGCGCTCTACTCTATACTAAGCGCTCATTCCATCGACATCATGTTGATGAATGGCAGTCTTCGACGGTGCGGTTTAATCGATCTTTTTTGCCACGAACTTGCAAAATCTGGAACGAGCTTCCCGCTGAGGTCTTCCCATCGAGTTACGACCTGGGTGCCTTTAAGAGGCGAGTGTACAATTTTCTGCAGGGCCGACAGCGCACTGGCATCGCGTAAAGCGCTGCGGGTGTCTATGGACAGTGGTGATCATTTACCATCAGGTGACCCACTAGTTCGTTTGTCTGGCCTCTCTAACATAAAAAAAAAACTTCGACGGCCACTATAAAAAAATCTGAAGAAATATTTACAGGCCTTTTAGGTCAAACCGACCCAATCTACTAAAATATTCTGGAAGTATTTTGTATCGCGCTGTATAGACGTATACAGAATACCAAGTTTTATTTCAACAGTAACTATATCAAACGGGCTTTTATGACGTTGGAACACCCAGCTTACATTTTATTTCGTATTGTGCCAGCCACATAAAAGAGAAGGCTAACAAAACACACAATACAGGAAATTTCTGCAGAACTTAAAATGTCCGCAAAAGGTGTGTAGTCTGTAAAAACGGACATAAACATTTGGGACGTGTTTCGGGGCGCTTTTATAGAAACAGGCGAATGTCTAATATTTCACATTATTACGTAGAGGAAATTTCACCTTGTGCTAAATTTAAATTTTAACAGAGAGAAGTACAAGTTTGTTCGTCATTTCCATGAACTCTATTGAATTACCTATAGGCACCTTCATTTTGTAAATGGCATGGATAATTTGTACTTTCAATAAAATATTTGCCAGCCTGCATGCAGACTGAATACACTATCAAAAAACCACAATCTAATACCTTCCTGTACTGTATTCGAGCAAATAAATACTTTTGACTTTGACTTTTATCTTTTAGGATTGTAATAGGTGTAGTTAAAAATAGTGTTGACGACGGAATTTAAAAACGTTTCCGCTATGGTTTAAATGGTTTAATAACACAAACTAACACAAAAACAAAGTAACTAGGAGTCTAATACAGAACTGTTTATGCTAGCAACCTGACAGAGCAACTGTCTTGAAAGTTGATGTCAGCACAAAAGAAAGGTATTTTAAAACAGGAACTTAAGTAGTTAATATACAAACTTTGTACTAAAAGGAGGCTCAAATCCAGCCAGTCGTCAACAAATGGCAACAGTGTCTATCCTAGCTGTGCAAAGTAGCGTAGCAGTGTGAACATGCTAGCAAAGCTGTGAAACTTTGTGCAGAGGGATGCGTGGATGCGTAACGGAGCTGTGAAACTATGTAGATTAGCGGAGCTAGGGTGCATAGCGGACTTGTGCGCTGCTTAGCAACTTACAGGTCTACTATAAGAAAATAACGGCCTGTAACTTACCCCAGTATAGTTGGAAAGAGCTTCAACAAAACCTTAAGGCCACGTTTAGCATGATTATGTGCATATAGGTGGAAAGAGAAATCAAAGCTTATTGGTTACTTACTTGACATGAAATGTATATTTCATATTTTTTTTTTCTTTTCTCTTCGACATTGGAGACATCTCCAATTAATTTGTTTGACGGTGGAGGCGTTTTACACCTCCATTGAACTTATTTTTTATTTTGTTGTTTTGACTAGTAGAGACTTTATACATCTCTACTATAGATTAATATAATTTAAGGCTCGGGGACCTTATACATCCCTTTTATTAATGTATTTAATTTAAGTAGAATTTAAGTATTCTAACTGTATTTTATTTTGAAAAAATGGTTTTCTGCCAAGTTTCTTGCGGCGCATTCTTCTTGGCAATGATGGTCTTTCCGAATGCGCTGGTAGTTTCAAAAAGACATGTAAAAGAGCCCTTAGCGGCCAATTTGCAAAATAAATTTTCATTTTCATTTCAAAATAGTGATGGGTTGCTAGCTGCATCGCCCATAACATGATTCCTAAGACTCGCCCATTCCGTGCTGGGCTTTTACCATCTTCATCTTTTATCATATTCCAGACCAGCATGAAGGAAAAAGAAGAGACGGAGAAGGAAAATGACATGGGATAGTTTTTTTCTGGAAAATTGCATAGTTCCCGCGGGATACGCGAATTCTGGGCAGACAGATTCGAGGGCAACAGCTACTTCTTTCAACAGTAAAATATTCTTTTGAAGATTTTCTTGTGCGTTAATTGAAGTAAAAGAATTCATTTCCGCTTCTTATAATACGAGTATAAATCTCTGAGACTGAATTATGATACGCGAGCACCCGGTGCCGTGGTAATACGAAACAGTTCCAGATTCTTAATTGCTAAGTACTACCAGCCAGACTGGAAAACCTACAAAATTTACTCTGTGTTATTTATTTAATTATAGAGGATATAGTGACTAGGATAGAAAAAAGTATGCTTAGTTGGTTTGGTGACGTAGAGCGGATGGATGAAAGTAGACTAACTAAACAGATCTATATGGGGAGTGTGAATGGTTGTGTTGGGAGGGGAAGGCCTAGACGGACGTTCCGAGATCAAATAGAAGACGTTTTGGAAAAAGGTCAGGTCAGGAGTACCAGAAACCGACGAGCATGTATGAAGAGATTGATGAATGTGGATGAAGCGAAAGAAGTGTCAGGATCGTAGCAAGTGGAACAAGGTAGTATCTGCCTGCTGTGGGAAAGAGGCGTGACGGTATGTATGTATCTAAGTAAATACCATTGCGCCTTTGCATTCAACGGTTTTACAAAATGTTTAAAAACATTTTGATATATTTCTCTCCTTTCAGCTATTTCTGGCACACAAATTATGAATCCATAAATTGTCCCATGATTACACATAAACGGATAACTCACGTATAAAAAGTCGAGTGATGCTCGACATGTTTCGGACTATTCCGTAGTCCTTCTTCCTGGAGCGCTCGCCCCGGCGGCAGCGAAACGAACACTGCGCGCCAGCGCTCTGTTCGCGCGGCTGCTCGACGCAACTGACAGCGGCGCACAACTACCCTCGTTTTCATCGTCATTTTTATTACTGTCAAATGTAAGGCAGCACACAACACTGATCACGTCACTCCGTAAAGGTTCGCTCACACTCACCGTTTGGTCAATATTTAAAACAGTTTTCCAACTCGGGGGCACCGACCATCCACTATCCCGGTTGAAATTGGGATACCGACTTATTTCAATGGCTTCACGTACTTTCCGCGGAATGAAAAACTTTTCTCTCGCCAGTACTGACACCTTATCAAACCTGATATAATGCGTCGAATCAGATTCCATCGAATGTTCAGCGACAGCAGACCCCTTGTCATCCTGTTTCTTCATACTGCGTATGTGCTCCGCCAATCTCGTGGATATATTACGCCCGGTCTCTCCGATATAGTTTTTCCCGCAGGAACAAGGAATCATGTACACCCCGGGAACATTAAGGGGCTCTTTATCCTTTGGTGAACGCACCAGCTGCCTGAGCTGCATAGGGGGACCATATCCCATGATATTTATTTTTACGCTCTCTATAAGAATGAAGAAGTACACACCCACACAAATCATGTCTTCATCCCTTTCGGAGTAGAGAGCCTAAGGTAACAAGACCTAAAGGCCACGTTTAGCATGATTGTGGGCGTATAGGAAAGGGGAATCAAAATAGTGATGGGTTGCTCGCCTGTAAAAGCCATGATTCCTATGCCTATATCCTCGATGGGCTTTTACCATCTGCGCGGGAAGAGAAGCAACTGGTATATTCTGTTTTTTCTTTGCTCCCAGCCCTGCATGCAAGCAGACCTGAATGGTAGTAACTAAAGCTGTAACCGTACATTCATACCGTCGTGCCTCTTTCCCATAGGGGTAGGCAGAGGCTTTGTTCCACTTGCTACGATCCTGAAATTCCTTTTCGGGTCATCCACGTTCAGTTGTAACCATTTGTACCATGTTGATCTGTCGTACTTGTTCCGCTAATTTTGCGTAAACATTATTCATGGCTGGACCGTTACTTCCTTAGCTAATAAGGCATCTCAATCTACTTTGTATGCGACCCCCATAAAGCTTTAGTTGACCCCCACTACCATGAATAAAACAAAAACCTGCCTATAAAATCAGTTGCCGAATCTAACTTTTTATTGCCTTTATCTACCTACTTTATTTACACGAAAGGGGGGGAAATAAGCGACATGATGTATAACAGGGATGTTTGTCCTTACAATGTTTGCGAGGAACTTCGACGTTTCTGATTTAAAGGGCTCTTATGTGATCTCAGAGGATGTAATAACAACTTTGACATGTAAATTGGACATAAAAGTTGTAAGTAATTTGCTAAGCTGCTGTTTTAAATTGTCATGGAAATGAGAAATTAATTGGAGTTTTGTTTTGAAGAAAAGGTTCATCACCACATAGTATAAAACAAAGTTGCTTTCCGCTTTCTGCCTATATGTATGCTTAGATCTTTAAAAGTACGCAAAGGATTTTGATGCGATGTTTTAGTGATTCAAGAGGAAGGTTTATATGTATTATACATGCACAATATAGTAGAGAAACAGGGCGGTACGCTAGTCACAGTAATATTGTAAAGGCGAAAGGTTGTGAGTGTGTTTGTTACTTCTTCACGCTGAAACTACTGGTCGGATTTGGATAAAATTTGGACTGAAGATAGCTGGTACCCTAGATTAACACATCCATCCCATCCATCCATAGCAGCCCTCAACTCGTCCGTCTTCGGACATAGGCCTCCTCTCCACTTCTCCACGCCTGGCGATCGACAGCCACTTGCATCCATCCTCCACCCGCCTGTCGGCAGATATCGTCCTTCCACCTCATTGGTGGTCTTCCTCTACTGCGAGTGTTCTCACGAGGTCTCCACTCGAGCGTTCGCCTCGCCCAACGATCGTGATTCATCCTGGCAATGTGCCCCGCCCATCTCCACTTATTTCTCTCGATCTCTTCCACCACGTCTCGAACTTTTGTGACTCGTCTGATCCACTCATTCCTTTTTCGATGCATGAGAGTTATCCCGAGCATTGACCTCTCCATTGCTCTCTGTGCAACACGGAGTTTTTCAACAGACTTCTCTGTCAGTGTGGTGGTTTCCATTCCATAAGTGAAGACGGGCAAGACACACTGGTTGAAGATTTTGGTTTTAAGGTGCTGATGAATCTTCCTCGACTGAAGGACTGACTTATTTGCACCAAAGGCCGCCCACGCCCGCGCGATCCGACGTTCGATCTCAGCCACTTGGTCCTCAGAACCAAGCGTAATCCTGTGCCCGAGATACACGTAACTGCTGACGACCTCGAAAGGCAATGGACAGTCTCCAGCTCCCGGCGGTATGTTGGAGATTAACACATAGGCTACTTTTTATCTCGGAAATTTGCAATGTTTCCGCGGGGTAGTGATAAACATTTCAAATGTCGTAGCTGCTGGACCCTTTTCATACAGTAGTCGATGTTTAAAGCGCAAGGTGTAAAAAAGGTGACTTCATTGGTGATCAGTTACCATCAGGGTAACCTTGCTCGTATACCATCTACTTTCATTAAAAAAACGGGTAGGTACACATAGTATGGAGTTTTCAACTCCGACGATTCCACTCAAAAATCCAGCCCTTAAAACGTCTCCGTTAATAAAATTCCAAATAAAAAAAACTCGAGCGCTGAGCGTACTAACAATGTGTCTTTTTTTATATGTTTCAACAGTAAAAAGACTGTAACTCTCGAGTGGCAAGGCCATCCAGTTTATTCTGATGAGTACATCTCAGCATTTTCTTAGAAAGGCAGCCGTGCGAACAAATGACTGTTGAAACTTGGGCTACGAAGAGAGCGGCTAACGCGTTAACATTCCCATACAAAATGTTTCAACTTCTACTTCAAATACTATAGATACAGAAAATGTACTCCAAGGCTAGAAATTAGAAGTTCGTTTCGTGCTATTCCGCTCACACTAACAGTCATTTATAGGAAAGTGAGAAGGACGGTATAATATGAAGTTCACATTTCGAATTTCGGAGTAGCCCCCGTGCTCAGTAAGTCACCCTACGGGAATGTTGAGCCACTTGCCATTTATCACAATTGAGCCGTATAATGCAAACCGGGCATAAGTACTTAAAGCAAACGAGATAACAAATAGCGGCGAAATATTGACAGGTGGCAAATGGCTCAGCGTTTCTGTGACTGTACAGACTTATTATGAGTGAGGTTAACTGAGACTTAGTTTCATATGAGTGCCACCTGGTCGTTTGTTAGTGACCCATAATACCGTTAACCTGTAAATTGACGTCTTTTGATGAGTCCGACAGTTACTGCTTAACTGCTGAACGGTTTTAGATTTGTTTTCAAGATGCAAAATAACCGCCTTTTAATATGCATTCTAAATTTCATTTTCACTTTGAGTGGGATATCATTGAATATTTGTTTTGGATGCGAGTCGGCCGGGTTACCTCCGCTTGTGGTCAAGAGCTGCGGCTCGTTTTCGGATCCGTCCGGGGGACGAGCAGTGCTTGGTCCGGTGCACCCTGGGCATCAGCTAGTGATTTCCTGGCAGTTTCTGACGGATATCATTGACCGTTGGCTAAGAGCCCGAGAGGGGGGAGGGGGGTCTTTTGACCGTATTATACCGTACAACGTTGCCGACATTTTGTCACAAGATTTGTGAATTATATTTTTATTACTTTGACATTGGCGAAGTTGTCGTCGCTTTAACGACTTGATACGTCACAAATAAGAAAAAGGAGAATAGCTTTTTGAAAATCATTAGTGGGTTTGTCAAGTTTGAATTTGTTAATTTTGGATCATACTCAAATAATTATGCGTGTGCGAATGGCGGGCAGCGGAACAAACAGTGCGAATTGGGAACTTCACACACACCATTAAATTGCTTCGCAGATATGTGCAGGTTTCCTCGCGATGTTTTCCTTCGCCAAAAAGCTCATGGCAAATTTCAAAATGTAATAAATTCCGAAAAACTCAGAAGTGCGAACCCAGGATTCGAACCCACGACTTTCTGTTTGAGTGACCACAGGTCAAACCAGTAGGCTACCACGGCTTTTTTTCTTGTTTCATTAGGCTCTGTTAACCCGAAAGACTTACGTGATTTATCACTACATAGTATAAAACAAAGTCGCATTCCGCTGTCTGTCCGTCCCTATGTATGCTTAGATCGTTAAAACTACGAAACGGATTTTGATGCGGTTTTTTTTCTACCGACGAAGTCGCGGGCGGAAGCTAGTGTATGTATATGTTGTCTTTCAACAATTTAGTTTTCCTAGCCTGACGTTTAACCGCCCGATGCGTTATCCGGGACGTGGCATAAAGACCGGGTGTTTAGGCAAATCGTGTAACAAGACGAGACGCCCCTATGTAAATTTATATCAATCCACGAAAGGCGTTTCTTTGCTCCGGCTAAAACGACATGACACAGTCAATGCTGCTGATACAGTGACGCAAGATAATAATTAAAGTTACCTAGTTACTTTTTCATTGAACATTAGGTAAATTACGAGTCGCAGTCCTCGCGAAATTACGGAGGGCTGGGTTTCATAGAAAATATTGATATGAATTTTACATACATACATAAATCACGTCTTCATCCCTTACGGGGTAGACAGAGCCTAAGGTAATAATACAGGGCATTTTGTTTTTCTTTACTCCCAGACCAGCATGGATGACTATGAATTTACTATGAATTTTGGTGCTATGATAAGGATGAAAAAATATGACGTTTAGTCAATGATTAATATAGGAGGTTCTGTTTATTTTATTACTACAAAATAGACAGTGGCGTCATCATAGATAACTGACACGTAAGATAACTGGAACTTAACAGAGAGTGGTGAAACAAGCTCCTAAGTCTAGTAAGCTGATCGGACTGCTACTATTTGTACTGTAAAGATGTGTTGAACGTATTACTGGAATTTTATCAGGGGTGTATAGTTTTGTAATGGAAGCGAAGCAATGGACGCAACCTTATCGTATACCTACTTAAAAATCCTGATTGCATTACTGTTTTCATACTGTATGCGTCACACATAATGCTGTATGGTTTTGTTTTCCCAAAGTTACCCTTGGCTGGGTAAGACAAACGCTGTTGTTATTTGTGTTTGCTACGTGACGATTCGCTTTGCATGTTAATCCAATTTTAGTTTTGGCGCCAGAGTGTAACATTACGTTGTCTTATGTTTATCAAAATAGGGATCAAGATGGGTTCTGAGTAGGGTAACCATATCCTGAAATTGCGGACACAAAGGGATTTTGATTGAAGTGTGATTCGAAAACACTCTGAGCCAAATGTAAATATCATAGTGTTTCTTTTTATGAAATAGGGTTGGGGTCACCTGATAGTAAGTGATCGTCAGAGATGGTATGATGTTGTCAAATGAAAATTATGCCTTGTGAGAGCCAAAATTACACTATGTATGAATAATTTAGCACCAATTAATCCGGTTCGAAGGACCAAAGAAAATGTTAGGTTAGGTCGTGTAAATAGACAGTTTCCTAAATTGCGGATGGGTGCGTTGATGCCTAAAAGTAGAATTTGAACAGTACAGAAGTACTCACCTTAGGGCGTTCTCCTGGCAGCGTGATTGGAAGGCGGAGGAAGGCGATGAGGATACTTGAACTTGAAGAGAGCGGAGGAAATTCAGCAGCGGTGACAAGATCAAGGTTTAAAGTAATGACAGTGATGATTTTTTTCTGTGGCATAAAGCATCCCGGCACTGCATTAGACCAAAAAGGTTTTAACGCGCGAACAGATGGAATACCTTATAGGAAAGTAATTTCCCCGGCTGTCTTTCTCTCCACGTCAGAACACAGTAACGCAAACAGTCAAGTTCTGCTAGCGGCAGGATTAGTGGGTTCCCACGGACCTGCTTAGGTGTCTAAGTGGGTGAAACCCCAGTGGCATCCCACTGCGTCCTCGTCACACCGGATTGAAGCAACGCCGGAGAGTTTTTAGTTCGGGTATACCCCTTCCGGGGGGAGTCCCACATAACCCTAGACATGCCCGTGCCTAGGGCAACCATAAAGATTTCCTCTCCGTTAAAAAAAAAAGGATTAGTGGGTTAAATGGTGCTAGCGATCCGGTCGGACCTTCCATTGGATCCTGCAACAAGGACTTTGACAAGAGTTAATTTTGTCCTATCAAAGTTTTCTGCGATCTTTATCATATCCTCATTCCTTTGTACGAGCATTGTTCTATTTGAGGTGCGAGCAATTTGCAGGGCTCTGTCGGTAAATTTAGTTCATAGGCCAGTTTATTTGCCATTAAAATTGTCCTCGTTCCCAAACGATATTGACTTTAACCCTGTTTGGTTATATATTAGCAACTAAAATACCAAGAATATTAATTTGCTACAGTAGATCCCTTTATAGCAAAGTTGTTTCCGTAGAAACATTATTTTTCGGAGGCTAAAGAACCCAAGCTGAATGGTTTTGTGATTCTAAGAATTTCATCTCAAGTGTACGAGAGTGGGAACTAATTTTGTTTGACAAAATATATATATGCACTGTTCGTAGTTTAACGTATTTTTTGCTCTCGTTTCACAGAAAACCGTATTATTTATAGGCTTAATATTTCGTAATATTTTATTGTAAGTTATTTCCAATAATATTACTTATGTTAAGAGGGAAAAGACAAAACGTCCTATTCAAACTTCTTGTTTACTTAGATTAAGAGTATTTGCTACAAACAAGATAGAAATAGAAGAAATAGAAAATATTTATTCGTGTCGGTACACATTCTCCAATCACTGTCGTCATAAGAATAATAAAGTGAAAAATTGAAGGCCATATTCTATTATTAATGGTCACTAGCAACTTGCTGATCGCAACTCGACAAAAGTCGAAACACGAAGTTTGACGAACATCAAGATAATACTACTGTAAACGGCTAAGCTCTTACAGATGTTCACAAATATAGACCCAGGAAATAGTTAACAGCGGTTTGCGAACAGAAGTTATGACGCGGGGTCGGGAAGCTGATGATATCGCCCTCCCAAGTTGGTCAAGCTTGTCCTCGGTGATTATACTTGGCTTAATGTTTTGTGTGCCCTGGATTATTAATAACGTATTTTACTCGACCACATTTATTTAATATGGCAATTTAAATAAACAAGTACTGACTTGCTGTAAGTACAATCATCACTCGGGAATGTTGAGCCACTTGCCACTAATGCCACTTCACGCACAAAACTTACAACGAATTGCACTATACGACTACATTAACAACCTGTTTCACCACTCTTTATTAAGTTCCAGTTATGTTAAATGTCAACAGACAGAGACGTGATCAAAGATAACTGATACTTAAGATAAGTGTAACTATATAGAGAGTAGTGGCAGGAGGCTCAACGTTCCCGGGTGGTGACTGAGATTCAAAACTTTCATAATGTGCATCACGAGAGCTTACCAGAGGTTATGTTCAAAGGAAATTGGGGTCTTCACCCAGTATCAGCATCTCTAAAACTCAAAGCGGTTTGATTCGTAGGTAGGTACCTATTATTTAATATCGCCATGCGTTGCCGTACTGGCACGATTGTATAACAAATTAATGAAACAGCACCGTTTAGCTGTTCAGAACATCTGGTTAAATCATCGATGTACAAGTTCGAATATTGTACAGAATTATATTCAATTGCGATGTAATAACAACCAATGGATTCCTGTCATAACCAAATGCGTTTAGCCATATTTATAGGATAGGGATCCCGTTATTGGTTCTGGGTAAGGTATAATTTAAAATAACATTTAAGAGTACTACAATCGGAGTTATTGTTTTAAAAAATAGAACAAAAAAGTAGGGGAGTTGAATGATTTTTGTTCATTGAAATGGATCTCCGCACAGTAGCTGATTCAATAAAAAAACTTTAACTTCCAATTAGATGAGTTAATCAAGAATTAACTCCTTCAAAGCAACTGAGTTCAAGCATTACTTTCAGCGTACTCTATTAAGGTTGTTTTTAAAAGAATGTTCGTAAGTATTAAACTACTCAGATATTTTTGGGTTAAGCGATCTAATGAGTTGTTTGAGAAACTTAATCCTTGGTAAGCGTCTCTGAAAGATTCCCTTTCATAAGTCCAAGTATTAAGATTGCGAGAGAGTCCTGTGTTTTTAGGATCAAAGTATTTCTTTGTTCATTCTCTTGGGCTTTCCTTTGTATTATGTTGATATTATTACAAAATAAACTGATATATTAAGATTATGTAGAACTTATTATTTTTTGGTGTTTATTAATTTTAAAAATGCCGATGGTAAAATTCCATCGAGGAAATGCAATCCATCACTATTTTGATTTCCCTTTCCAGCTATACGCCCTTAATCATGCTAAACGTGTCCTTAAGGTTATGTTACCTTAGGCTATGTCTACCCCGTAGGGGATAAAGACGTGATGTATGTAAGTGTGTATAAATTTTAAAATAAGTTAATGTACATGCCTATTCTAAGCTGGAGGAACCAAATTGTAAGGTGGGTAATGTCTAAAAAATATATTATATTACATCGTCGAATTTCTTAAATATATCGCTGGAATATAGCGCATTATTTTATAAAATATTGTTCGACTTCTGTCATTGTTGTCCTAACGTGTCCAGTTTTTTTACATACATACATACATACATAAATCACGTCTTTATCCCTTACAGGGTAGACAGAGCCTAAGGTCACACAACCTAAAGACCACGTTTAGCATGATTGTGGTCGTATGGATTGAAAGGGGAATCAAAACAGTGATGGATTGCTAGCCACATCGCCCATATAACATGATCCCTAAGATTTTCACACAACGTACAAAACAACAAAACAAAACATTACATACAAAACTTTTTTATAAAAGTACATAATTTCTATTATCTTTGTCTTTCGGCAAACTTACTGTTTCTTCAATTCAGACGTCAGTCACATGAAGCAAAGTTAGCCGTCAAAAAATAGAAGAACTATATCTGATGTTGACGCGGTGTATAGGACAGCAAAAGCGCGTTTCCATATTTTTCCGTATCAAGGCTTATTGATAAGGAAAAATCTTGTTTAGTACAAAATAGACATCACTTTTATTCGTGTGGAAAAATAAACACAATCTACTAAAAGAACATGAGCGACTATAAATTCGTTGTCTGTTGTTAGAATGCATTTCCATTGAGATGAATCGGTGTGAAAATGTGAAATCACATTAGTGGAAAACTGGATCGCTCGTTGAACAGACAACCGCTGGGGGCGAAAAGTTCTCGAGGGGCGACCATGAACCGGAAGACGCAGTGTTGGCAGGCCTCCCACTAGGTGGACCGACGTCGTGAAAGTTGCGGGTAGCCGGTGGATGCAGGTGGCGAGTTGTCGTTTATTGTGGTGTGCTAAGGAGGTCTTCAGGCAACAGTGGACGTCTTCAGGCTGATGATGATGACATCTCAGCCCTTCCGTCATGCAAGATGTTTTAGAATTATTCGGGAATATAGCAGTACGAATTGGACTAATCTGACTAAACACTCTCATGGTTGTCATTTTCATAGATAGAAGTAGACCAGTACTACTGGAAGTTCCAGTACTACTACCAGTACCAGTACCAGTAGTACTGGAAGCAAATCCCCTTATAGCACGGTAAGGTTATCTACTGGAAGGGAACTAACGGTGTCTAATCGCCATCTTGCTCTAAGAGGTGAAATTTAATGTAACCCATCGAGTAACTAATACAAATGGTGGTGATGACATAGATGCTCACAGACCGTGGTGCCCAGAGCGCGAAGATGGCACTGATAGCAATGATGGCAATGATATAGATGCTAACGGACCGCGGTGCTCAGAGAGCAATGGCAGTGATGACATCAATACCAACGGACCAGGAGGCGAACTATTAACCCGGGAAGTAAATAGTACGAATGGCGGTGATAACAGCGATGCTCACGGCCGCGCTGCTCGGAGCGCATCAGGAGGCCCCCTGGCTACCTCTCTGACTACGTTCAGGACTAAAGGAGGGAAGAATGCCATGGTTGTCATTTTCATTTCTGTAAATTTTTAGCAAAACAAAGGTTCGGGCATATAAGGATTCTCATTTTAATTTTTCTTTCAAAATGAACTATGCTAAAAGATGTACCGCTGGTTAAGGGACGCGCAAGGCTAGTCTTTACGACGCTCAGTGTGGGAAGCCTTTTGGCTGATGATAATGATGATGTATACTATAAGTACATTTTATTAGTACACAATGTTCAATTTACCAGCATTAGAAAGTTGCAAATCATTGCTCAGAAACCTCTGGCCTTCACCTTTTGTAACAAGATTTAGAAATTCTTTTATACCTCTAATTCTTTTCAAGGTGCAAACAGACTTGTGAATACTTTGCGAACAAACAGAACAAAAAGGGTTACTTTGAGGCTTATTTGAAGTCTGACTGTGGCTTTCTAGGCGTAGGAACAGACACTTGGAATATTATAGCTGTAATAAGCTCCCGTTTTATCTCCTACTAGAATATTTATAATAGTGTCCGAACTGCGTAAAAAATGGCGTCAATTCACTTTCGGTTTCGGCTAAAAGTCGTGATACATACATACATAAATCACGTCTTAATCCCTTACGGGGTAGACAGACTCCAAGGCAACAAGACCCAAAGGCCATGTTTAGCATGATCGTGGGCGTATAGGTAGAAAGGGGAATCAAAATAGTGATGGGTTGCTAGCCGCATCGCCTATAATATTATGATTCCTAAGATTTTCGCCCATTCCCTGGAAGAAAGTCATGATTACCCTACTAAATAATATTATAAATGACAAATTTGTGAGTGAGTCTGTATGTTTGTTCCTTCTTCACGCTGAAACGACTGGACGGATTTAGATCAAATTTGGAAAGGAGATAGCTACTAGATTGAAACATTGTAGCTTCGTCTATGACTTCATCAACGTAGAATTAGACTTTAAGAACTGATGATGTTCTTACTATATTTATTCCGCAATAATGATTTACGTTTTGACATGTTCATCGCTATCCCGCGGGAACAACGACATTTTCCGGGATAAAAAGTAGCCTATGTTTTAATCTAGAGGACCAGCTATCTCCTTTCCAAGTTTTATCCAAATCCTTCGTTTCTCACTCACTTACATCGTCACATACTTTCGCATTACTAATATTATTAGAATAGTAGAAGATTCAAAGTAGTCTTGAGAAAGAGGACGATGTGTTGTTTGTACAAATGGATATCCATTTCAAGATGTCTCACCAAAAAACATTTCCACACACGACGTTGTACGTCCCTCATTAAGCATCCTTCAGGTAACCGCCTAGTTAAATCTCCTTTGTGCCCGAAAACATGTAAATGCGTGTCCATTGTTTGTCCCCATGAGTGTCGGCAACTAATTTTGAGCTGGAGTAGCGCCTTGATTAACATATAATGTGGACAGTTGTGTGTCAGAAGCGACAGCGGATTAAGGTCGTCGCAAACATAACCGCTCGGCGTCGGAGCGGCAGCGCCTCGCCTCGTCGGCTCGCCGTCAACCATACGCATGCTCGTAACGTTTTGGTACTATAGAGCTGATTTAAATGATAAAATTGTAATCATAATTCTTGTATAAGGTATGGGTATCGGGTGATTTCGTAAACCAGTATGAACTGGGATGTGTGCCTGGTGACAGCCACCTCCGTAACTGTGTAACTGGCGTCACTGAAAATCAGCGTCACGATATTATCCTGGATATTATCGTGACACATAGCTGAGTGGCGGCCATTTGGCTGGTTGGAATAAGTACCCATATTATGTAATATTCTGTTTGTGTATCTATATCAGTCAATAAAGTTTTCTTATTCTTATTATTCTTAACGGAAGCGACTCGGTGCTTACCGCGAGCCAGCAACTGGTTGGCGGATAGCCGTCAACGTCGACGGTTGGCGATGTCAGAGAGGGTGGGGGAACCATCCGAGGTCCACGCGCCGTCCCCGCGGCGGCGACTTGACGTAAGCGCGGTGACGGTTAGTTGCCCACGCACTGTAAGTTTGTGCCGAGGCGAGGCGTTGCCGTTCCGATGCCGAGCGGTTATGTGTGCACTAACCTTTACGAGCCATAAATGCGAAATTGGGGAGGACATTTAGAAATAATGGAGGAAAACAGAGCACACCAGGGACGAGAGATGGCGTTGATTTCAATGATACTAATGGGAACAGAGTAGTAGAAACTATCTCCGCGTAGACCCCGCGACAAACGCCCAGAGGAACACCCAAAAAGCGATGGTAGGAATGTGTAGAGAAGAGACAAGAAAACATCCTGGAGGAGGGAAATCAGAGATAGAGCAAAATGGCAGAAAATCGTTTAAGAAACAAAGACCTACAGATAGGTTGTAAAGCCGAAGGCAAGAAGCTAAATAGTTGAAATTTTCACATATGATGTATTTCTGTTGCTATAACAAGAAATACTAAAAACAGAATATTATTATGCTAGCCGCATCGCCTATAACATGATTCCTATGATTTTCGCCCTAAGATTTTAAGTGTCATAAAAATAATTATAGAATATACCAGTAGAATATAATATACATAGAATGTACCAGTTGCTTTTCTTCCCGCGCAGATGGTAAAAGCCCATCGAGGGAATGGACAAAAATCTTCGAAAATCGGCCCACAATCATGCTAAACGTGGCCTTTAGGTCTTGTTACCTTAGGCTCTGTCTCCGTAAGGGATAAAGACGTGATTTGTGTGTGTGTGTGTGTGTGTGTTATTTCGTATATAAATTCTGACTCTGATTTTAATACAGCATGTTTCTCTTAAATTAGACGACAGCGTAAAGGTCTCCGCGGACACGTAGGTGACAAGCAATGCCCTAAAACAACACGCGACCCTCAGCCCGCAAACTACGCTCATAGCAGTTCCCCCCTTTTATTTGTATTTAGTAACACAATGCTCTAACAATGGTTTATAATTACTCAGCTGACTGACAAAGGCTCTATTTATAAACGTTTGTTGAGCTCCTGTTAATTAGAGTTCCGTAACTTAAAAGAAAGAAAGGAACCCTTTTATAAAACCAGCCCGTCTGACAAGACCGATTTACTCAGGAACTTTATGTTAAACTAGCTGTTGCCCGCAACTTCGTCTGCATCGAATTCGTTTATCGCTATCCCGCAGAAATTACGCAATCCGTTCTTAGAGAATGCCTACGTCATAGTAGCTTTATGCATGCGGAGTTCGGTTTAAAATTGACAAAGTTTCATACAAACTTTCATCCCCTATTTTATCCCCTTGGGGGTAGAATTGATCAAAATCCTTTCTTAGCGGATGCCTACGTCATAACATCTACCTGCATGCCAAATTTCAGCCCGATCCGTCCAGTGATGTATGCTTATATCTTCAAAACTACACAACGGATTTTCATGCGGTTTTTTTAATGGATAGAGTGATTCAAGAGGAAGGTTTATATGTATAATACATGCATAATATACCGTGCGAAGCCGGGGCGGGTCGCTAGTAAATAATAAATAAATATCTTGGGACTAATTACACCAATTGACCCAGCCCCAAACTAAGCAAAACTTGTACTATGGCTACCAGGCAACGGATAAACAAACTTATATGATGTAATATATTTTTTAATAATACATAATGCAATCATTATTACCCTTGAGCTTGTTACTGCGATAACAATGTAAATATTACGTTCTAACATTGTACGTTGAACATTAAATATGTCCTTTGAAGTCGGTCTCTGAAAATTTAATGATTTTCCCAGAAATGCCTGCGAGGAACGATGCTCGCAGAACTATTTGAAGGCTTCATACTTTGATATGATTTGAATAAAGATACGGGAACTATTTTGAGGATCTCCATTATTCGGGTATAAGGAACCTTTTTTATAATCATAATCTTAATAATTTATTTGCATTAAATATGGTACATATTATGGTATGAAAGAAAGAGAGTTTCACATTAAATGAAATGAAATGAAATGAACATGGTACATATATTATTATGGTTTTTTTTTATGTTAGAGAGGCCAGACAAACGAACTAGTGGGTCACCTGATGGTAAATGATCACCACTGTCCATAGACACCCGCAGCGCTTTACGCGATGCCAGTGCGCTGTCGGCCCTGCAGAAAATTGTACACTCGCCTCTTAAAGGTCGTAACTCGATGGGAAGATCTCAGCGGGAAGCTCACTGAAAGAAAGAGAGTTTCACATGTTTTGTCACTATACATACATACACAAATCACGTCTTTATCCCTTACGGGGTAGACAGAGCCTAAGGTAACAAGACCTAAAGACCACGTTAAGCATGATTTTCATTCAACACATACATACATTCTTCCATGCTGGTCTGGGAGTAAAGAAAAAACATAGAATTTACCAGTTGCTTCTATTCCCGCGCGATGGTAAAAGCCCATCGAGGGAATGGGCGAAAATTTTAGAAATCATATAAAAGGCGATGCGGCTAGCACCTCATCACTATTTTGATTCCTCTTTCCACCTATACGCCCACAATCATGCTAAACGCGGCCTTTAGGTCTTGCTATCTTAAGCTCTGTCTACCCGTTAGGGATAAAGACGTGATTTATGTATGTATGTATGTATGAATTTCAAAATTGCCGTCTAACACTGTCAAGTGATCGTTACTTGATACAAAGTCGCGTAATTACTTCCAGTTATAAAATAAAAAGTAACCGCCAAGCCGAGAAAAGCTGGGGGGTTTCAAGTTAACGTCTCTTCTTTATTAGGAGAGCGACCGCTTTTCAAACCAAATGTTTTCGCCATTTTTAAGGTCTTTCTCGGACTTTTTTTTTTCAGGTTCCGTTTTTTTTTCTTTTTTTATGTTAGAGAGGCCAGACAAACGAACTAGTGGGTCACCTGATGTTATGATCACCACTGTCCATAGACACCCGCAGCGCTTTACGCGATGCCAGTGCGTTGTCGGCCCGTACTTAAAGACAAAGATTTCGCTGTCACCAGGCCGATTTTTGAAAGCACATGTGTGAAAAAATTTTGGTGAATTTGAAATGCGAGTTGCTTAGAAGATACTTATTCTCTTTAATCTTGTGATCTAGACAAAAATTTGATTAGAGCTGCAGTTTTGAAGATAACGTTTGACAGGATTAGATGACAATTCATTTTAAAAAAAAACACACAACTGAGAACATTGATATTGCCTGATGATAATTATGACATAATATGGAAATATTTATTTTAATTTAATTAATTTGTATTTGAAATGATCTGTTAATGTTGTATATCTGAATTCAAATTTTTGCATGTCATATTATGACAAAACAGGACAGTCATGTGAAACTGTTTACAGTTTGACAACAAATATAATGCGCATCGGCAGTATTCGTTTGCGCAGAGAAGCGCAGACCAGTTTCCGATGGTAGCCGAACGTGTAAATAATCTATATTGAACTTTATTTGCAAGCGCAACTGGCAGAGTATTGCTTGCTTTGCATTCTTAGCTCTGTCCCGCTTACACGATTTTGCCATTGTTGGTACGAAATCGATCGACCAATAACAGCGCCAGAGTTTCCCGCGCTACTAAAATTGGTATACTGCGCAGGTACATCGTGGAGCACTATTTTTGTTGTCAAACTGTAACTACCTTAATACCATCAATTTACCATGGTTTTTAAGCAAATGAATGATATTATTATTATAACAATGTTCGTTTCGCTGCCAACGGGGCGAGCGCTCCAGGAGAAGACTACAATTTAGTCCGAAACATGTCGACCGTCACTCGACTTTTATACTTGTTTTCCGTTTGTGTGACTATGATTAAGTCTCACGGTAGTTTCATGTTGAAAGCACTTTCAAAACGTTGTATCGATGCCATAGATTTAGAAAATACATTTTTCAAAGTTTGAATTAGAGTTTTCCAAAAAAAAGTCCACATGAACATTTTTTGCAGAATTTAATTTTTTTGGGTTTTTCTTACTCAGAATCGTTTACCCTATCGATAATTATACATCAAAAAATGTGTCCTAAAATTTCCATTCCAGTTCGTCACTTTTTTAATATAGGTAGGTATAGAAAGTGACGAACAGGAAAAAAATCCATAGTAAAATCTGGGACACATTTTTTCTTGTATGAGAATCAATATGGCAAACGATTGTGAGTAAAAAAAAACAAAATATTTAAATTCTGGAGAAAATGTTCATGTGGTTTTTTTTTTTGGAAAACACTTATTAACGTATAGCCCCAAATATTTTGTAAATAAATAGTTATTTAAACTTGATATCTGTATCCGTCATGAGGAAACCTTGACAGAGAGACAGACCCCCAACCAGAGGTGACACACACGAGGTGATCTCATAAAGGTACCGTCCGTTCTTTTTGTGGCACGGAACTCTAAAAATTGAGGTCGTAGTATTTTTAAGGATTACGAAAGCTAGTTGGTTAGGTTTCAATTGGAGCTTAGCGCGCTCAGATGTTTCTCTATTTTATTTTGGAAGCCTTTTTCGGAGCCTACGAATTTGTTCTATGTTGAAGGCCTTGTGGGAAATTCTGTTAAGTTTAGTCACAAACAGACCGTCAAGACTTCAATAGCTCTGCTATGTTTTTACAGAATGTCATTTGTCTATCTGTATATACCTATTATCAAAATTAATCCCCATTCCCCTTGCTCACGGCAACACGCGTGAACGGCTGAACCGATTTGCTTGTTCTTTTTATTATTGTCAAGAGAAGGTTTTTCTGAAACAAAGATCGAAAAGAAGAAATTGAAACTGGGGTGAAGCCGCAAGCAACAACTAGACCTAAATAAATGTAATTACTTCTGTGACTTAATATTTAAAATATTATTAACATCAAAAATTCCTTCTAATAGGGCTACTGGTTTCGTCTCAATTTTATTTCCCATTAAACGCCAATTTCATCTCTTCCCGAAATTATAACTCATTCCGATCAAACTTTCTAATGAGCTTAAAAGTCCCTCGCAAACGGCTTACTTGCTTGAAGAATTTCACGCTCATTTCTAACTATCATCTCCCCTTTTACAACGTTTTTTTGCACTAGTAATTGGAGCAAGTCTTTAAAAAAATGTTTTTTTTTTGTAAAAAAAATGTGCGTGGTTCTTGGTGAATCATCATCATCATCCTTTACTAGTCCACTGCTAGACACAGGCCTTTCCAACTGCACGCCATTGTCCACGATCCTCAACTACTTTCATCCGGCTCTAATAGCCAGCCACTTCGCGTAGATCACAGCTGTACCATATCTGAGGGTGTCCTAGACTATGTTATTAAAAATTTCTGAAAACCGAACAGAATTATTATCAAAGATAGTGTTTTCCGCTCCTTGTTGAAAAGACGATTGTAAGTTAAAGTGAAAATTTTCATCAAACAATTTTTTCTTTCCCTTTGTGGCCATTGTAAATCTTAATTTGACTCGAAAACTCACTCAGATGGCCTTAACCTTTGTACTCTCCCCTTCTGATTTGTTTTATGCCAACGTCTCATTCCAGCGACCCAATTCTCCTCTTAATGAATAGGCTTCCGAATTCCCGGGAACTTTCAATGCCCAATACCCCGGTTGTTTAAAAACCGAAGTACAATAGGGTACAAACTTCTGTCTCAGAGGACAATCGCTTCAAGGGGGGTTAAGTGGATGTGCTTCGTAATATGAAAACTTGGGCAGTTAAGGGGAAAAGGCGGTAAAAAGTGCCTTTACAAGGGTGATAACAATATCGGACATGATTAGAGATTATAGTTTATCGCAGATTGGCGTTCGTTTCGTCTTTGTGTTAGCCATTATGCTTTTTCTTGCCTTCAGCATATTTGGAAAGTTTTTCGGTTTCATTGAGATTTTTATTAGTTGGATGGTCATTGGCTTCCTCAGTTTTGTGTAGGTGTGTAATTTTATGAAGATTTTTATGGCGTGTTTCGTAAACAATTCGGTTTTTACTTTCATTTTAGCCTGTTCTTATTTTAAGTGGAGTAACTTGCTTCATTTGTGTAACTGATCATCGCTTTTTTCAGACAATATCTTTAGTATATGCATAGTAATTTAACACTGCTATTTAAAACTTGATACTTAACCCACCATTTTGATCTAGCAAAAGATTTATTCACGGTTTTCTCAGTTCATAAAGTTTGGTATGCCACTTACTTAAAATTAGTACTTGATTAAAATTAGCTATTATAGTGGAGTGGTTACTTCCATGCTGGTCTGGGAGCGAAGGAATAACATAGAATGTACCAGTTGCTTCTCGTCCCGCGCAGATGGTAAAAGCCCATCGAGGGAATGGGCGAAATTCTTAGGAATCATGTTATAGGCCCATCACTATTTTGATTCCTTTTTCCACCTATACGCCTACAATTATGCTAAACGTGGCCTTTAGGTCTTGTTACATTTAGGTTCTGTCTGTCCGTAAGGGATATTATAGACGTCATTTGTGTATGTGTATGTATGTGTAGTGGAAAATAAAGAATAAACAAAATATTTTATATCCGTTCAAAAAACACGTGAGAATGTGTCCAGCCACAATGATATAATGACATTCATAAAAACATGCGTTTTAGAATTATTTTATTTGTGTTTCGGACAATTTATAGCATTCATAAAACTTTTATTATCAAACTTAACTTATTTCCGGCGATTTTATTAGGTTCAATAAAAACCCGGACAGATTGGAATCTTGACTTATTCACATAATCTTAAATTTTTAAATATAGAAAGATCATCGTCCTGTTCTCGTTACCTTAGGCTCTGTTTATCATATATTTTTAACATAACAGATCTATATGGGGCGTGTGAATGGTTGCGTTGGGAGGGGAAGGCCTAGACGTAAGTTCCGAGACCAAATAGGAGACGTTTTGAAAAAATGTCAGGGCAGGACCCGAAACCGACGAGCATGTATGAAGAGCTTGATGAATGTGGATGAAGCGAAAGAAGTACGTCAGGATCGTAGCAAGTGGAACAAAGTCTCTGCCTACCCCTGTGGGACAAAGGCGTGACGGTATGTATGTATGTATGTATTCATAACGAATAAAATGAGAAATTTGAAACAATTGATCCTTAGGAGAATCTAGACATGGAACATAGTAGAAGCGACACAACAAATACATTTCTACGAAGCAGACAATCTCAGTGTTTCTCGTTAATCAACCACTACAGCGAAACCCTCCAGCGATTCTGACTTGGGAACTATGCTAATGAAAATTCTTGTTACTACAACTGAACACGCACGTACCGACCTGCCACTCTACACGTGATACTGACCCGGCTCATTTAAACTTTGTAAATTTGAGGTTTGCATGGTTCGTATACGTTTGATAGATTTATGTAGAATGGGATTTGAATATTTAGTATACTATTTCTCTGAGAAAATTTGGCGTAGGCTCTACAAGGCTTTATATTTCGTTCACGACGTTAAAGCAACTGGCTATGTTTTTGCAAGTACAGTAGGGTTAATTACACATAAACGGATAACTCACGTATAAAAAGTCGAGCGATGCTCGACATGTTTCGGACTATTTCGTAGTCCTTCTTCCTGGAGCGCTCGCCCCGCACAGCACAGCGCAGTGTTCGTTTCGCTGCCGCCGGGGCGAGCGCTCCAGGAAGAACGACTACGAAATAGTCCGAAACATGTCGAGCATCACTCGATCTTTTATACGTGAGTTATCCGTTTATGTGTAATAATGATTGAGTCTCACGGTAGTTTCATATTGAAAATACAGTAGGCTTATTACCTAACTCGCTCGCAATCGCCATCGTGTTCATTTTGACAGTTCTTGTACGAATGTGACAGACTGATTCCGATGCCAATTGTCAACCCATACATGAACTGTCAAAATGGCGATGGCGATTGCGAGCGAGTTAAGTAATAAGCCTACAGATTAAGATTAGCAAAACAAATTATCGATTACCGGCGGTTGATCAAATAATAATCCATTAACCTGTAAGTACGTCCATACATACATACACAAATCACGTCTTTATCCCTTACGGGGTAGACAAAACCTAAGGTAAAAAGACCTGCAGGCCACGTTTAGCATGAAGTGGGCGTATACGTGGAAAAAGGAATCAAAATGATCGCCCATTTCCTATATAAGTAGCAAAACATAAAGAAAACATTACGTTTATCGATTAAATTTCCAACTCAATTTGCGTTACTAGATTATGGATGGTAATTTTCCAAAACAACACCCAGTGTAATCTTAATAGTTTTATCGGAAGCCTTCGGCAGTATCAACATTGTGTCCCTGGTCAATATTTTCCCTATATCACCTCTGATCTAACCCTTGGTCAGTCTAAAACTCCGAAATATGCGCACGGTCCCTTGCAGGGCCTGACACACTCCATTAGGGCCTGATTTATTGCTACCACTAAAAGGGTCCCTCAAGGAGCGATCCTTGGCCCCTCTATGTATCACTTACATTAGTCGTATGGAAATTTTGCTCTGAAATATTATTTGCTTTGATCGTGTCGCACATAACACTCGGTTATGTGTATCGATTTTGCATTAGGGCTTTTTTTCGCTGGCTTCGGCAAAGATAAGGAGTGTGACAAGTAAATATTGGATGTATTGGGACATGGGATGGATGACATATTTTTCTAGCGGTCTTTTTTTCTAAGACTATCTATGCATTATGTAAAACAATGTAAATCATCTAAAAATCTGAAAAATATGGCCAAAATTGCTTACATACGTACATGCATATATCACGGCTTTATCCCTTACTGGTTCGACAGAGCCTAAGATAACAAAACCTTAAGGCCACGTTTAGCATGATTAAGGGCATATAGGTGGAAAGGGAAATCAAAATAGTGATGGGTTGCGAGCCGCATCGCTTATAACATGATTCCTAAGACTTTCGCCCATTCCCTCGATGGGCTTTTACTTTTTGCAACTGCAGAAGCTACTGGTAAATTCTATGTTTTTTTTACTTCCAGACCAGCATGGAAGACAAAAATTTAGGTCAAACATCGTCGTCGTCGCTAAAAAATCATGATAACAGTTGTTTCTTACTCAATAGCTATTGCCTGCTTTTCTAATAACATTAACTAAATTTCCTTCACTGACATGGAAATTATTTAAATAGGAACTGACTTGAACGTTAAGTCTACGCTAGGGACCTTCTTAACCAAATTACCATAAGTATAAAGCGGGTTATTACCGACATGCAATGCCCTTGGATCGTCATTATATTCATCATATAGTTCGCGTTCCCTCTGGAATTTATTGCTAAATTGGGTACCTACATCACGTAATGAGGTCTCGTTTGTCACGCGCTTCCCTTGACACCAAAGAATTCTGCGCCATAAAAGAAAAGACAAAACTAAAAACACTTATCTTTCTTCCAAACACTAATAATTTTCGGGAATACTTCCCAAGCAATTTCAGACTTGGTTTTAACTTCACTTACCAGCAGTATTATGCGGCAGCCAACTTGGGAAAGAATTATTGCATATAAGCATGCTCTTCTAAAGAAACTTTCTGAAATAATGCCCTAAGAATGTAATTTACGTATAAAATATTACTAAGAAAATATCTTTTGGGAGTCTTGAAGTGTTAAAGCTTACATTAACAGACTTTAGCAGTAGTTATTCCATTGTCTTTGATAACTATCTAACCTTTGTTTAGTGACTTGTGCCAGGACAATTTCAACGACTTTCTCTGTTTTAAGTTAACTCCTACGCAAAACAAGGGGTGTTGTAAGTTCTATGTCTATGTCTCTCTGTGCGTGTGTGTGTGTGTATCTATCTGTGGCCTTAAAGCTCAAGCCGTTGGACCGATTTCGATGCGATTTTCATTCGAAAGCCAGTTTTCTTGCAGTGGTTCTTAGTCGTGTTTGGTAAAAACCGGTGCAGCAGTTTGAAGAGTATTAGCGGTTTTCTAATGTGATGAAAGGTATTTTTTGGCAAAAAAAAGTTTTTATTTTTTTTTATTTTAAATTTGATGTTATGATTGAGTGAGCACATGTAGGAAGACATACACACAAAACAGCTCAATGATGCCTGTGAAGTTTCTAATCTACATTCCAATCCCCTTATTCATAAACGCTCTATAGGCTTCGGCTAACTTAGCAATCGTTTGTCCTTATCTGTGTAAGGTAAATGTCAAAGTGACAGATAAGGACAAACGATTGCTAAGTTAGCAGAAGCCTATAGAGCGTTTATGAATAAGGGGGTAAGACTATGTACGAAGTAACCCAAGCCCATTAATTTTAAAAAAATTAGTGCCTAACATTAGGACGTAGGCTACAGACGATGAAAAATACAATTGACAAACACTTTGTGACTTATCCCTTTAAGGGATCTCTTCCAGCCAACCTTTGAGTGGACGAAAGGAGATTATATTAGGGATGGACGAGTGAGTTTAAAAGAGAGCCACAATACTTAACATTACCGAATAATATATAAAGTCATAATACTTATCAGACAATACCTATAATAAAATCTCTTTCTTCCATGCTGGTCTGGGAGTAAAGAAAAAACATAGAATGTACCAGTTGCTTCTCTTCCCGCGCAGATGGTAAAAGCCTATCGAGGGTATGGGCGAAAGTCTCAGGAATCATGTTATAGGCGATGCGGGTAGCAACCCATCACTATTTTTATTTCCCTTTCCACCTATCATAATCATGCTAAACGTGGCCTTAACGTTTTGTTACCTTAGGCTCTGTCTACCTCGTAAGGGATAAAGACGTGATATATAAAATAAAATAAATAAATAAAGAGCACAATCAATAAGAAATATTTACATTTTACTTAAGAAGATGGTGTGAGCCATATGTTCCTCAAACCTTCCCTGAATGACACCACAGAGGGAGATTGCCTGATGGAAGCAAAAATTGAGTTGAATTCTCAAATAAACTCAAGGCGACGCTTAAAAATTTAGCTTCCCCGACTTAATCCACAATTTGTATTGCATTAATAAACAATTCCTCACTTAAAATATTTAGGACAAGGTAAGGAATTAATCCCAAAGTATTTGATTTATGACGATGTTACAGAATAAGCGAATTAATTCCATTAATTCTGATTTGTCTTCATTAGACGAGCACGAGATTGTCCGGGTCTTCTGGAATCCGCTTTGAAGTGAAAAGAATGTTTCATCATCCACAAAAATGTCTTTAATCACGGTCAATTGAGGATAAATATTATTAAAATATTCTCTCAATAAATTAAGCAGAAGAATAATTGAGTTCAATGTGCTCGTAGTTCATAGAAACTTAATTCAGCAATTCTCAAATATTACCCCCCATCCCCCCAATTTTTTGTCCCCTTTATCCCTTTCAGTGCTGAGACCCTTGGTCCGTGGGGTCCTAGCGCTATTAGCCTCTTCAAGAAAATTTCGAAGAGGCTAATAGACGCTACGGGTGACCGCAGAGCTGGCAGCTTCCTTGGACAGCGTATTAGTATCGCTGTCCAAAGGGGGAATGCTGCCAGCGTCTGCGGAACTATGCCACGAAGGCCCCTCCTTTTTTATTATTTTATTTTAAGATTCGTTCTAGTTTCGTTTTTAATTCGTTTTTAAATTAATAGTTCAATTTGTTTAAATTCCATTTCGTATCCTTTTAAATAAACATTCAAATAAACTGAACCATTTTTTTATTATCTACCTACGACATGCTGTTTCCACTTAGAATCGAGAGCTCTTTCCATCCTTATAGGAGAGTAAAGACGTCCAGAAATTGTCATTTTTATGTTCTTCCTTTCCGTTATGCCATACAAAGTGTACGCAAAATAGTGACAAATTAAGAAAAAACTCAGGTGCATTTTTTTTGTGCCATTAAGATTGATAGAGCTCGAGGTTCTGAGTGGAGAGAACATAAAATTGTTTTGGAACATCAAAAAGAATAAAAAGTGCAAATTTTTTGAGAGATATTCAAATAAGAATGAAATCATCCATAAACAATAACGAATTCGACTTTGACTTGACTTAGACAATTCGTCAAAAAATCCCATGGACCAAGTAGTCACCCAAGTTATAATAATAATAATTAATCATTTATTTTGGAAGTAAAACATCCATGATTTGTTAGTAATAATTGCAACCTTAAGTCTAAATTAGTAAAAACACAATAAGTAAGTAAGTAAATGCTTTATTGTACAAATATAAAGAAACAGATACAATTGACAAAAAAATAAAATAACATTAATATATGTACAAAAGCGAACTTATCCCTATAAGGGATTTCTACACGTTAACCATTGAGTAGATGAGAGGAGCATTAAACGAGGGACCGACAAAGTGTGAGTTTAAAATTCCAGATAGTGAAAGCCACAATAGAGCGTACATATCTAAGTACAATAAACAAATCATAAAATAAACTACTAAATATCATTACACACATGCATACATACAAAACTACAATACGAGTACACACATACAATATCTAAGGAGATGGTCTAATCAGCTCTTGCTGACAGATGCATAGCATCCCAAGACTATAAAAAGGACCCTCGATCCTCTCCGCAAGTGGTCAGGAGGTCGTTAAGGCTGCGCACACGCCGGAGCAAACACGCAATGCGCTTACGCATGACAGCGTGAAATCCATCAGTCCGCGTCTCCGCGAACACCTCCAAAGCACTGCAAAGTCGCGGCAGCCCCAACGACATCCTGAATGCCTTGTTATACTAGACGTAAGGCGTTGAACGCTTGCAAGTAATACAAATGTTTGATTTTACAGTACTTAATAGCTCTAACACAATACCGACGGTTTCCAATGTCTTAACACGACTCAGCTGCTAATTGACGCTACCAATTTAAGCCAGCCGTATAATAATTACAGAGCATACATCTAGAATATTCCGAGAGCTTGTAACCACCCTTGTAAATTCTAGTCGAGTTATCCAACAAAACAAGACAAAGCCACACGGAGCCACACTTTAATTTGGACCTTATACATTCCCGAGAAAACTCTGTATCGGCAATGCTTAAATGGAGATAAGTCTTTTTCAAGTTTTAGGGGCATTCACTTGTTCTTATTGGTGTACGATTGTTCGAATGTGTGTTTACGTAGAATAAATACAGGATTCCTACTGAAATCGCTGGAGTTGAATACTGAATGGTTTTCACAACAGGCTGTGTAATCATTGGCATTTAATTTACTTCAGGGGCATGTTTGTGTTGTGGTTGACTTCAAATGCGGGAACGCGAATATTATATGCTCAGTCTCAAAGGCACTGTCAAGTTCACTCTGCTAGGCTGTGGAATCGGTTACCGACCTCCATCAGGCAGTCTGCCTCCGTGGCGTCGTTCAAGGAAGGCTTGAGGAAGATATGGCTCACACCATCTCCTTAGATATTGTGTGTGTACTCTTATTGTATTTTGTATGTATGCATGTGTGTAATGATATTTAGTAGTTTTTTATGTTTTGTTTATTGTACTTAGATATGTACGCTCTATTGTGGCTTTCACTATCTGGAATTTTAAACTCTCATTTTGTCGGTCCCTCGTTTAATGCTCCTCTCATCTACTCAAAGGTTAACTGGTAGAGATCCCTTATAGGGATAAGTTCGCCTTTGTGCATGTATTAATGTTATTTTAATTTTTTTGTAAATTGTATCTGTTTCTTTATATTTGTACAATAAAGCATTTACTTACTTACTTACTTTCGAGTTTAAGTGTCAAATAGTATAAAGAGTCTCCGATAAGTGCCGCTGGTAGCGCCGGCCATTTGCCCATAGTAATTGGGACGTTAAAGAGAACACTTTCCAGACGTTTTTTATTACAAGCTTGGGGTGCGAGTCGGGTTGCCTGCGCGCGTTTTTGGATCCATCCGCGGGGAAAAGCAGTGCTTGGTCCGGTGCACCCTGGGCATCGGCTAATGAGTTCCTGGCAGTTACTGAGGGATATCATTACCCGTTGGCTAAGAGCCCGACAGGGGAGTCTTTTGACCGTGTTCTACGTGAATCAATTTTGAAGCAGATATCTTCAATCGATTGAGCTGAAATTTTTCATACCTATATAAGGCAGATGACACAATAATCTGTTAGTGGAGTTTTGGTGTCTCAGCCAGGACCGTCTCCGCAGGAGGGAACTCTTCAACGGTTGGTCCGATTGACTTGAAATTTGGTACACATAATGTAGGACGGATGACAATGCTTGTACATTCAAGAAAAAGTACAGTCAGCAAAAAAGCCTTTGTGTTGTATTGTAAAATAATTTGAATTTAATGAACTTTTCTTCTTTTTACAGGTCCAAAGCAGCGCTCGGTTAATCATGTAAGTATTTGTAATCAATTAATATAAATAATTTGGCGCCAAAAATCTTAAATATTACTTTTTTATCATTTTTGTGTACCCACGACTCACGACTCACGAATCTCATGATACCTCTCAAGGTCAAATGCGAATGCGACATCATCTATATCTATATCTATATTTATAAAAAAAAGTCGTGTTAGTTACACTATTTATAACTCGAGAACGGCTGAACTGATTTGTCTGAAAATTGGTGGGGAGGTAGTCTAGAACTAGGAGACGGATATAGGATACTTTTTATCCCAATTTTCCCGCGGGATTGTACCAATAAAGCTACATTATATTATTCCTTGATCAGTATAAAGGTGCACTACAAAGGAATTTTTCAAATTTCTCACGGGATAAAAACACGAGGTAAATAATTAAAACTATAATTAGTAGCTAATATTCCTAGAGGATCACGTAGGTGCTTGAAGGGATTTTCCAAATTTCCCACGGGATAGGAAATAAAAACCTTATACTTGGAGACATGAGTGGATGTATGGGGTATGTCGCCACTCTGACGTTATCTGCGCGGACGAAGTCGCGGGCAAAAGTTGTGAATAAATAATTTCATGTCATTTCATTTCATGGCGAGACATTTCCGAAATAATGTGTTCCATTGATCTCACATGACGTAACCATCTTCGACATAGTATCGGCAGCTTGGCAACTTCAGTGAACTGTCTTCTACCGAATTGGAACCCGTAGTAGCGACTCAATTTTTTGCCTCAGCGAAGATTGTTCGGAGATATTTATGAGTAGAGATTTTTATTTTATATTCATTGAAAGATTACTTCCAACAATCGGTTTAAGCCGTCCGTGAAATAGTCGAGACGCTTTTGATCGCGGGGAATTGAAAAATGTTATCCTTTATCACTACATAGTATAAAACAAAGCCGCTTTCTCTGTCCCTATGTCCCTATGTATGCTTATATCTTCAAAACTACACAACGGATTTTGATGCGGTTTTTTTTAATAGATAGAGTGATTCAAGAGGAAGGTTTTTATGTATAATTCTACGCAGACGAAGTCGCGAGCAAAAGCTAGTTCCTTATAGTTGGGATAAGAGGGATATCTGTTACTGTTAACTTAGAGACATAATTTATTCTTTTGTCTCTTGTGGGTCATGACCTTTGTGTTGCGCTTTGTTTAACTAGCTGTTGCCCGCGACTCCGTCTGCAGACAGGCAGATACGGACGGAGAGCGAAGTCTTAGTAATGTGGAATGAAAGTTTAGAGGTGTGAAGGTGACAGATGATATTGGGAGTGACTGACGAATATTCGATTTGAAGAATGAGATGACGTGCAGACGTGTGAAAGATGTACGGGACTTTGATACGTTAAAATGTAAAGAATCTGTACATATAATAAATCAGTAGAAAGTTCGTGTCTGTACATTTTATTTGTATGTATGGATTTGTTCATTTACCTATGTCCGTATTCATTAATCTCCAAAACTGTTGGACCGATTTAAATGATATTTTGCGTGGTTAGAGTTTCCGTAGCATAATTAAGAAACTATAACTTATGCAGTTTAGTAAGCAACAACTTAAGTATCTAATTAAGTAAAAGGAGATGACTTTTCAACAGGTAAATGAAAGATTATAGTATATGTCACGAAGCCCGCCTACCAGTGAGAACTGAATGTTATTGGACCTCACGCGACACTAGCGCCTCTAGTGGCAAATTCACACGCGATAGCTCCCATTCTGAAAGTCCATCTAGCAAGTTCATCCACTCACTAATTGCCATCCCTGAGTGGTTTGGGTACCATCTAATGCATACAGATTCGAATACTACCGGACCTCAATTTAGTTTGCGCTGCCAACAAATTAGGTACATACTGTGTAAAATGTATACCTAGGTACGTTTCAGAGATCAACGAACAAGATAATAGCAAGATAATACTTGCTTGGGTGCAAGTCGGGTTACCTCCACGTGTGGTCAAGAGCGATTCGTTTTTGGATCCGTGCGGGGGGAAGAGCAGCGCTTGGTCCGGTGCACCCTGGGCATCGGCTAATGATTTTCTGGCCGTTTCTGAGGGATATCATTGACCGTTGGCTAAGAGCCCGGGGAAGGGGGTCTTTGACCACTACCCTACAAAGTTGCCGACATTTTGTGACAAGATTTTTTAATTATATTTTTGTTACTTTGACATTGGCGAAGTTGTCGCTATAACGACTTGATACGCCACAAATAAGAAGTAGAAGAAGAAGAATAGCCTTGTTAATTCTCAACGTTTTCATGCACGGTTTTCGGTCAGAAACCGCCTTGAAAAAACACATACGTACATAAATACACCACGAATAGGAATCCTGCTATAAGCGATGCGACTACCAACCCATCACTATTTTGATTCCCCTTTCCACCTATACGCCTACAACCATGCTAAACGTGGCCTTTAGCTCTTGTTGTTGTTGTTTTAGGCTGCTGTCTATCCCGTAAAAGGATAAAGACGTGATTTTATGTCCGTATGTATAAGTACATCACGTCTTTATTCCTTACGGGAAAGACAGAGCCTGAGCTAATAAGAACTAAAGGCCATGTTTAGCATGGTTGTGGGCGTATAGGTGAAAAAGGGAATCAAAATAGTGTAGTGGGTAGATACCCTCGATGACTTTTTAATACACCGTAAATATTAGTAGTGAACAATGGTTCATTTTAAAACATTAAGCCTAATCATTTTAACGGGATGCACCTTTTGTCGCGATTGTGGATGAAAAAACAATTGTGGGATAATATTTATCCGGGTGATGGCGAAACGTAAAAACACTCCGGGACACGGGCCATTAGCTGTTGTCATCGAGGCATAGCTTTGCAAGAACAGAGGGCACACTCGCATTAAGTCTCAATAATAATAATTATAAGTTATAAATCTTCCATGCTGGTCTAAGAGCAAAGAAAAAACATTGAATGTACCAGTGGCTTCTCCTCCCGCGCTGATGGTAAAAGCCTATCGAGGGAATGGCGAAAATCATAGGAATCGTGCTGTGGGCGATGCGGCTAGCAACCCATCACTATTTTGATTCCATTTCCCACAATCTTGCTAAACGTGGCTTGTAGGTTTACCTTATGTATAAATGCTGGAAGAGATTGATGAATGTGGATGAAGCGAAAATGATATGTCAGGATCGTAGTGGAACAAAGTAGTCTCTGCCTACCCTTGTGGGAAAGAGGCGTGACGGTATGCATGTATAAAAATGCTGGTGGTAGGACTTAAAACCTCATTTTTTGTCATACGACAATTTCTGCTCAATCGATTGAAGACATCTCCTTCAAAATTAAGCTGCAAGATTCCACCTACAAACACATTGCAAGTTCACGTTGCAAGTTTATTATCAAGCTTGTAAAAAATAATATGCAAGCCGAAAAACGACGAGACAAAGTAAAAACTTAACGATCACATCGGCATCGCACATTCCATGCTGCTTCTCGTATTACAAAGCATTAACGCGAGTGTAAAGCGTTAATATTACTCGACAACTAACCTGACGCGATACAAAAATCTTACTTTGAATAAAGTACAAGTGCGAACACGATCCACACTCATGTTCACGTTTCATCGCAGGTGCTCACTGCTGGAGTGTAGAGTCTCACTGCTGAAGTGTAGAGTCTCACTTCTGAAGTGTAGAGTCCTGTAAAAAGTCCTGATGTGTAAGCTCATTCAAATGAGTTTTTATTTTTACAAGCTTTTATCTACATTTATATTATAACTTCCTTATAAAACGAGTATGTCCAGAACTGACAAGCAAATTACCTAATTATCATCATGACAGCCGAACGACGTCCACTGCTGGGCATAGGCTTCCCCCAAGGTTCTCCACTCAGATCGGCCTTGTGCTTTCCGCATCCACCGCGATCCCACGATCTTTATCAGGTCGTCGCTCCATCTTGTGGGAGGTCTACCGACTGCTCGTCTGTTACCAAGGTATATCTCCAACACTAATGCTCGCTATTCACCAATGTACTAGTTCTCGTCCCAACACGTACAATAGCGAAAGTTGGGTATAGCAAAAGAAGCATGAGAGTAGAATAAATGCAGTAGAAATGAGACCGTTAAGAAGTATGGAAGGTGTATCACTGAAAGATAGAATAAGGAATTGTGTGATAAGGGAACTTCTTCGTGTGCAAGAAGATAATAATATAGTTGCTAGGATAAAAAAAACTTTACTTAGTTGGTCACAAATAGAGGATGGATTAAAGTAGACTAACTAAACAGATCTGTGTGAATGGTTGCGTTGGGAGAGGAAGGCTTAGATGGACGTTCCGGGGCCAAATAGGAGACGATTTGAAAAAAGGTCGGATGAGATTGATGAATGTGGATGAAGCGAAGTATGTCCGGATAGCAGCAAGTGGAACAAAGTAGTGGGAAAGAGCCGAGAGAGAAAACAAGCCTGGAGACTATGTTACTAAGGCTGCGTCGTCGGCAAAGAAAAGGCTGTCAACGAAAATATAGTTTGCCATGTCTGTAAAACACCAAGAAGACCGCCGCGCTAGCACTAGGCGCTCCGGTGGCTCCAATGGTATCCCTGAATGGCATGATGTTGGAGGTAGTTGACAAATATTGTTACCTAGGGTTGACCGTATCAAATCTTTCAAATACTTACCCCCTTATTCATAAACGCTCTGCAGGCTTCTGCTAACTTAGCAATCGTTTATCCTTATCTGTCACTTTGACATTTACCTTTCACAGATAAGGACAAACGATTGCTAAGTTAGCAGAAGCCTAAAGAGCGTTTATGAATAAGGGTGTTAATCTTCCCACTTAATTTTATTCTAACCTACCTAGATGTCCGCGATTTAGTCCACGCAGAATTAAATATAAGTATTCTATGTTCATCAAAGATAATGTAGATTTCATATGGCAAAAGTGTCTTTCAAATCGATCCAGTAATTTGCAAACAATGCAAACAATCAAACCTCTTCTGTTAATAATTCGTGTATTTGTGTAGAAAACTGTATAAATCCATTATTTTTATCGTGAACGATTTTCTAAGTAAGCTAGGTGTGCCAACGAGCTCGGGGACAATTGTGGAAACGGTCGGCTATTGTTAAATTTCACGTCTTTCATATTTTTTATAGCTTTTCTTGGCTGCAAATTTGTCACCGAGTTTTTACTGCCAGTCACTTTTTAGGGTATCCACAGTCGGAAGTGTTGAAATTGAAATTTCGTTCGTAATTCTTCGCGTGCTAAGCTTAGATACGGTTTTATAAAATTTGAGAGAAGAGAACAAGGATATAGAACCTTTACTGATATATTTATTATACTAAATTCAAAATTCTAAAGTTTATTTTGTAAATAAGCCGCCAAGGGCCCTTTTATATGTCTTTTTTGATACTACCAGCGCTTTCCGAAAGACCATCATTGCCAAGAATGCGCCGCGAGAAACTTGGCAGGAAACTTGGCTAACATACAATAATTGACAGAGAGGGGGCGTGTTTATACCTAAATTTAACATTGACACCAATATATTTAATTCCAAACTAATCACAACTTGTCCCATGGGTATTAAGTGACGGATAAACATAATAATGTAGGCAAATACGCATTTTACATCCAATATTCGTAAACAATCATATTTTATTACCTGTAATAATACAAATAACCTCAAGTTTTTTTAATAGCCTATTCGTAGTACCATTGCTGGGTAAAGGCCTTGGCTTTCTCTTTCTACCCGTTTTGTCTTTTGCGAAGCTTGTCCAGTCTGCTTCAAAAGGGTCTCTCAGAACAAGAGCTCTTGGGACATAGTTCCCACGCGAGCCTAGTGCGGATTGGGAACTTTAAAAAACAATTGAATTGCTTCGCAGATTGCCTCATGATGTTTTCCTTCACCGAAAAGCTCATGGTAAATTTCAAAATATAATTTCGCACATAAAGTCCGATAAACTCAGAGGTGCCAGAGATTCGAACCCACGACCCTCTGCTTGAGAGGCTACAGGTCAAACCACTGGGCTACCACGGCTTATGTAAAACAAATAGAAAAGCATTTATTTTGGTTACCTACGTCGTTTTATTTCAGACACAATTCACAGATTTATATGGGGAGTGTGAATGGGTTAAGTTTGGAGGGGAAGAACTAGACGGACCACGGACCAAAATTCGAGACGTTTTGAAAAAAAAAACAGGTCAAGAGTAGGTACCCGGTACCGACGAGCATGTATGAAGAGATTGATGAATGTTGATGAAGCGAAAGAGGTATGTCATCGTACAAAGTAGTCGAACAAAGTAGTCTCTACCTACTCCTGCTAAAGAGGCGTATTGGTATGCATGTAGTAAAACCAGTAAAAATTTGCATTTAGGTATGTATGTATGGTCGTAAGTATGCTTAGTTGGTTTGGGCATGTAGAGCGGATGGATGAAAGTAGACTAACTAAACAGATCTATATGGGGAGTGTGAATGGTTACGTTGGGAGGGGAAGGCCTAGACGGACGTTCCGAGACCAAATAGGAGACGTTTTGGAAAAAGGTCAGGTCAGGAGTACCCGAAACCGACGAGCATTTATGAAGAGATTGATGAATGTTGATGAAGCGAAAGAAATATGTCAGGATCGTAGCAAGTGTAACAAAGTAGTCTTTGCCTACCCCTGCCAAAGAGGCGGTATGTATGTGTAGTAAAACCACTAACAATTTGCATTTAGGTCGTATTTTTTCACAGCCGTCATTTTGCAAGATAAGTCCACTTTCTGGGTCAAGCTAAATGTATGGCGGAATAAATCTAAATCCACAAACAAATTCCCTGTAACAGCCATATGAAGAAAAGTTTCTGTGGCTGTATTATCGATAAATTTTATTTATATCTTCGCCCGCTTTGCCCTATTAGGTATGGGGTGGGGCGCCACGACCACGATGCAAGGGGTCGATAAAACCTTTCTTACCCGATTATGGTAAAGTACAATCCAGGGCATAAAATGTACGTTACCAAGACGTCGAAAACATCTGACACCTATATTTGACACTAGCTTCTGCCTGCGACTTCGTCCGCGTAGAATTAGACTTCAGAACTGACGTTGATAGTATATTCATAATAATTATTTACGTTGCAAATCTAGGCAGCTACGACCTATGACAAGTTTATCGCTATCCCACGGGAACTATGCTATTTTTCGGGATGTAAAGTAGCTTATGTTTTAATCTATTGTGACAGCTATCTTCGTTCCAAATTTCATCCAAATGCGTCCAGTAGTTTCAGCGTGAAGAAGGAACAAACATACACACTCACATCGTCATAAGCTTTTACATTTATTATATTAGTAGGATGTCAGCTGTATCGATATTTATGCCCTCGACTGTACAGTCAAGTGTAATAATATGTATTTAGACAAAGATTCAAAAATAAGTACTATACGCTCTTACACCGGCGTAATAAGGTCGTGGTACATATTTTTGAGAAGTTCCTATCAATACTTATTTTTGCACTTGACCGTACCTAAACAGTTAAGGTTTTTACAGACAACTAGCAACAGATAGAAAAATTCGAAGGCCTACCCACCTGCTATGGGTGGTGTAGCGGTATGGCACGCGTCACGGAATGACGAGGATCCGTGTTCGATTCCCGGCCATCGCTTTACTTTTCGGATTTTTCTGTGTTCTAATTTTTAGAGTCGTTTAGAAATTTCGTCTGCACTATTGCAACATTGTGACCGCTTGCACTCGCACCACACCACACCCCGACCCCGTTTGTCACACAGAGATAATAAATATAGCAAACAAAGAAAGTTAGAAATGTATTTCTGTTTACCTACAACATCCAATTTGGAGATTAAGACAGAGCCGTAACGTATCATGCACATTTTTACGTTTTTTTAGACAATCTATATCTATACTAATATTATAAAGAGGAAAAATTTGATTGTTTGCATTGAATAGGCTCCGAAACAACTGGACCAATTTCAAAAATTCTTTTGCCGTTAGAAAGCTACATTACATGTATTATATTTAGGTATAAATGGATAACTATTAATAATAGCTTTCCGTCCGCAGCTTTGCCCGTGATAAATTAATTTTCCCGTAGGAAAAGGTATTTTCCCGCGGTAAAAAGTAGCCTATGTCACTCAGTATAATGTAGCTTTCTAACGGCAAAAGAATTTTTGAAATCGGTCCAGTAGTTTCGGAGCCTATTCAATGCAAACAAACAAACAAAAAATCAAATTTTTCCTCTTTATAATATTAGTATAGATAAATTAGGTTAAGAATTATTTTGGTAATGATGTTTATATAACAAGACGGCTTATTGAGATTATTTTTATCTCATATTTAAGAAACCACATAAGATATGTTATAATATCAAATAGCAGCCTCCGGCAAGGAAATTTAATATTTACACAAACAGGCCAAACCCACGCTGTAGAGGACATACAGAAAAAAGTGGTACTTCGTGTAAATATTGGTCGTATCTGTTACAAAGAAGACTTCTCAGAGTACAAATAAATAGTACATTTGAACACTTTCAAAAAGGAGGTATTTTATTAAATCAGGCGTTATTATTACACATACTGACAAACTGACTGTGACTGCCAAACAACATTGTTCGACAACAGATATTATATACCCTCAATATGTAATAAGATTAATTTAATAATTGACAGCTCATACTATGAAAATAATTTTATAACCCTTAAAATTAGAACTAAGATCAATAAGGTTATATTAAAAAATCAAAATGAGCAATTAAATAAACAGACTATATTAAAAAAAGGTACGATTCCCTACTATTTCAATAAAATTATACAGAACAACAAAAACAAACAAAATTTCATGACAGCACAGGGTACACAACACAAAGTAGCGAAAAAAAAAACGATTACAGACTATTTCTCAAGAATAAATAAAAAATTGCCTATAAATAATGAAAAAGTGTTTTTTCGAGCCGAAGACTAATCATGAGCTAATTATTTTACATCAGAATATCGCTGGTATATTGAGCAAAAGAGACATGTTACAAATTGTCCTTCATGACTTCTCCAAAAACAAAAAGGAAATTGACATAATTTGTTTATCCGAAACCTTTTTAAAAGCTGGCAATGAGCAAAATTTTACATTAAATGGATACAGACGTGCCAACTGGTATTCCAGAAAAAATATGAAAAGAGGAGGTGTTCTTATAATGTGTAGAGAAGGCATAGGCTTTAAACCCCTCTCATTTCTAAGTGAACTACAGATAGTCTTTAATTTCGAGTGTTGTGGTATAGAAGTCATTGAACATAACTGCATAGTTATCTGCATATATAGAATACCAAATCGCACCGCTGACATCTTCCTTAATCAATTAGAATTATTATTAAGTAAATTGAGAATGAAAACAAAAAAGCAAATTATTTTAACAGGCGACTTTAATATTAATATACTAAAACAATCAAAAGCAACATTGGAGTACTATAGAATCTTACAAAATAATAATTATATAATTCATATAAATGAGCCGACTAGACTTAATGCTTGCTTAGACCAAATAATAAGTAATATACCCGAAGCAACAAGTGAACTACACTCCTTAGGTTTATCAGATCACAATACTGGCCAACTTCTCAAAATTCCCATTAATAATAAGGACTTACATCATTCATACAAGTTTATCAAGAAACATGATTACAGCAAGGAAAATATAAGAAAGTTTCAGAAATGTTTGAATAACATTTCCTGGAACGATGTGTATAACGAAACTGATCTCGATACAGCCTTTAATAGTTTTCACGATACTCTGACTCTTCTTTATAACTTATGCTTCCCGGTAAAAGTTATAAAAATAAAAAATAAACCCATACAATCCACATGGTTGACTAAAGGTATTAAGAAGGCGTCACACACCAAGCGAAAACTAAGATTTAAATATTATGCATCTCGTGAAAAAACTGACAAACAGAAATACCGTAAATACTCAAACATATTAAAAAGATGTATTCATATGGCTCAAAAAATTACAAATGCGTCCTATATTAATTCATCAAAAAACGTATGTAAGGCAACATGGGACATAATAAAAAATCACACAGGAAATAACAACATTAAAGACCGAAAATATATAAACAAAATTGTAGATAATAATGAATTAATTAATGATCCAAATGAAATTGCAGACAAATTTAATGAATATTTTATAAACCTGACAAAAGATACTAACAATCCTAATATCACAGACATTAAATATACACAAGCTATTAAGAAACAGAACAATACAATGTTCTTATTTCCCACGGTTGAACATGAAGTATTAAAAATAATAAAATCACTCAATAACACATCAGCTGTAGGTTTCGATGGCATTTGTACACACGTGCTAAAACAAACAGCTGATGCACTGACACCTATTTTAACTCATCTGATAAATTTGTCCTTTTCTAAAGGCATATTTCCGTGCAGGTTAAAACTTTCTAGAGTGAAGCCAGTCCATAAGAAAGGTGACAGAGAAAAAATGGATAACCACAGACCCATATCATTAGTACCAGTTCTATCAAAAATAATCGAGAAGATAATGCATAAAAGAATTTGCAATTTTTTAAATAAATATAATATACTAGCAAAACAACAAAATGGCTTCCAAAAGGGTAAATCTACCACATTGGCAGCTTTTAATCTAGTTAATGAAATAACTGTAAATTTAGATAACAAAGTACCAACCACAGCTGTGTTCTTTGACATGAGCAAAGCCTTTGACTTTGTTCCTCATAAACTTCTTTTACAGAAGTGTGAATTATATGGCATTCGTGGAATGGCAAAGAACTGGATCAGAAGCTACCTTGACGAAAGACATCAGCAGGTGGAAATTAATAATATTGACATGAACGGAATAGAAGCATCTTATTTATCTAAAACTAAACCAAATAGCGTAGGTGTCCCACAAGGCAGTATCCTGGGTCCGTTACTATTTTTAATTTTCATTAATGATTTACCGCTCGTTACACACCATCACTGCACACTGTTTGCTGACGACATCTCAGTCGTTATAACAGGTAAAAATAAACAAACATACAATGCGGACATTAATAAAACTGTTAATGACATAATCAATTGGTTAAAGGACAACAATTTAAAAGTTAACATAAATAAAACAACATACATACAATTTCGAAACAGGACAGCAAACATTGAAAACATCACGATAACCTACGAAAATCAAAAAATAAAGGAATCAAGCGAAACAAAGTTTTTAGGTCTAATAATAGACAATAATTGTTCCTGGAAACAGCATGTTCAGAGTGTAACCAACAAAATAAACCGCTTTGCTTATGCACTCTGGAGGCTTACAAAAATCTCAAACGAGAAAACAGCATTAAAGGCATACCATGGATACATTGGTTCAGTATTGAGATACGGTATATTATTGTGGGGAAATTCAGTGGACATTAACAGAATATTTGTTGGACAAAAACAATGCATTCGTGGTATTTGTGATGTACCCCCTCTAACGTCTTGGAAACCACTTTTTAAAAAACTTAATCTTTTAACGGTTCCTTGTCTATACATTTTTGAAATATGTAACTTTGTAAAAACTTATCCCAACCACTTTAAAAGAAAAAACCAGGTGTGTCACTTCAATACTCGATACCCAGACAGACTCATTTACCCTAAAACTAACACACACTTGTATCGTCGAAATTGTTATCCAATGGCAATACGTATTTTCAATAAGCTGCCGGAGAGTATAACTCAGTTGCCCCGATGTAAATTTAGAATAAAGTTATTTCAGTGGTTGAAAGAAAAAACATTCTATTCAATTAAGGAATTCCTGAGTTCCTAGTTAATTACTTATTAATGATAATAATGCTTTAACATGTTTTAATTTATTTATGTAATTTTTCCGGACGATCTTTTTGTGAATTCTTTGTAACAATGTAATAATGGACAATTGTAATAATGGAAATATATTTTATAAACAAATGTACCTATTGACATTGAAACTTATTAATTATGTATAATTCTGGTAAACTATTTTAATATCAATGATCTATTTAATTTTAATAATTTAATTCTGTAGATTAGTATAAGAAAATGTTTGCATGCCAATATTCTGGTTAGACATGTCAGCGCACTGTACACTATTTTTAAGACACAATATTTTACTTACCATGTCTACAGCAAAATAAATTATTTCATTTCATTTCATTTCATTTCATTTCATTTCATTTCATAAACGGATAACTCACGTATAAAAAGTCGAGTGATGCTCGACATGTTTCGGACTATTTCGTAGTCCTTTTTCCAAGAGCGCTCGCCCCGGCGGCAGCGAAAACACTGCGCGCCAGCGCTCTGCTTCCGCGGCTGTTCGACGCAACTGACAGCGGCGCACAACTACCCTCGTTTTCATCGCAATCGTTTATGTGTAATAATGATTAAGTCTCACGGTAGTTTCATGTTGAAAGAATCGGGCGTTACTTTGGAATCCATTTCAATGAACAAAAAACATAATTTAACTGTGCCGTGGCGTCAAATATATCAGAAGGCAAGCCGAAGGGAATGTAACTAGTCTTTTCCTCTAATTCTGCAGCCGGTTTTATGGACGCTATGCCACTGATATTTGAGCGTTTTAAAAAAAAAAGTCCACATGCAAATTTTTAGTCTTCCATGCTGGTCTGGGAGCAAAGAAAAAACATAGAATGTACCAGTTGCTTCTCTACCCGTGCAGATGGTAAAAGCCCATCGAGGGAATGGGCGATTATAAAAGGAATCATGTTATAGGCGATGAGGCTAGCAACCCATCACTATTTTGATTCCGTTTACCACCTATACGCCCACAATCTTGCTAAATGTGGCCTGTAGGTACCTGTTACCTTAGCTTAGGCTCTGTCTACCTCATAAGGGATGAAGACGTGATTTGTGTGTGTGTGTGTGTGTGCAATTTTTTTTAGAATCAAACTATTTTGGCTTTTTCTTACACAGAATCGTTTACCCTATCGATCCTTGTGCAAGAAAAAATGTGTCCCTAAATTTCCATTCCAGGTCGTCACTTTTTTAATACAGATACGTATGGAACGTGACGAACAGGAAAAAAAATCCATAGTAAAAATCTGGGACACATTTTTTCTTGTATGAGAATCGATAGGGTTGATTCTGAGTAAAAAAAACCCAAAATTTAAATTCTGGAAAAAATGATTCATATGGCCTTTTTTTGGGAAACGCTTGTTAATTCAAAAAAGTATCTAGATAGTTCTTCTTTTTACATCCATTCGCTTTTTCCAGAACTCCCTCGACACCTCGCCTTCACATTATTTCCACAACAATGCAAAACTAATCTATTGAACTGAGAATAGTCGGTCTATTGCAGATTCAAAATGGAATACTCGATCTTGATTGCATCCGACATGAAAAGCGGAAAGGATTAAATTCAATCCACCTTTTTCTTAAGGTTTATTCAGTTTTAAAAAGATTTAACTGGCTAGCTGGTCTGGGAGCAAAGAATATACATAATAATGTACCAGTTGCTTCTCTTCCCGCGCAGACGGTAAAAGTTCATTGCAGAATGGGCAAAATCTTAGGATCTTATTATAAAATTTTAAGTATTTTAGTAGATAGCTATGTATTTTAATAACAAAAAATACTTTCTGCAAAGTTTCTTGCGGCGCATTCTTCTTGGCAATTATGGTTTTTCCGAATGCGCTGGTAAAAGAGTCCTTTGGCGGCCTATTTGCAAAATAAAGTTTTGAATCTTTGAATCTTTAAATGGGAGATGCGGGCGGTACTCCATCACTATTTTGATTCCCTTTTCCACCTATACGCCCACAATTTATGCTAAACGTTATTTTAAATGTTTATGTTATGAAACTCTTTATTGTGCAAAATAAATATAAATCAAATACAATTGACAAACACTGAGATATATGCACAAAGATGGACTTATCCCTTCTAGGGTTCTCTTCTTTATGTATGTATGCATACGTACATACCGTCACGCCTTTTTCCCACAGGGGTAAGCAGACTACTTTGTTTCACTTGCTACGATCCTGACATACTTCTTTCACTTCATACGTATTCATCAATCTCTTCATACATGCTCGTCCGTTTCGGCTACTCCTGACCTGACCTTTTTCCAAAACGTCTCCTATTTGGTCTCGGAACGTCCGTCTAGGCCTTCCCCTCCCAACGTAACCATTCACACTCCCCATATAGATCTGTTTAGTTAGTCTACTTTCATCCATCCGCTCTACATGACCGAACCAACTAAAGCATACTTTTTTCTATCCTAGTCACTTATCCTCTTTCACACCAGCACGTTCCCTCATCACACTATTCCTTATTCTATCTTTCAGTGATACACCTTCCATACTTCTTAACGCTCTCATTTATGCAGCATTTATTCTGTTTTCATGCTTCTTTTACCATACCCAAAATACGTTTGTATGTTCAATAGTTGTAAAATCCGTTTCGATCCATTGCAATCCGACCCGTCTGGCTGAAATCATCTAAAATCCAAGACACGTCACCAATTAAATGGCCGACAATCAAGTCAAACATGTCCTATTCGAAGCAATTTGTCTCGGCCTCTTGACTCGTTAATAACGCAACTTAACTTTTAAAGCTCTGAGGAAACAGTAACGTCTTCAAATACATCTTAACGGGTAGGTTATAGACGCCATTTTGGAGCGTCGCCGTGGCAGCCATTTGCAAAGCTGTAACCCGCTCACTGAGGCGTTGGTATCCCCGTTTGTTGTTTACAATTCGGGGAACATACGATACTTAGACGTGTGTAATATGAAAAAACTTTCTTTGGGAAATGACTCGGTTTTTTTGCTTCCAAGTATATTAAGTATCCAAAAATTTGGGGACATCTTTTTTTCAAACATCTCATTCAGAAAAGTAAGCTTTGCTGAGTCTGGAGGGATCAAAATACAACTTTTCTGTTCAAGGCTTTTCTAAGTGTTTTTTTTTTCGCAAATGCAGTAGTTTTAAAATTGTAAAACCACGCCATTTTCTATGCTGGTAGCCCTTTAATTATATTTAGAATTATTTTTCAAGTTTTTAATGTTCGGTGTGAAAAGTTGTATGGGCCACTCGGGAGTAAAATTATTTTCATATTGGGCTTTAAGACTTGAATCCGTTATTACGCTCATTCATCATTTTGCTCCCGTGTGACACAAATAGTACATTACTGTCTAGGCCAGGAAGTAGGCAATTGCTGGCTGAGTATTGGTTTGAACGGACGAGCTTGCGAGTCCGTTTAATAATACGAAGCCAGCAATGCTATTCTGGCCGAGGCAAGTATAGTGCTTTTCTCAAAAATCGAAAATATAACAACAACAAAAATAAATGAAAATAAAATAGTGAAAATTGTTTTGTTTTGCCGTATTTTTCTATCAATGGCATTTGAAGAGTGTATTTTTCTACCCAGAACACCTAAAGCTATTTCAGACACAGATAAACACGTTGTCGTACTAGCTTTTTTTTAATTTGATGTTTTAAGTCTTGTGCCTTTCTTTTGTAATGGTGATTTGCATTTTTAAAAAGTTAATAACTAGACAGTAATGGAATTTGTATGCAACATTACTGTCGAGTTTAGCGCGACAGTAATGTTTTTTTTATTTTTATTTTGGACTGACCGGCAACAATTAACTTCCTGTTCTGATGTGTAGTTAACAATGACGACTTTAACGGTCATTTTTGAGAAATAACTATTTTCTTCCTGGTCTGGAAGCAAAGAAAAAACATTAAAATGTACCAGTTGCTTCTCTTCGCGCGCTGATGGTAAAAGTGAAAATTGTTGGAAAAAACTGTAGGTTTTGAGTTTTAGTATAACGGCAAAAGTCTTATCTAATGGGTACTATTGTTCCTTTGCTCACCAGTTGGCTCCACTGTTGACTAAGGTCCAGAGGTATAGCTGTCACAGGCGACTTTATAAGATCGGCGCCGAAACAAAGTTTTAAATCTTGAATCTCATTAAGTTTATTAATTAAAAAGAACTATCTTTAATTTTAACTTTGAGGCCGCTTATTCTTGCGCCTCTCTTTCTTAATTGCGCTTTCGAAGCGTTCACATTCATGGCCAAATAATCCATATTTGCGATAATTTCTCGAAGATCACTTTCCAACATGTAAATGAAATAAATTATGATTTATGTCACGAAGCCCGCCAAAACCAGTGAAATGTGAATGTTATTGGACCTCACGCGACACTAGCGCCTCTAGTGGCAAATTCCTATTACTATTCTTTTGATTGCATTAACTTAGACGTTGCATTTTTTTACAGCTCCTAGGGGTAGCAGTACCGAGTATTTGATATTAATTTGACAGACAGACAGACGGACGGACAGACGGACAGTAAAGTACGGAATCCTAAAAAAGAAATACACACACACACACACACATAAATCACGTTTTTATCCCTTACGGGGTAGACAGAGCCTAAGGTAGCAAGACCTAAAGGCCACGTTTAGCACGGTTGTGGGCGTACAGGTGGCTAGAGGAATCACAATAGTAATGGATTGCTTGCCGCATCGCCTATAACATTATTCCTATGGCGATTCCCTCGATGGGCTTTTACCATCAGCGCGGGAAGAGAAGCAATGGGGGCTATCGCGTGTGAATTTGCCACTAGAGGCGCTAGTGTCGCGTGAGGTCCAATAACATTCAGTTTTCACTGGTTTTAGCGGGATTCGGGACATAAATTATAATCATTTACCTACTGAGAAGTGATCTCCTTCGTGAAATTATCGCAAATATGGATTATTTGGCGATGAATATGAACGCTTTGACAGCGGAATTAAGAAAAAGAGGCGCAAGACTAAACGGCTTCAAAGAGCAGCTAATTCAGAGGTTTATTTATTTAATAAAATTAATGAGATTCAAGATTTAAAACTTTGTTCGGCGCCGATCTTATAAAGTCGCATTTGACAGCTATACCTCTGGACCTTAGTCCACAGTGGCGCCAACTGGTGAGCAAAGAAACGATAGTCCCCATTGGTACATTGTATTTTTTTTTCTTTACTCCCAGAGCAGCGTGGAAGCAAAAAAAGAAATATACTGTTTATAATTAAGTACAGAGAATGGTGTCGGCTAAAAAATTGCCACGACTTTTGTATATAGCAGCAATTTATCCCGCGACCCCGGGTCAAGTGGGTCCAGTCAGATCTTCCTTATTTCCCTCGGGACATTCTGTTAAAGAGCGTTTTCAAAAAATAGTCTACATAAACATTATTTCCAGAATTTAACTATTTTGGGTTTTTTTTTATCAGAATCGTTTACCCTATCAATCCTAATACAAGAAAAAATGTGTCCCAAAATTTCCATTCCAGTTCGTCACTTTTTTAAATATAGATACGTATGGAACGTGACGAACAGGAAAAAAATCTATAGTATAGTCTGGGACACCTTTTTTCTTGTACAAGAATCTATAGGTAAAACTATTCTGAGTAAGAAAAACCCGAAAACCATTGTTTTGGTATTTACTTTATCATAATCGAGTCATGAAAAATTCTAGAGCATTCTAGAGATACAAACAGACACATGAATCACGTCTTTATCCCTGACGAGGTAGACAGAGCCAAGGGTAACAGGTACCTCACGTCACATTTATCAACATTGTGGGCATATAGGTGTAAAATGGAATCGAAATAATGATGGGTTGCTAACCTTATCGCCTATAACAAGACTTATGATTTTCGCCCATTCTCTCGATGGGCTTTTACCATCTGTCTGGTAGAGAAGCAACTGGTATATTCTATGCTTTTTCTTTACTACCAGACCAGCATGGAAGAGCCATTTAAAATGCTATAAATAATTACACATAAACGGATAACTCACGTATAAAAAGTCGAGTGATGCTCGACATGTTTCGGACTATTTCGTAGTCCTTCTTCCTGGAGCGCTCGCCCCGGCGGCAGCGAAACGAACACTTCAGTGAAACATGTCGGGCATCACTCGACTTTTTATACGTGAGTTATCCGTTTATGTGTAATTATTATTAAGTCACGGTAATTTCATGTTGAAAATGCTATAAATACACCAGAAACTTAATGAAAGTAGATTTAGCTCATCAATGTAATTAACCCAGTTCAAAGTTAAACCTAGTTTTTTTCACTGGATGCAGTCTTTTGGAACATTGCCAGTTAAGTTTACTAGCAGTCAGGGAGCCGAGAAATACTCGTAGCTTATAGTTCATTATCACAAGCGTTTATTTAACTTGCAATGTATGTGTGTTGGTATTAGTCTAAGATCCGAATATAACGTCGACCTGCACCGAGCTGATAATAGAATGAAACATATTTTATAATAAATTTAGTATATTAGAAAATATAATAAAAATGGGTTGGCTAAAAATATCTTGGACAGACTATTTAAATATATTACATAGGCATATGAAAATGAAAATTTATTTTTGCAAATTGGCCGCCAAGGGCTCTTTTACATGTCTTTTTGAAACTACCAGCACATTCGGAAAGACCATCATTGCCAAGAAAAGAATGCGCCGCAAGAAACTTGGCAGAAAGTCATTTTTTCAAAATAAAATACAGTAAGAATACTTAAATTCTACTTAAATTAAATACATTTATAAAAGGGATGTATAAGGTCCCCGAGCCTTAAATTATATTAATCTATAAATAGTAGAGATGTATAAAGTCTCTACCAGTCAAAATAAAAAAAACAAAAATAATAATAATAATAGTAAGTTCAGTGGAGGTGTAAAACGCCTCCACAGTCAAATAAACTAATTGGAGATGTCTCCAATGTCACAGGAAAAAAAAATATAAAACAAAATTATGAAATATTATATATAATATATTATAATATTATATATCTATTGATTTATAAATATAATATTATCTATAATAGAAAAGTTTAATGTAATACTATCATATTAAACAATAGGACATCAATGAAATAAATATACTTAAATATATATTTATTGACTTTTATAAGAATACTAGTAGTATATAAAAATAAATCTATAATAGAAAAAAAATTGTAACTCAAAATATGATAATGTAAATAATAACCATGCCTTCACTTCACTACATTTACTTCAAATAAATATATTATTACTATCATAATTATAATGAAGAAAAAATAGTTTGTCCAGAATTTTTTTAGCCAACCCATTTTTAATATATTTTATAATTTCCGAAATTTATTATAAATTATGTTTCATTCTATTATCAGCTCGGTGCAGATCGACGTTATATTCGGATCTTACACTATATCTTTGCGTGTAATCTTATGACTCAATTTTGAAGCAGATATCTTCAACGGATTGAGCTGAAATGCTGCATACTTGAGTAAGTCGGATGACAATTCAATAAGTAGTGACCCAGCCAGGATCGTCTCCGCAGGAGAGAACTCTTCAACGGTTAGTCCGATTGACTTGAAATTTGGTACACATGTAGAACGGATGGAAAAGCTAGTATAGTAAAAAAAGGGTGCATTGGGGTAAGTTTGATATTGGGGTAATTTCGAAAATCGTGGATATCCACTAAACGGGGAACAATTCCAGAATCTGGCAACGCTTATCTAGAAGCTAAATACATTGGAGTTTCTAGGTAAGCGTTGCTAGATTATGTCATTGTTCATAAAGACGTAGTTTATGTATTTATGTATCTATCTTTTATGCAGTTGTAAGTCCGGAAAGTATCTTAATGTACCTTCCGTATGTTGGATACTTAAATTTAAAACACATCCGCCAGTTTCCTTCCTAAATAAAGTGCCACCCAGTTTCCTTCGAGAAAATCCTGAATATTCTAAAATATTTTCGTATTCTTACCGAACAGAGTATAATTCAAAAACCCGCCATTCTGAAGATTTCATTTCCTCTCTGACATGAAATACCGATAGCCGCGAGCTGGCAAAGGGTATGGGAAATTGAACTTTGACCCCTAGCCCCTAACTGACCCGGAGGAATAGGGTAACGCTTCTCGATCGTTCCATAGGGTAAACGCTGTAGGGCTATTTCAAAATTCTGAGTAAAATGGCTGGCATAATTAATAAAAACATTCATAATTGAACATCACAGAGTCAGTACAGCGAAATTGCAAAAAATACGAAATAGACAATAGTCTTATCATTTAAAAGAGATCTCCACCAGATAACATCTAGATATTTTATTGAATCACGCGTTACTTTGCAGGTCCATTTCAACGAACAAAAAATATATACCCTGCTACTCCGCTACTATCACGTGCAAGATAACCAAGCCTGTGCGAAATATATGTTTTTCATGCATTCCCTCCCTCCACATGAAACACATATAAATCCCACAAACTTAATTATCCCTTACACCACACAAACACTGACGCGTTTCGATCCCTCTACGGGATCATTATCAAAGTTTAGTGAGCATAACTGTTACACATGCAAACCAACGTCGTACTGATTTGAAAACATTATAAATAAACATAATGTACCACCATCATCATCCACCATACATCCATCAATTTTAACCTCTTCCTGCGCAGATGGTCAAAGTCCATCTATGCACCTTTAGGCTTACAATTACGCTAAACGTGGCCGTTAGGTCTTGTTACCCTGGGCCTTGTGTACCCCGTAAGGGATAAAGACGTGATAAGTATATCAGACAAGATTGACGGCAGGGTTAGCCTAGTGGTAGAAGCTGACTATGAAGCGATTGCGAGCGATAGGTACAGTTTGACAACAAATATAATGTGCATCGGCAGTATTCGTTTGCGCAGAGAAGCGCAGACCAGTTTCCGATGGTAGCCGAACGTGTAAATAATCTATATTGAACTTTATTTGCAAGCGCAACTGGCAGAGTATTGCTTGCTTTGCATTCTTAGCTCTGTCCCGCTTACACGATTTTGCCATTGTTGGTACGAAATCGATCTACCAATAACAGCGCCAAAGTTTCCCGCGCTACTAAAATTGGTATACTGCGCAGGTACATCGTGGAGCATTATTTTTGTTGTCAACTGTAACAAGCCTATCGAATGAGTGGGCTGGAACAAATGGTTTATTTGGTTTCACCAAACCGTATAGTACAAAAGTAATTATATTTAGTAAAAAACTGGACGTTGTCACTCGAACCGTAGGGCCGCCGGAAAACTTTCCAAAAAGGCAATTTAATTCGCGTTTGATATTGTTAAGTGACAATTTGAAATGGGATTTCGTGTTTCACTCCAGTTTATTGATAACTTTTTAAAACGAATGGGATTTCGTTTTTTGTTTATCCGTCCTGCGCTTTGGTTTGTAAGAGAATTGTTCGTTGGGGTGCGAGTCGGGTTACCTCCGTGTGGTCAAGAGCTGCGGTTCGTTTTTGGATCCGTCCGAGGGGAAGAGCAGTCCTTGGTCCGGTGCACCCTGGGCATCGGTTAATGATTCCCTGGCAGATTCTGAGGGATATCATTATCCGTTGGCTAAGAGCCCGATAGGGGGAGGGGTCTTTTGACCGTGTTCTACCGTACAACGTTGACAACATTTTTGTCAGAAGATTTTTGAATACTGTATTTATTACTTTGACATTGGCGAAATCTACGTATCCGATCGATGGGGCCATAATATTAAAAAAGAAGAAGATGAAGAATTGTTCGTTTTGTTCGACTTAATGATAATAATTATAGATGAGAAATTATTTTTTGAAAAAAAATGCCTACGCTCCAATAGAGTTAGGGTTGTCGATTTAATTATTGTAAAGTTGAAATAAGGAATAGTGTGATAAGGGAACGTGCTGGTGTGAAAGGGGATATAGTGACTAGGATAGAAAATAGTATGCTTAGTTGGTTTGGTCACAAAGACGGCATAGCGCTCAGAGTTATTTTATGATATAGTAACAGCCTTCTAAGCGTGTTTCACGCTGGTTCGTTTCACATGTTTTTTTGTCCATGGGCTTGTAGTCTATATGTTTTTCCATGCTCCAGTATTATTTTGCTGGGCCGCCGACATGCGAAAGGGTATCATTATCATTAAGCCTTTAGAAAAAGAGCAAAAACCCGCTGTTTCGTGTAAACGAGCATCTGTACTAGTAACGTTTTCCCCATTCCATTACGGGAGAACTAATAATACTGGCTAGTAAGTAGATAAACATCAGTGTTGCCAAGTCCAATCTGGAAATGTCAGAAGGGTAATAATTTAAGGTTAATAACTAGGAGATTTTAAAAAAAACAGTAGATCGAATTTTATGCTAGAAAAGTCACGAAACTTACCTAAGAGCGTTTTCCAAAAAAAGTCCACATGTGTACTTTTTTTACAAAAGTTAAATATTTTGGGTTTTTCTTTCTCAGAATCGTTTATCCTAGCGATTCTCGTATAAAAAAAAAAGTATATCCCAGATTTTACTAAGTATGGATTTTTTTCCTGTTCGTCATGGCAAAAAAGGTGACGAACTGAAATAAAAAAATTTGGGACACATATTTCTTGTATTAGGATCGATAGGGTAAACGATTCTGAATAAGTAAAACCCAAAATATTTAAATCCTGGGACAAACGTACATTATTGTGGACTTTTTTTTAAAAAACGCTCAGGTCAAATTAGACTCATAAAATCCAGTAGATTCATTTACAAATGCAGTAGATCAGTAGACATAGCAAAATAACTCCTTAAAAATCAGTGTTCCCAGGGGCGCGATTTTTGAAGCCCATGTCTGAAAATACCACTTGAAAGTGGTGAAAAATTGTGCTGAATTTAAAATACGAGTAGCTTAGAAGATACTTACGGCACTCAGTAATCTTATGAAGTAGTCAAATATTTGATTAGAGCTGTAGTTTAGAAGGTATAAGCTGATTTATACCACTTTGGACTGGTATTTTCACACATGTGCTTTAAAAATCGGGCCCCTGGCAACACTGATAAACATGGAATAAATACAAATTGGGTTTTAGGTTTTCGTCCATGTTGGTCTGGGGCAAAGAAAAACAATTCTACCAGCTGTTTATCTTCCCGCGCAGTTGGTAAAAGTCCATCGAGGGAAAGGCGAAAATCTTAGGTCCTTGTTAGGCGATGCGGCTAGCAACCATCACTAATTTGATTCCTATTTCCACCTTTACGCCTACAATCACGCTAGGTCTAGGTTAGGTCTAGTTTCCCAAGGCTTTGCCTACCCGTAAGAGATAAAGGCTGTCTGCTTGAAAGGCAATAAGTGAAAAAAATACTCTCATTGACTTTTTTACAAGCACATCTAAATAATCTATACTAATATTATAAAGAGGAAAAATTTGATTGTTTGTTTGTTTGTTTGTATTGAATAGGCTCCGAAACTACTGGACAGATTTCAAAAATTCTTTTGCCGTTACAAAGCTACATTATCACTGAGTGACATAGGCTACTTTTTACCGCGGGAAAATACCTTTTCCTACGGGAAAATTAATTTACCGCGGGCGAAGCTGCGGACGGAAGGCTAGTATAATATAAATAGCACAATTATGATTCCACTTTTTCATCTATACGCCCACAGTCTTGCTTAACGTGGCCTGTAATCAAATTAGGTCTTGTTACCTTGGGCTCTGTCTGCCCCGTAAGGGATGGAGACGTGATTTGTGTATGTATCAGAGGCGTGGCGTCCATAGAACTCGATTCCAATCGGCTTGCCTATTTTAAGGCAGTTTGGCTCTTTTATTGTGCATAATTAGAGGTAAAGGCTAGTTAAATTCCCTTACGGGGTACACAGAGCCTGAGGTAACAAAATCTTAAGGCCACGTTTAGCATGATTGAGGGCGTATAGCTGGAAAAGGAAAACAAAATAGTGATGGGTTGCTAGCCGCATCGCCTATAACATGATTCCTAAGACTTTCGCCCATTCCCTCGATGGGCTTTTACCATCTGCGCGGGAAGATCAGCCACTGGTAAATTCTATGTTTTTTCTTTACTCCTAGACCAGCATATCCCAATCCAATGAAATTTTGCGAATGGAAAATCACTTATTAAAAACTAGCTGTTGCCCACAACTTTGTCTGCATAGAATTCGTTTATCGCTATCCCGCAGGAATTATGCAGTTTCAATTCAATTTTCAGACTATAATCTATCTATGTTCCAAATTTCATCTAGATCTGTCCAGCCGTTCTGGCGTGAAAGAGTAACAAACATCCATCCATCCACCCAAACTTCCAAACTTTCGCATTTATAATATTAGTAGGATAGGAAGTAGAATTCTGTCACCATTAAAATCGTGAGAAAGAAAGAAGGCGCGTCTGGCTGTCCACAGAGGGGTGCTTGTTCCAACATTAATGTACGGTAGCGAGACTTGGGTATGGCAAAAGAAGTATGAAAGTAGAATAAAAATGCAGTAGAAATGAGAGCGTTAAGAAGTATGGAAGGTGTATTACTGAAAGATAGAATAAGGAATAGTGTGATAAGGGAACGTGCTGGTGTGAAAGAGGATATAGTGACTAGGATAGAAAAAAGTATGCTTAGTTGGTTTGGTCACGTAGAGCGGATGGATGAAAGTAGACTAACTAAACAGATCTATATGGGGAGTGTGAATGGTAACGTTGGGAGGGGAAGGCCTAGACGGACGTTTCGAGACCAAATAGGAGACGGCTTGGAAAAAGGTCAGGTCAGGAGTACCCGAAACCGACGAGCATGTATGAAGAGATTGATGAATGTGGATGAAGCGAAAGAAGTATGTCGGGATCGTAGCAAGTGGAACAAAGTAGTATCAGCCTACCCCTGTGGGAAAGAGGACGGTATGTATGTATGTTAAAATCGTGCGGACAAAGTCGTACAACCAGTTAGTCGATAATTCTAAAGCACCTAAATATCTAAATCGATGCCACCCAAGTTTCTACTACTTACTAATTCAGACACTGACAACAGATTACGTCCTGTATTATTTATTCAGCACCTCTATTATAGTTCAAGTTAATCTAACTAATTCCCGTTAGTTGGCGCTAAGAGACGCGCCCAGAATTCAAAATTAGCCAAAGATACCCACGAAGTACGTTTAGTAGAAGTTGGAAATTCGGTAAACGGAAAGATCACTTTTAAAACTGTTTAGTTTTTGTAGTTTCGTGTTAGAGGAAGTAATTTCATTGGTGTTTGGAACAGCTTTATTATCTACCTACAGAAGATGGTTTATTATGTTACCAGTTATGGATGGTGTGTTGAAAAAGCTCGCATCACGGAATGATGAGGATCCGAGTTCGGCTCCCGGCCATAGCTTTACTTTTCGGATTTTGACGTGATAACGTCTTATAAATCGATGAACGCCGGCTGCACTCACGAAAAAGCATGACTCATTGCGTTGCGTTCCGCGTGACGTCAGAGTGTGCAAGCGAGAGCGTGACAAGCGATAGAGAGACACGATCTTCTCGCGTGAATATGTTTCTTTATGACGTTATCGCTTAAAACTATAGTTCGTAAACGTTGCAGGCAATCGGTTTTTATTTTAATTTGTTTTCTAAGTTTCATCATTGTTTAGAAATATAACGTCTAACGGGTAAACCATAAAAATAAATGCAAAAAACGAGAAGTTAAATTCTTGTTTCATTGATTAACTATACATACACAAATCACGTCTATATCCCTTACGGGGTAGACAGAGCCTGAGGTAACAAAACCTAAAGGCCACGTTTAGCATGATTGTAGGCGTATAGGTAGAAAAAGGAATCAAAATAGTGATGGGTTGCGAGCCGCATCGCCTATTACATGACTCCTAAGAATTTCGCCCATTCCCTCGATGGGCTTTTACCATCTGCGCGGGAGGAGAAGCAACTGGTGCATTCTATGTTTTTCCTTTGCTCCCAGACCAGCATGGAAGTTTTACTTTAACTATGTGCTCTATAATATGACCTGAGTCGAACCTCTTGAAACAAGATCCAATTATAATTAGGTATGGGTAATGAATCGTTATTAAGAGCCAATCCAGGAATCCAGGGCATGCTGGCATGATTGCATTAATCAAATCAGATCAATCATGATTAACGTAATCAAACTTAAACAATAGTCATGCAACCTACAACTAGCTAATCAAAATAAAAACATATATGTACAGTACATTATGCTAATATTATAAATCGTCGGGGATAGTGCAATAACGCGTAATTAGCACTGGTAAATACTGCGTATCTACACAACACCCATAGTGCTATACCGCGTAACTAGCACTGATAAATACTGCGTATCTACACAACATAGTGCAATACCGCGTAACTAGCACTGATAAATACTGCGTAATTTACACAACACCCAAAGTGCAATACCGCGTAACAAGCACCGGTAAATACTGCGTATCTACACAATATCTAAAGTTCAATACCGCGTAACTAGCACTGTTAAATACTGCGTATCTACACAACACCCATAGTGCAATACCACGTAACTAGCACTGGTAAATACTGCGTATCTACACAACACCCAACTTTATACTGGTTTGAACTGATATGTTCTAATCAGGATTTTACGTTCGTTAGCGGGAAATTTTAATTAGGCTACATTTTGATATATACAAGTACGCGGTATTAAACAATCCCGGCTACACCGATTTTCCCTATTGTGATTGTGAGCGTAGGAATCAAAAATAGTGATCAATTGCTAGCATCGCCTATAACATGATTCTTAAGATTTTTGCCCATTCCCTCGATGGGCTTTTACCATCTGCGCGGGAAGAAAAGCAACTGGTATATTCTAAGTTTTTTCTTTACTCCCAGACCAGCATGGAAGATCGCACCAAACCAGAAGAACATATCAAATGTTAAATAGGATGGTTGAACCACAGTCTTTTACTGTTTAAATTGTATTTTCATTCTTTTTTCACAAATTGAGGTCACTTCCATTTGGCCGTCTTAGCTGCAAGGCTAATCAAATTACCAGTAACTCCGCAGACTTTATATAAGAAAGGCTCTATTAACAGCCTTAGGGGCTTTAAAGTTTTATTCAGCTGTGTTGAAAAGGAAAAAGTGTTTTTAAAAACTCGACTGCCTGAGTATTTTTGCTGGGAAACATACGAGAAAACAGACAAAAGATCTTTGATTCGTTTTGTTTTGGTGATGCCTGACCTGTAAGCTTATTATTGTCTACTTCTTTTTCTTTTTTATATGGCCCCATCGATCGATGCGATGATTTCGCCGATGTCAAAGTAATAAATACATTATTAAAAAATCTTGTGACAAAAATGTCGGCAACGTTGTACGGTTGAACACGGTCAAAAGACCCCTCCCTTCCTGTTGGGCTCTTAGCCAACGGATAATGATATCCCTCAGAATCTGCCAGAAAATCATTAACCGATGTCCAGGGTGCACCGGACCAAACACCGGTCTTTCCCTCAGATGGATCCAAAAACGAACTGCAGCTCTTGACCACACGTGGATGCGCACCCCTCGGCTTATTGTCTAAGTCGCTCGCAATCACCATCGTACTGCTTTGACAGTTCTTGTATGTCTGGCTGATTCCGATGATAATTGTCAGCCCATACATGAACTGTCAAAATGAACACGATGGCGATTGCGAGCGAGTTAGATAATTAGCCTACTAGTCCGAATAAAGCCGAATGAAATGTCAAATGTTCAGCCAAACTTTGTACAGAAAGAGATGATAGACACACAATGTCTTGTTACACCAATTAATAGTTTCTATAGCTCACACTGTAATATACATGACGTTGATGTACTGAATAAATAAAATAATTAAGTCTGAATTTACCGACGGCAAATCATTATCTACTGCGTAATACGTTTACCTTCGAGGGTTTTATGATCAGAATGTTTTCTTTACAAAGTGCTTCATTAATATTCGTCAATTAAATTTGAATTTAGTTTATAATGCTCTAAGTTAAACTCTTTCCTTGAAATATTGGCGTTCAAAATTGTTGTACAATTTTAATATTCGCTGTTTGTGCTCTGATCGGCCAAATATTTGGACAAAGTTTGGCCTTTTGAATTTGAATTTGCCGGTTCTTTGAACGAGTTTGTAACTGATCATGTTTTTTAATGTTTCTATGATGTTTTATTTGTAGCGTTTTTAAACAGTTTTAAAATTAAGTTTAAGAGGAAAATTGATTATGAAGATTGGCACGTGTGCTTATTAAAGCTTTTCCTCATTGGTTTGAATCCAATCTTATTTACAATTTCTGACCTTTTGATCTTATTGATATACTTTCGATTTTTTGTGGACCGTACATTATGTCATAAGTGCCCTACATTTGTGCAGGAACGATTAGCATATGACCTACATTACGACACCTGTCTGTAGTTGTATTATAATATTTTCATTAGAGTATCAATATCGATACTTTAATTACATTCAAACTTCGAACATCTTAAATATCAAAACCTCTATGTCTATGGTCTTAGAATTTAAGACAAAAATATAAATGTCAGTCATTTCATCTGTTTCAAAGTTTTGAAGAACAGATAATAATGTTACCTACGTATTTTGATGTGAAAACGTTTATTGTAGAAAACTTATAATATTAATGTAAACACACACATCGCCTATAACATGATTCCTGTGCCCATTCCCTCGATGGGCTTGTACCATTAGCATTCTATGTTTATTCTTTACTCCCAGACCAGCATGGAAGCAAGAACATTGTAAGATTGTGTATTTGGATTGTAAATTGCGAATTATCTATACATAATAACAAAGTAGTCATAAGACAAGGTATTTATGCTCAAAACTCTATTTCGTTACGCGAAGAGATTGGCAACGTCAAGTTACTTTTAAAGCCTTCAACGTCGGTTACAATGTTACAAGCGACCAACATACCGCACCCTTCGTGGAAGAAAGACGTAAGTCCTATTAAAGCTTAACGGGACTTACGTCTTTCTTCCATGAAGGGTGCGATACATGACCTTGTCAAACCCAAACCCGTAAGGATTCCGTTGATTAGCATAACGTATTACATACAAGCATTTCCATACAAACACCCTGTATATTCCAAGTTACCCAATGCACCATCCACTAAACAATCAAAACCGAACTCTACGCCCACCACAAGAAGCTCCACATTAAATAAAATTCGCCTAAAACCCCTCATAATCCCGCTGCCATGCTATGACAAAACACTGTATCTTGAAAACAGAAAATTTCCAGAAATCGCAATGAACTGTTTGTTAAGTAATTCGTCCTAAAACCGTGGTTATTCGTCCGATTTCAATGGAATTTGGACAAATTAAAAATGATGTTTTTGTTGTAGCCAAACTACAACAAAACTGAATCTCACATTTTTCATACATTTTCAAAGTAAAATTTGGGGAGACTGGGACAAGCCCAAGTTTAAAGTTTCAAATACAAAAGCACTTTCATACAAACTTGCAAAAGCCTTAAACTACCTTAATTCTTAGATCGCAGCGGACTGTAAGTGTTTACAGTCACTCGTTTGAATCATAGCAATCGCTTCACGTTGCGTGTGCGATTATAACGACAAAACACTGTAACTGTGCTAGAGCTGCGCGTTTGGTTTCGCATTACACTGTATATAAATAAGAGTTGCAGTGTTTAGTCAAAATGATTAAGTAAGTTTTAGTAGTTACTACAGTCCAAATTGCTACGACTGTTTTCAATATTTTTGACAAAAAATGAGTCAGGTCAATGTAGAAAATAGTGATCGGTTGCTAGCTGCATCGCCTATAACACGATTCTTAAGAATTTCGCCCGTTCCCTCGATAGGCTTTTACCTGCTCGGGGCGAGAAGAAACAGGTAAATTCTCTGTTTTTCCTTTGTTTTTCTCAATTATTGATGTTACCACAAAACACTGTAACTCGAGTTACAGCGTTTCGCCATAGCACGGCAGACCCGAACGGAGTTAACAACACCCTGTATATCAAAACAAGCGTTACATTGTTACCACGAACCTCGTGCAAATTTTGGAGCGACTTACTTTAAGCCGTGACGCTGTGTAATAAAATTCATAATAGCTTGACATAATTATTACAGAGATGGACGGTGCAATATGTGTTTTATGAGGATATTTTTTAAAGCCAAGAATACACTAGGGGACAAAGTCGTGTCGCCAGCGACGTCGGGTGAAGCAGCGCCATCTTGCCGGACTTCTATCGACATGCCTCGCAACATCGCGCGACACGTCGCTCTTTACATAAGTCGCGCGATGTCGCCAGATATGTCAGGCGAAATCGGCCGGCTTCGCTTGTCATTTGTCGCGAAACATTTGTCCCCATAGACGAAATAAGAAATAAGGGTGGTAATAGCTATCAAATTGTGTCAACACATCTGTCTCTTTCGACATATACCATACTAACGAAAATTTTCGCGATCTTTTATCTTCTGAATGGAACCAACCCATTTGACCTTATATTTCACTTTTAGATTTTTATTAAAATTAAGCGTATTTCATTCATTTGCACAACGAATAAACATTTACTATCCACATCGATCGTTATAGCTACTTGCTTAACTTTATTAACCCACTAGCTGTTGCTCGCGACTCTGCGCAGAATTGGCTTATCGCCATCACATGGGAACGATGCAATTTTCCGGGATAAAACTATCCTATGTTGTCGCTGTGGCAGCGCGACTACCGTAGTTTAGTTAAGTTAGTTTAGTTTGGTTGGAGACTGAAAAACAGCGACCCCGCTGAGTCTCCCTTCCATTTTACCTTCGCATCTAATTCTACTTTGTAATTTTTGAATTTTTGTGATTTTTTTTTGTGTTGGTGAATAAAAATTTCTTCTATTCTATTCTATTCTATTCTATTCTATGTCCACCGGGACTTAAACTATCTGTATTCCAAATTTCATCTAAATCGGTCCCGCGGTTTAAGCTTGAAAAGGTAACAGACTGACAGAGATACTTTCGCATTTATAATGTTAGTAGAAACTTTATACATGCCTACTACAGACTAATATAATTTAAGGCTCGGGGACCTTATTCATCCCTTTTATAAGTGTATTTCATTCAGGTATTGCAGTACCTTAATGTATTTTATTTCTGCCAAGTTTTTTGCGGCGCATTTTTCTTGGCAATGATGGTCTTTGCGAATGCGCTGGTAGTATCAAAAAAGACATGTAAAAGACCCTTTGGCGGCCAATTAGCAAAATATGTAATTTTTTTTTTAGTTGGGATTTGATCTTCGGCTGGCCAGTCAGAGTGCAGTAACTGCCAATTTCGACTTGACGTAATTTTATTTTATACGAATTGTATGTTTCTGCTCTATAAGGTGGTTTGCTCTATTGTCGCCTAGTGTACCCTTGGCTTAAGCGTTTTTTGTTTGCAGACGGTGGGCTAAGAGTGGAATTATGCTGGAACACGGGCACTAGAAGCATGGCGCTGCTGTTCGGAGCCCTCGGCGTCCTGGCTTTCGTAACCCGTACAGGTATGTTTGAAAGTTTATTCACCTGAACTAGAATTACATACATAAGTGACGAATTTATCATTCACGGGGAAGACAGAGTCTAAGGTAAGACGTAAAGGCCACGTTTAGAATGATTGTGGTCGTGTAGGTGGAAAGGGGAATCGAAATAGTGATGGGTTGCTAGCCGCATCGCCTATAATAAGATTTTATATCGCTCTTGCTCTTTTTTTATAAATCAAGTCTTAATCCCTTACGTGTTAGATAGAGCCTAAAATAACAAAACCTAAAGGCCACGTTTAGAATGATTGTTGGCGTATTGGAAAGGGGAATGAAAATATTGATGTGTTGCTAGCTGCATCGCGTATAACATGATACCTAAGACTTTCGTCCATTCCCTCGATGGCCTTTTACCATCTGCGCGGGAAGAGAATCAACTGGTAAATTCTATATTTTTCACTCCCAAACCAGCATGGAAGAAATGCTATAATTCTAGGGAAAAAAATTCTGTCGAATAATAAGTCTTACGCGTAAGTTTGCTAACTTGGCTTAGTCTAGCAACGTTTACTGTAGGTTTATTACCTAACTCGCTCGCAATCGCCATCGTGTTCATTTTGACAGTTCTTGTATGAACGTGACAGCTAGCTGATTCCGATGCCAATTGTCAGCCCATACATGAACTGTCAAAATGAACACGATGGCGATTGCGAGCGAGTTAGATAAGCCTACTGGTCACTATCACTACTAAAGTTAGCCAACGCATACCAGATTTTCATTTTAATTGCCCAAGAGACTGCACTAAATGTATCGGGGTCAAGTGGCCATGGATTGTTAGGTTGTGCTAGTATGATAGGTTCTGTCGGACACACAATGAATTTACAGGCCAATTGAACAAACCAACGTTGCCTGAACTAGTCTAGAAATGTACAAAAACAATAAACAAAAACTGTACATTAAAAAGTAAAAAAAAAAAAACTAAATACTACGTACAAAATTAACCTAAACCTTAGCCTAACTTGAGCTACAAATAAAACACCCCTCCCAGGTCACTGGCACTGCTCATTGTACCCAGAAGGCTGGCTACATTGCCGCGTTGAATCGCGAGGCTAATTCTCTGCCCATAATAGCTACCAGCCTGCTGGTCACCAGAGGCATCTATCAGGCGCGAAGATATTTCCCTAGAGAGATCTCGCGCGCCTGGGCCCCACGGTCCCAAGGTCACGACGACAAACAGCGCAAAAATGTAGCCCTCCCCAAAAGCAAAAATTTTACTAATCTATCATTTGAAAAGAGCGCCTTCTCTCGTTCCTTGTGAGCAGTAGATGTTCGTCATTTCGTGACGCGTGCTATACCCCTACACCACCCATAGCAGGTGGGTAAGCCTTCGATGTTTTCTATCTGTTACTAGCTGTCACGTGACCTTGTTACTATGCGATTTTTTGTCGTACGACACAATTACAAACTCCCGTGGAACATTTACTGCTCAGGCATTCAGGCATTAGTCATTTGAAAATTGTAAACACATTCACAGATTATAGCCTGAACAGAAACTTATTTTTTCCTTCGATGCGTAAAATACGCAGTGAAATGACTGTTTGCGTGGAAGCAATAAAACAAATGACCCATTCGTATGAGGAAGCGATGATTATTCGAGACCGGGCATAAAGGTTCCGCGAACTGTTACGCAAAGAGTTCTTGACACACTTTGTAGGGCGAAACAAAGTTACCGCGATTCGAATTAACAAAGGCGAACTTTTACTATTTTAGCAGACTCGTGTCACGACTAAGATCTTTTTTAAACCCCCGATGTAATACGGGTGTTATAGTTTGTAGTCAGTCTGTGGCATTTGTAGCTATCAAGCCGATAGGCCGATTTGCGGTTTTTTCATTCGAAAGTAAGTTTCTCTGCGTTGGTTCTTACCTGTAAAAAATTGGTCCAAGCCTGTTTCACCACTCTCTGTTAAGTTCCTGTTATTTTAAGTGTCAGTTATCTATGACGACATATCTGTCTGTTTCTTATGAAAATGAAAAATTATTTTTGCTAATTCGCCGCCAAGGGCTCTTTTGCATGTCTTTTTGAAACTACCAGCGTATCGGAAAGACCATCATTGCCAAGAAGAATGCGCCGCAAGAAACTTGGCAAAAATACATTTTTTCAAAATAAAATACAGTAAGAATACTTAAATTAAATTATACATTTATAAAAGGGATGTATAAGGTACTTGAGCCTTAAATTATATTAATCTATAGTACATATGTATAAAGTCTTTACTAGTCAAAGTAAAACAAATTAGATATGGAAAAAAAGAAAGATAAAAAAGAAAAAATAATACCTAATTTAAGTTCAGTGGAGGTGTAAAACGCCTCCACCGTCAAACAAATTAATTGGAGATGTCTCCAATGTCGAAGAGAAAGAAAACAAAATTATGAAATATACATTTCATGTCAAGTAACCAGTGGTTTAAATCCCGTAGAAAACATTACTAAAATGAGTCGTTCTCCTCCCTTTAGGCACTTTATTGAGAACGCAGCCGTCATTTCATAATAGGCCCTCAAACGGCCGGAATTCCTCAAGTTTATGCACCACAGACCGATGTCGCTTCCACAGATGTATTACAGCTATAACTCAGGCAGGAGACAATGCCTGCCTTTGCCCTGAAAGCCTGCCATAACGTTCGCCGAGACAAAAGTATCCGTTCGCCTAGCTATGTATTGTTTTAATATTAAACTTGGGATCTTGCTGGCTTATTTATGAAGCGGGTTTTTTCATTAGTCGACGCCATTTTGCATGTAAAGTGCGTTGGTAACACTTTGTTTTTTTTCTATAGAAATTGCGAGATCGTTTTGAATAATTAACGTGCTGTGCTCATTCCAGAATATAGTTAAAATGGATAAAGTTTGCAGTTTGAAATTAACAAAATGAAACTATGGTTTTTACCGCTTGTTTCCCGAACATAACTACTTTACATAACTAGGATATTCTAAGGTAAAATAAAGACTATTTCTAAATTAAAACAAACATGTTCGCGGCTTAAGGGTAGCCCAAGGGCCAACCCCGCCGCACCTAAACCTAATTTTTTTAATCCAAGATAATCATCCTACATTGGTTTTACCAGTGCCGGTTATGTAACTTGGTTATGTGCGGGGAACAAGCCGTTTTACGGGCTATTTTTAATTTTTACAATCAGAATTGCGGATGTAACTTGTAACAGGCAATATCTGCGATGCAAAATTGATAAAAACTTTTTGATTTAAGTACCTTGTATCAGGAAAATCAGTTTTTTCATGTTTGTTTGTTGACCCGAATGAGTTTAACTTTCTGTATTGCGAAATTGTAACGCATATCGAATTCGCATCACTGTGCATTTTAAATGTTGTTAAAAACAAAATGTTGTTTACGCGAAAAAATGAGAACCACGTATTATGTTTCTCTGAAAAAATTTTACGTTCACAATTCTGATGTGAATAAATGAATTATAAAATTATTTTTTACAACAAATACTCTTAATAAGCTTTTCTCCATTGGCATGATCATAGACATAGAAAAGAAAGAGATGTAAACGCAAAACAGATAGACGAAACCGAACGGTCTCTCTGGACTAGTGGTTATCGCTGGACTGTGACACTTTTAATTACAAGAAGAATTACAAAACCGCGATGAGAAAGGGATTAAAATAACCTAACCTAAAAATTTAGATACACTGATGTCACTGGCACTGATAGAAGCAAATCACGTCTATATCCCTCACGGGTAGACAGAGCCTAAGGTAACAAGACCTAAAGGCCACGTTTAGCATGATTGCATAGACAGGGGAATCAAAATAATTTAAAGGCCACGTTTAGCATGATTGCAATGACAGGGGAATCAAAATAATTTTCGCCCATTCCCTCGATACCATCTATACAAGAAGAAAAGCAGCTGGTACATTCTATGTTTGTACTCCCAGACCAGTATGTAAGGTATTAAACGCTAACCTTTTTCCACAGGATGCACAGACAACGCGAACGGCCTAAATGCTGATGGGGTCCAAGAACTGGACTACACAGACGTAGACCTGGGTCTGACGCAGCGGGGTCCACACTTCGACATAGCCTACTCCAGAAACGTGACAGCTTTGGTTGGGAAAACCGCTCAGCTGAACTGCAGGGTTCATGACCTTGGAAATAGAACGGTGAGAGAATTAATTAGTCTTTCTGTTTCACTCACTCTTATGGGTTTAATGAACCGGCCGAAGGTTCCCGAAACCCCAATGGCAATCTAAGAGCTCACGGACTGATTTGATTCTGCCGAAAAACGTCCACTGCTGGACATAGGCCTCCCCCAAGGCTCTCCGCTCGGTCCGGTCCTGACTCTTCCGCATCCACCGCGATCCCGCGATCCTGATCAGATCGTCGCTTCATCTTGTTGGAGGCCTACCGACAGCTCGTCTCCTGGTCCGCGGACGCCATTCGAGAACCTTCTGACCCCGTCGGCCATCAGTCCTGTGAGCAATGTACTCCCACTTCAGTTTAGTAATTCTTTTGGCTATGTTGGTATCCTTAGTGCTACTGCGGATATCATCATTTGAAACCTTGATTAACAAGTCATTACATTTTCTACAAGTTCTCAGAATTTCTCAAGAATATTTAGACAGGTTTCTGGCCTCTAAAATGCTCATTTAATCGTGGAATCTGATGAATACGAAGTGTGCTCCATCAATTTAAAGCCAAGACCTTTGATGGTAGCCATCGCCACACTTGAGAGAAATTTAAAGATGATGATGCCGTGATTGCCGCAGTTCGAGGTTTTTTATGGGGTCAAGAAGAAGATTTTTTTAGGCAACGAATTCTATATTTAGAAAATTATGTACGACGTGTACTCACAAAAGTTTACTATTTAGAAAAATAAAATAAAGTTAACTAAAATATGTCTGCATTCTTGAAATTCTCATTACTTATTGATCAGCCCTCGTATATGTGTATGGTAATAAAGTCGGTGTACACATCAACTTTACGCGAGCCATCAGAGCATATTGACATGTCTTTGTTTACAGGTGTCATGGATTAGGCATCGAGACATCCACCTGCTGACGTCAGGGAGGATGACGTACACCTCTGACCAGAGGTTCAGCAGCATGCACAACCCTCACACAGAGGACTGGATGTTGAAAGTAAGTCATTGGCAGAAACTTTGTGGCTCGCCGTTACCTAGAGAAATCAAGATTTCTATTATAGCCTACTAGCTGTTGTCCGAAACTTCGTCTGCATAGAATTCGTTTATCGCTATCCCGCAGGAATCACGCAATTTTCCGGGATAAAAAGTAGCCTATGTGTTATTCCAGACTATAACCTATCTATGTTCCAAATTTCGTCCAGATCTGTTGACCCGTTCTGGCGTGAAAGAGTAACAAACATCGAAACATACTCACCAATTTTCACATTTGTAATATTTTTTTTTTAATTTATTAAGAAACAAACAGTCATACATGATCAAGTGATGGTAATTCAATAAATTTATTTATTTATTTATTTAAAATACAAATAGACCTATAGTTTCCTTAAAGAATAAGTTAAAGAAAACGTAGCCAATACACAAAGCATTATACATTTTAAGTGTATATCTTACTACAAAAGAAAAACGTGCAATACAAACATTAGGTGTAAGTATCTAAACAATGCAATTGTTAACCTAAAGACAAGTGCGTTCCTCAAACCTTTTTTTTTTTTTTTTTTTTTTTTTTATTTAAACGCTTTTTTCAGCGATTCACGTGTACAATTAAAAACATCAACGTCTATATTAGTAGGATTCTATTATACTAAACTTGTTAAATAAAGCTGGAACCAGTTAATATGTAATTGGATTTTTTCTTTTTTTTTCCAATTTTGGTTATTTAACCTTTTCAACGTCAACGACACATCAGCACCGCTGGTTCAAAGTCAAAGACCTATATAGTAATGTCCATTACTTCAGTGCAGCATCCTTCGTGCAATTGGATTTAGTTTTAACTTAAGGCATCGCAATAAAGAAGTCTGGCGTAACGGCGACTTCTCTTTGTATTTGATGTGATGGCGAAAAGGTTAAAAACTAGACTTTCTATCAAATGATGTCAATGATCAAATGATTTTTCTATGTGGTCTAATTTTCACTGACATTTAGAAATTTAATTTCTAACGGTAAAACCGAAAAAGTAAAACATAAAAATCAAGAAATAAAATTTCTTGATCCATTTGATAGTATCTATCATTTGAAAAACAGCGCCTTCTCTCGTCCCTGGTGAGCAGTAGATGTTCCATGGGAGTTTGTAATTGTGTCGTACAGACACATCATTCAAACAGATGACGCTTAGCGACAAAAATTCGCATAGTAACAAAAGGTCACGTGACAGTTAGTAACAGGTAGAAAAATTCGGAGACTACCCACCTGCTATAGGTGGTGTAGGGGTATAGCACGCGTCACGGAATGACGAGGATCCGGGTTCGATTCCCGGCCATAGCTTTACTTTTCGGATTTTTCTATGTGTTTTAATTTTCACTGACATTTAGAAATTTAACTAGACTTTCGAAAATCACAAAAATTTCGATCGCAAGCGAGGAAAACTCATCAAAAAAGAGCACGCGAAACTTCCGAGTGATCCAATTCAAAACCTAACCTCGCAATTTGGACAATCAATCTTGATGCCCGAAAAAGGGCAACGCTGACCGTCGTCACACGACCTAGGACACGTTGATAACAGAACACAGACTACAGATTCAGGCCAAATATTTGGCGAAAGGGTCCCCACAACTTTCTCTATTTAAACAACTGTCTGACAGCCCATGTTGGGATTGCAAACATCGTTTTAGCAGAGTTTAAGTTACTTTCTACATGAAGTCGAAGTTGATGATAGAGTCTATATTAAGACGTGTAATGAAATTAGAAATGAAATTTAATTTAATTTTCGTTTCACTCCAAATACGCTCAAGAATTTCAATTACACAGGAACTATGCTGTTTTTCGGGATAGAAACTATCCTATATTCCCCGGGACGGAAACTGTATATTTTATTGATATATATATATTATCGGTAGTATAAAGTAGTTTATTGATTTGTAGGTTTTAGTTTATGTATTATATTCGGTAAAGTTATGTATTGTGGCTCTCAGTGTTTGCAATTTTTAAACTCACTCGTCCATCCCTAATGTAATACTCCTTTCATCCGCTCAAAGGTTGACTGGAAAATATCCCTTAAAGGGATAACTCCGCCTTTGTGCATGTATCTTAGTGTCTGTCAATTGTATTTCTCTTGTTTATTTTGCACAATAAAGAGTTTACATACATACATACTGTATACCAGATTTCTACAAATTCAGTTCAGCGGTTTAAGCGTGAAAAAGTAAGAGACGGACCGACCGAGTTACTTTCCCATTTATAATACTAGTATGGATTATTCGGCAAACTTATGCTTATAATATAACTTTAGGCAAGCCGAATCTAATGAAAAGCAGCCGCTTTCTGCCAATAAAAAAAGAAAAAAAGTCATTTTTTTGAGGAATCCTCTTCCCTTCATCCATATTTATCAATCTCTTCATACATACCAAACAGGAGACGTTTTGGAAAAAGGTCAGGTCAGGAGTACCCGAAACCGACGAGCATGTATGAAGAGACTGATGACTGTGGAAGCGAAAGAAATATGTCAGGACCGTAGCAAGCGGAATAAAGTAGTCTCTGCCTACCCCTGTGGGAAAGAGGCGTGACGGTATGTATGTATGTCTTCATACATGCTCGTCGGTTTAGTGTACCGGTGTAGGGTTTCCGTTTTTTCCTACGTACGGAACCCTAAACACTATTGTTCTATGACTAAGCGATTACCGTGCTCGCGTGCAAATTTTTCAACAATTCACCGAAAAACCACACCCTCATCATCATTACCCCCGCAACAGAGTTACTACTTTCCCAATACTTGCCAAGTAGCTCTGTCGAAATAAATATTAACCTAGTTTCGGAACTGGCTGCGACTAAGTTGTTTTTTTTTCTTATTTAGATACGGTTCCCGCAGCGCCGCGATTCTGGGGTGTACGAGTGCCAAGTGGGCACAACTCCGCCCATCGGCCATCGGATGTACCTATCCGTCGTCGGTGAGTATGCTTTGGCATTCATAATACTTCTAGTTAACTGTCAACGAAGGACCAGAATACTGTGTGTAGGCGACGCACCTATTTAGGCAGCAACCTTTTTTATCCAACTGTTCTATTTTGGCACTGGCCACAAATAAAGTTAATTGCACGCAGCGCTGAAAGAAAACTAAAACAAAAGAGAGTCGTGTCTTTGCTCTTTGCTGTGTGTGACAGTATGTGAACGACGAACGGTCGAAGAATGAAACATCACCACCGTTACCGTCGTCAGAGTGTCAGCATAACATAATATTCCCGGCCATAGCTTTATTTTTTGGATTTTTCTGTGTTCTAATTTTCAGTTTCGAAATTCTTGATTCATTTGATAGTACCTATCGTTTGAAAAACAGCGTCTTCTCTCGTCCCTGGTGAGCAGTAGATGTTCCACGGGAGTGTGTAATTGTGTACAGACACATCATTCAAACAGATGACGTTTGGCGACAAAAATTCGCATAGTAACAAAGACAGAGCTAGTAACAGATAGACACATTCGAAGGCTTACCCACCTGTTATGGGTGGTGTAGGGGTATAGCACGCGTCACGGAATGACGAGGATCCGGGTTTGATTCCCGGCCATAGCTTTACTTTCAGAATTTTCTGTGTTCTAATTTTCAGTGTCGTTTAGAAAAAAGTTTTTTTTTTTTAATTTTGATTCAAAATTTAAATTAAAAAAAAAAAAAAAATATATTTCCGCCCTTAATGTGGTTCACTTTGAACATCAACAAGCAAGCACGCAAGTACAGTCAACAAAAAGTACAATACATACATACATATATCACGTCTTTATCCCTTACGGGGTTGACAGAGCCTGAGGTAACAAGACCTAAAGGCCACGTTTAGCATGATGTATAGGCGAAAACTGGAATCAAAATAGTGATGGGTTGCTATAGCCACATCGCTTAACATGATTTCTAATCCTTTCGCCCATTCCCTGGGTTTTTACCATCTGCGCGGGAAGAGAAGCAACTGGTACATTCTATGTATGTTTTTTCTTTGCTCCCAGACCAGCATGGAAATAAATATTGCTATACCCACCGGGGTCTATGTGAAACTTCTTTAGATTAGTTACCAACATTGAAATACCATGGTTGCGATAGTAAAATCAATGAGTAATTAACTAAAATATATGACTAGCTTACGGAGCAAGGATATATTAAAACTAGGTCCATTTTAAACCCCTCGAGTCTATTATGGCGTTAGCAACAACTAACAACTCGCACGAAATCCATCAAAGTTTTGACGCACGCAAGCAATTTCAAATTCTAATATAGTAGTCCAAACAAGAAATAAATTGGATTACAAAATTTATAGCTACAAATTTCATTAGGTGAAAATCATTGTGCAAAAGTTCGATGATTTCGTTTCGAGTTCTTAAACTTTGTTTAATGAGTTTATTTTTAACTTCTAAGACATTGAAATGTCATCTTGATTTTGTGAAATGGCAGTTTTTTTTTAACTTGCTTTGTCATATGAGCGCGTAGCTATATTTCTAGTATTTAGACATTTATTTTCTTCAATTGAATAAAAAAAATAATTTTTTTAATTATTTTCGAACGCAAAAAGTTTCGTAACATTAAAGAAAAACATGACAGCTTTTGGAACATTTCGGTGTAACAAATAAAGTTCAAAGTAAGTCTTCAGTTCCATTTTCTCACAATAATGTGAGAAACCATTAAATACCTAATATATTTGGAGAAACATATTATTATTTATAGTGCATAAGGGTAAACTCGAAAGTGGGGTAATTTCAAAACTCGTGGATATCCACTAGACGGGGAACAATTACATTAATCTAGCAACCCCTACCTAGAAGCTCCAATATCTTTGGCTTCTAAATAAGCGTTGCCAGATTATGGAATTGTTCCCCGTTTAATGGATATCCACGGTGTTCGAAATTCCCCCAATTTCGAATTTACCCCGATGCACCTTATATTATTTTTAAATCCTAAAAATAAACAAGGCTGGGGCCCTTGGGCACACAAGAATTTGGGGCCCTTTTGGAAAGTAAAAAAAGCGAATTTTAATAACAAAATGTCTTGAAAAGTGTGAGAAAAATTCTCGGTCCTTCGGGGCCCCCTGAGAAAGAGTCCGTACGTAGTCACTAAACAGATAGTGACATCGTTACTATCGGAAACTAATCTAACTATTCAACAAACACATCAAAATATGTATGGACCTATACCATAATATATACATTTATACCATGACATCTAATCGATTGATATCTTATGTCTTAATCAGTTCAATAAGCAGTATGATGGATCGCATCGCCTAATAAATTGGCTAAATGTGATCAAATACTGTAATATATATACGCACGATATATATAGACGTTATATAAATCGGCTGGAATTCCAAGACTGATTGTCATTCGAGATAAGGTCGTTGAACTTGTAATTTATCTTTATTCTATTCATTTTGTTGACATTTACTGTGAAAGTTATTCAGTGTAATTTAAGACAGAATAAACATGACTTCGACATTGTTATTTGAGGTAGAATTTCATTGTTCTAACTAAGCACATTTGATGATTACGTCCTTTAAAATGTGTTTGAAACGTGTTGTAACGATATTTTTTAAACTTTAAACAATCCTCCCAATGCGTAGAACGAAATATAGCTAATATTATCTACTAACAACTTTTCTTATTAATTTAATATAGAGTTCGAACTTTTAAACATGCTGACGTGCACGCAATATTTTTTTTAAACATGGTGAGAGTCAAAATCTGACTCCTTTTTGGATAGAAAAATAAAGACAAGATGAAACCGTCACTATGCGGAAAAGATTATGTTGATAATTAAAGAAAGAAAGTAGACATTTATTCCTTTTTGCAAGACACACAAATACAAGAGAATATACACAGTTTTTAGAAAAAAAAAACACACACACATACAAATTACGTCTATATCCCTTACGGGGTAGACAGAACCTAAGGTAAAAAGACCTAAAGGCCACGTTTAGCAAGACTGTGGGCGTATAGGTGGAAAGTGGAATCTAAATAGTGATGGGTTGCTAGCCGCATCGCCTATAGCATGATTTCTAAGATTTTCGCCCATTCCCTCGATGGGATTTTACCATCTGCGCGGGAAGAGAAGCAACTAAAAAATAGAAAAAAAATAAAAATAAAGCATCAGCAAAATCAAGCATGCAAAAGCAGCATGAAAAATAGATCATCAGCGTTGTGTGTGTATTCGCAAACTTGAAACGGTCGCTGGCTCAGCATTACGCTGAGCCCTTCGTGGAAGAAAGACGTAACTCCTATTAAGGCTCTACAGGACTTACGTCTTTCTTCCACGAAGGGCTCTTACGAAGGGCTTTTACGCCAAATGTACCAAAAAAAACCCTTTCTTCTTTACAAGATATTACCCTCAGATTGGGCGTAGGGCTCGTAGCAGATCTCACCGCCAACTCCGATCGTGGGCAGCTTGGTCCACCTCCAATCCCATCTCTCGTCTAACCATCTCCTGCTCCACAGAACGACGCCAAGTCTATTTACGGCGACATCATTTCGGGGTATATTTCAGGCTACCTCTGCTTTGGACAAATGGGCATCAGCTTGTCTGATGATATGGGCATTTCATCTCCATTTTCGTGACTGGACCTCTTTATGGATGATTTGCTTGGTAAAAATAAATATCTTGGGACAACTGAGCTTAGACCAATTGACACTAAGCAAAGCTTGTAACATAAGTACTAAACAACGGACAAACATACTTTAATATATAAACAGAGGTACATATTTCTTCGAGTGCTTATTTTATTATACTGACTGACGTTATGGGTCTATGATAAAAGACTGCTTTGCTTTACGTTTCCCAGAAGAAAAAAAAATCTAAAAGGTACGATATTTAAATAGGTACATATTAATCCAAGACACATCCAAGACTAGAGAAAAAACATTCTGTCCCGGCTGGGGATCGATCCCGGAACCCCAAGCGTCATAGTCAAATTCTCTAACCACTTGGCTATCCGGTCGTCCGTTGTTGAAGTATAGAAGTATTGAGTTAAAATGTCTTTCTATCCAACAGAACCCCTGACCACGATTCTGGGAGGACCGGAGTTGTTCATCAACATGGGGAGCACCATCAACCTGACGTGCGTGGTGCAGCACTCCCCGGAGCCACCTCCAGCCATCCACTGGACGCATCATGAGGAGGTGAGTCTCCAAGGTCATCTCCAGCGTGTGGAAATCCCACGGCCTCGTTGAAATGAAGCTTGGACTAAAGATTCCACGCGGGCCAACCCTATTTCCTTCTCGGATATTGACATAAAGGAACGTTTTCACTAAGATCATTTGTGTGTAATTAGCATTCGGCGTCGAATATTCGAGTGGTGTGGACGTTCGGCTAAATGTTACTAAGCTTACATTGATTGCTCTGGTAAGAGCATATTGTACAAGCAGCCACATGCAACCTGTGGGCCAGGTACTCGATGGCTGCGTACGACACCCTCCGAGTACAATATTATAATAATGCTTTTAGGGTACTGCTGGGTCTGCCTCTATGCTGTAGTGCATCAGGGATGTTCGCCGAAGCACACATTGATTGCTTTTATGCAACAATGCGTAAAAGGTGCGTCTCTCTGGTGCGAAGGGCGAGGGGCAGCACCAACAGTATCCTAAAAATGATCTCGGATAGGCTAGACTGTCCGTTCATGAACCACTGCCGTGCACTTTCGAACGGTCAGGTGCAGTAGTGATTTGTGTATGTCTTTTATACTTACTAACATTAGCAATAAGCAATTATGTAACTAATAAATGGTGGGTCCCAGTTACCCGAATAAAGAAATTTACTATAATTATTATTATTAATGCTCTCAGTGAGGACGTGCTTTTAGAACTAATATTTGTTTACCACAATGATCTTTACCTCTGCCATGCTCCTAGGCTTTTATAACTTCAAAAATCAACATCTATCCATAAATCTCAAGTTAAATCCAGTTTTATTTCGAATAGTAGAAAATATAGAAAAGTGTTCCATCATCTCCAGCCTATATAAGTCCCATTGCTGGGCTCAGAGAATGAGAGGGCTTGTGCTATCTCCACGAAGACCCTGTTCGAATAGGGAACTTCACCACTCACTATCGAATTGCTGCATTGATGTGTGCAGGATTCCTCACGACGTTTTTCTTTCACCGAAAGGCTCATGATAAATTTCAAATGTAATTTCGCACATAAACTCCCAAAAGCTTAGAGGTGCGAGCGCGGGTTTCGAACCCACGATCCTCTGCTTGAGAGACCACAGGTCAAACCACTAGGCTACTAGAATAAACGTGTCGAAAGCCTAACGGACTGTTCAAAGCCAATCAAACAATCGAGCATCAACAACGTTTAATAATAGCCAATGCATTCCGAACAAATGAGTCCCGACTCGACCGTTGCATTTGAAAATGGTAGAATCGCTTTGTAGTAGGTAATTCAAACTCCAGTTGACTCATAAAAGTACCTTAAGTTTAATGACCTCGGGTCCACCAGTTAACCTTTTAGTCCAATTCTCTATGAAAAAAGTTTTTCGCCGTCGGGTTAGTCATAACTTTCTCGGGAATAAGTGTGATGGTTTCCAGTAACCTTCAATGCTGCAGTTAAACTAATATATTTCAGAGAAATATACTACATATAAACAACATAAATATAAACACACAAAGATATAAAGTCCACTAAGAAGACTGATCAAGAAATGCTTCCTCAGGCAATCTCGCAGGGTGACTGACTGAGACTGCTGATAGTTAGAAATAAAATCGAAAAAAGAACGTTGATGCTCTATTTTTCATGTCTGTGTTTATCCTTACTAATATTATAAATGCGAAAGTAACTCTGTCCGTCTGTTACCTTTTCACGCTTAAACCGCTGGGCCGATTTAGTTGAAATTTGGTATACAGATAGTTTGAGTCCCGGGAAAGGACATAGGATAGATCTCAGTAACTATAATAACTAGACTCTTCAAATTAGATACAAAAGTAGGTGATTACAAAACTAAGAAACTAATTTCAGGATTTTTGGAAATTCCCACGGGATAAGGAAAAAAACGGGATTTATCTACGCGGACGAAGTCGCGGGCATAAGCTAGTTTTTATAAAATTGTGTATATTCTCTTATATTTGTGTTGCAAAAAGGAATAAATGTCTTCTTTCTTTCTAGATTCCGAACCTTGATTCTACACAAAACATACCAAAAATTAGACTAAAAATACCAGAACCTTTAAGTTATTCTCAATTAAAATCATTGGTGAAACTTGCCGGAACACGCTGCTCTCTATTCCCAATCTATTTAGAAACGGTTGAATTGTTTTTAAATTGTGTTTAATCGACCATTATGGCGCTGTGGTGAACCCACTAGAGAGTCTAATGCACGGCTTGTGGTGTTGCGCTTAAATTGATTGGAATGCAAATAAGTACAAGCTTGCCTCATTGCGGATTTTGGATAATAATACCGGCATTGTTGTGATTTTGGGTGGGATTTTGTTTCAATACAACAATCCCTACTACTATAGAACCTTCCCTCTTCGAGTCCAATTCATACCAGTCTTCTGCTTTTTCTAAATACTCGGAACGTACAACGTTTACTTTTATACTTCTTAAACAACTATTAAACGCAATACCACTCCTTAAACTCGTGACAACCAAACTTACCGATTTCGACAAACAGAGAATATAAAATTGAAAACACAAACGTTCCCCGCAAACAGTTAGACGTTTCATTAAACGGCCGCGTTGAAACTTTGAATTTATACGACACCGCAACATCTGTAATTGAACCAAAACATGCCAAATGCTTTCAGTGTGCGGGGCATACAACGGGCACGTTTGCGCTGCATTCTGTGGCGCTGCCAACGATATTAGGCGAACGAAGTCGAAAAGTATACATAAGAATAATACAGAATAAGAGAACTAGCTGAAAGCCCTTCCATGCTGGTCTGGGAGCAAAAAACATAGAATGTACCAGCTGCTTCTCTTCCCGCGCGGATTGTAAAAGCTCATCCAGAGAATGGACGAAAATAGTTCATGTTATAAGCGATGCCAGCAACCCATCACTATTTTGATTCCCCTTTCCACCTGTACGCCCACAATCATGCTAAACGTATGGCTTTTAGATCTGGTCACCTTAGGTTCTGTCTACTCCATTACCTTTGCATTGCACGGTATTATTATCTAAGGGAAGACGTGCCCAGCGTACGGGCCCTCCCCTTCTTGGCGCGGTCCTGGCGGAAGCCGGGGCCACCGGGGGGGCGTTTGTGGTGAAACCCTAGTGGCATCCCACTGCGTCCCCATCACACCAGATTGAGGCAAAGCCGGAGAGTTTTTAGTTTGGGTATACCCCTTCCCACATAACCCTAGGCATCCCCGAGCATCCTTCATTGCCACTTCAACATAGATACTCTTCGAGCTATGTCGGTGTCCATATTCCGGATTCTGTCGGGCAAAAAAACTCCGAGCATAGCTCTCTCCATAGTTCGTTGAGGGACTCTGAGTCTCTCCAAAAGGCTAGCAGTCAAGGACCACGTCTCAAAGCCATAAGCCTGGTGTCTCACTCTCCACGTATTCATGAACATGAAATAGAACGTTCATTACGAGTTCGTGTACACACAGCAAAGCTATTCGGTAAGCAGGATAGATACGGCGCGAGCGTGCGTAGGTGCTTACCTGATTATATTGCCGTGTGTACATTTATTTCACTGGCGCTTTTTTAGCAAGTCGCTGAATGTAACACCACATAGCAATCGCGGAATTGGCGTAGACCGGGAAACTTTAAAGTTTTATTTACAGGAAAACTCAAGAAGTCGCCTATTTGAACCAATGCCAGGATGAAAGACACAGTCTGCCAGAAAATAGAATTGTCCGCTTTTGGCCTTCGCAATAAATTGCACCTAATGCTCTAGTTTAAAAGTCGCTGGAATTGGCTTGTGAATTAACTAGCGCAATTGACAGCTAGTTCAAAAGTGATACTGTGGTAGCAGTAGGTATATTTCTTTTAACCTACACCGGTATAGCGATAGGTGATTAACGGTTTTTGTATCAACGAGACGAAACGTTAACGAAAAACTGATTAGTTGAGAAACTAGTTGATTGGTTAACTAGTTTTTTCCTCTAAGTCTGCAAAGAGAGTAAGCTTAAGCTATTCAGGGCGCTGAGGTTGAGGCATTCAGTGTTTTCTAACTGATTTAACTGATTAAGAAAGTTGATGTTGAGTTGATTCGACGAACGAAACGATCAAGTCATATGGCATGTAGGCTTATTGACTTAACTCGCTCGCAATCGCCATCGTGTTCATTTTGACAGTTCATGTATGGGCTGACAATTGGCATCGGGATCAGCTAGCTGTCACATTCATACTAGAACTGTCAAAATGAACACGATGGCGATTGCGAGCGAGTTAGGTAATAAGCCTACTGGTTCGTTTCGTACGTTAACATTCTCAACTAGTTGAATCTATAATTCGAAAAGTTTCGTTCAGCTACTACTTCGGTTAAACGGCGAGGGAAATATGAAGCTTGTTGCAGTACGTGGCGGGTCTCCAAGGTTATAGATTTAAAAGTAGGCGATCAAACTCGGCAATGTAACGCGACTTGAGCAATATTCTACACGTCGAAAGAAAAATCCTACTAATAATTATACGCGAAAGTTTGTAAGTATGGATGGATGGATGGGTGGATGTTTGTTACTCTTTCACTTAAAAACTACTAAATGGATTTGGATCAAATTTAGAACGGAGATAGCTGATACCCTAGATTAACACATAGGCTATTTTTTATCTCGGAAAATTGCATAGTTCCCGCGGGATAGCGAAAACTAATTTTTTGCAGACGAAGTCGAGGGCAGCAGCTAGTTCAACAATACATTATAAGACAAAATCGAATCAAAATAGTGATGAGTTGCTAGTCTTCTCTTCCCGCGTAGGAAAAGCCCGTTGAGGGAATAGGAGAAAATTTTAGGAACCATGTTACAGGCGATGCAGTTGGCAACCCATCACTATCTTGATTCCCTTTTCCACCTTCATAACTTACCTAAAATCATACTAAACGTAACTTTTAGGTCTTGTTACCTTAGGTTCTGTCTACCTCGTTGGAGATAAAATATCGTACTAATTAGTTTAACTATGGCGCCACGCAAGAATGTTTACGCTAAATCCAATTATGTTCATTAAAATAATACCTTTGATATTGTAACCGCCTTACCCGGTGCTTATCAGAATTGAGTAAAAGCACCACCGTAAGTCGTGTCCATTAAAACTAAGAATATTTGGCCAGATAATAGGTGTGATCGTCTAGTTAAATAAAATAATAAAATAGGACCCTCTTTAACGTTGTGTTAATTTTTATGCCGTACAAATTTACCAGTTGATGATGTCAAGAACGAATAATACGAGATTAAACAATCCGCAAGGGGAATGACGCCCGTTTCATAATCTAATACAGGTTAATGACGAGTTGGGTATAATAAGAGTGCAGATGCGTTTAATAACACGAAGTCTGTGGAGACGACCGTCGCTCTGCTTTCTGTCGTTGGACAACGATGAACCTAGGAAAAACCCGAACACAAAGGGACCCTCTGATAAGACCTTTTAAGTCATATGGGGGAATTCGTAACCAATTGGAAATTATCTAGGCCTCCCAGCTCACCTTAATAGCCTAGCCCGCACATAGATCGTTAGAAGGCTTCCCCGTATGCCCCGATCTCATGTGCCCGACAAAACCGTTGAACAACCCTACTGCCTTGAAATTCTAATCTCAGTCAAACCGTCACGCTATGTATACAAGGTCACAACGTTCGCACACAGAATAGAAGATCGTGCAAGTTACGCTCAACGCTTCATGCTGAATTGTACGCTCACATACAAGCTTGAGTTTATGCGGAATTTACGCTTACCCTAACTCCGAAAGCTGCCGCGGTGTCCGTGTCAAGAGCTAGAGAGTGTTGACGAAGTGTGCAAGGAAAGTCTGAACACCATTTGAATGCTTATAAGAATCACTGTATCTGTGACCCCTGCTTCTAAGGGTGCAATAGCTCTAACCAGTCTCTACACACGACGCGATAAGGTCAGGGATCAAAAGGCCGAGACGCTGCACCCCCAAGGCCACTAGCAAAAATTATAAACACGCAAATAACTCAGGGCTTGTATGAGTACCTAATGCATGTGAGGATCCAGGTTAGGCGGCAGACGAAGTGTGCATCCTAAAATGGACCCTAGTCGGGGACGTGCTGCTTTCCGGAAGCCCAGGAGATACTCTCAGCCAAGCGCCTTCTGGCAGGTGTTCCTAGTGCATGTATTGGTAGTAAAACAAGGAAACGCGTGGTGTGTCTCTAGTGCATGTTGTGTGTGCTGCAGTACAGTGTAAGGTAGTTGTGCCTGTGTAGTGTAAAAGAGATAGACCTACTTTGTTCTCTAGATTGGCACGGACTAGAAACAAAGAAGCGATACTACGTGTGACACAGTATTCCAATGAAACTCGGGGTTGAGTGTGGCGTAGTTGATGGATATGTGAGTTAGATGACTCTCTCCCTCATTTCATAGGAACCCACAGTGACACTTATAAACTAATCAAATGCTTTAAGTAAAACTGCAAGTGTATCGACAAGTTAAAAGGTTCACTCTCATGCGCTCGTCCTTCCACTCTTCAAGTTTATTTGATAAGTTGTAGCTCTGCCTCACGACGATTATCGTAACACGCCGAAACAATGAACATCAAACACTATTAAATAAGACAATATTCTAACCCTACGTCTATAAGGATCAAGATGCCGCCTTACGCCCGTAGCTGCTAGAAGGGAAAGTATTTCGGTGAGGTTGGGTTGTTTAATGAGTGGTTGTTATAGAATAGAGATCGAGGTATGAAAGAGGGTTTAATAAATTTAGCAATCGAATATATGATGAGATAAGGTTTAGGTTAAAGTGTTTGTAAGACCTACAAGGAGGTCGTATAGTTTATAATGGTTAATTCGTGGAAACGATAATAGTTAAATTAGTGACAAACAAGATTAAATTACCGATCTCTATTTACACTCTCTAACGGAGAGTAACGTCCGCGTACGTGTTAAATCACGTGGATACGAAAATACGTGCATAAATGAATCAATAAAACAATAAGGTAAACAACAAAAGATACCGATACGCATTGGCGTAGCCAATCTAGCTTAGACTTAGCTGCCACTACTCGTCCTTTAGTAGTATTAATCTTCGACCGCTCTACTCCGAAAATGCGCCTAGGGAGGTCTCCGCTCTGCTATCGCGCCCCGACGATCGTAGTCCCTCCTGAAGATCGAGCCGCGCTCGATCGCGTTCCGATCGTGAATCGTACTCGCGATACGCAACTCAATATCCTTTCACTCACACGATTAGAACACTCAATGTCCGTATGTTCACACTCGCGCTAAAGAAACTCAAAGTTAAAACTGCTTCACGTCTCAAAGGGAAAAGTACCGACCGCGTCCCGAGGAAAAAAGCAAAAGCCCTGTCTCCCTGTCGACTCAGTAGTTTTGTTGAAACTCTGCTATCCCCTCCACTCTGCTAGAAAGCTGCCCGAAAGGGATGTAAAATTTTGTGACTGCACTCTTCTAATTTCTAACAAAAGCCTTAGTAATAAATTTCGGTGGAAACAATAAACCATGGCCCTAGGATCCGCCGCCATCGACTGCAATAAATAATTGACCGGCGCACGCACATCTGGCTTTCTGGACAAAGAAAGTTCAGGCCTATTCCAAGATTTCCGAAAAGTTATGAGCACTTGACGGTGTCTCCTTTGTCTTATTAAAATAACAAATCCTACGAACAAGTCAAATGAGGGTCCAACGCAATAACGCAAGTTTAAAGTAATGGCTCAATTCCTATTACTTAGTTTTTTACGAAGACACGAAACGTGAGAACCCTCCACATCTGGCCATTGGTGAAATTCCCTTAACTGACAAAATTACTTTATGAGCCCGATTTGGGATTCCCGAGAGTAGCGATAACGAAGTACACGGCAATTGTTTTAACATGTTTTTAGAGAAATTATATATATATACCACATAACCATAACATATAGGTAACTTATTAAACTGTCACGGAGTAGCTTCCGTTACAGAACGCCCCGAAGATGATGAGATATTTTGCATGCGCAGTATGTCAAATATTGAGGAATCTTAAATAGGATTTTGAATATGCTGACTCTTTCTTTTCGTCCGATACCTATGCTCACTCCCCTTAAACCTTGTTCGACTACAGTCACCTTACTTTAATACTAACACCGACACCTTAAATCTCTAATTATTTCGACAAACTAGGCTTAATTACTACATAAGTAATAAACTCCATACTTGGTAGTATACACATACACCAACGCAGATTTAGTAGAGCGCTGTTAAACTTTGACAAACCTGGTCATACGTACATACTTATCAACTCCATAATATATTAAAACAAACAAAGTCATACATACATCCTAACTCAAACACCTCGAACTTTGCTCTATATAGCAGACAATCCCATACATACAACTTTAGTTGTTCAGATCTTTACAAGCTACCATCTGAATAGTGGAACCTAATTTAGCCTACAAAACAATCATTTTTTTTTTTTTTTTTTAATCCTAATGTAGCTTAACCGTAACTAACAGCATCTCCCTAACCTCCGTACAGCTAAATTTATAACCTAAGTAATAATCAAACTAAATTTAACATTTAACAATTGAGACACAACTTGCCCTGTGCCGAGATGAGTTATTCACATCAACACATTTTACAACAAACATACAACATACGCGTCTACAACAACATAAAAGAAACAGACACGCTTCGCCTTTCATGAGAAAAAAAAAACAGATCATATCCTCTATCAAGGTACACACCCGTCCTTTATCAATATCTATGATGAAAATCTCGATTATCTCATAATAACTAAGTTCTAAACTATTGCAAAAGCACAATAAACCAACATGATATACACGGAATCGAACCGTGGCAAATCATCTGCTTAGCGGGTTTTATTTTTTTACTTGGCGAGCAGGCCGTTCCTCCAATTCTACGTCATTTGATGACCCCGCCGCAGTCCATGACTTACGATACCCACTACGAATTTGCTCTAAAGCAGCCGAAGTTCTAATACCCTTAGGTGGTTCACTAATCGGTACAGCAGTTACTCTTTTAGGCGGACTCACATCATCCGTTCCCATATCCATAGTTTTTAAGAATCGCACCGCGGCCTTTGCTCCGCCGCCACCACTATTAAACCACATGCGTTTAATGTCCTGCGGAAAATGTTCCATAATTTGATTTATAAGCTCGCTTTCGTCAGGTTGTGAGAGCATTTTTGCTTCATCATAGACGCAAATAAAATGACCGAGCATTGTCCTATTTTTACTAGGGTCCCACTTTCCATTCGAAACTCTATCCCGTATCCGTTTTTGTAATTTACGGCCCCAATATTGATCTAGAAAATCGCTTTTAAAATCATTAAATTCCTTCCAATTTGCTAAAAAGATTCTAGCCCAGCCTCTGGCCTCGCCAGTCAGGCAGTCTAATGTTACCTTCAGGTCATCCCTTTGCGCACTAATTCTAGTAATATAATTTTCTAATTCTTCCATAAAAATTATGGGGTTCACATTATTTCCGTCAAAGGTAGGTTTTGTGGGTGTTTGAACCATAATTACATTATTTTCATATCGTGACCGAACGTCTGAGTTGGGCATTTCAACACTGGCACTACTACTAGATGCTCGACTAATCTGCTCTAAACTCACTAACCTTTCCACTATCGGGGCAATTGATGACGAAACCACTTCTCGAAGAGCGTTCATTACGTCTTCGTTATTTTCCGTTTCAGGCTCTGTGCCCTTGCGTTTCCTAGACGACATTGTTAGATCTTATGTGTAGGTATATAACTAAACCTTAGGCCAGTACAACAAAATATAAACAGGAATCGAACCCGTAGAAAATGTGTTGTGTTTACCTAACAACTAACCTCAATTAATGTCTGTTGCTTTTATAATCAAAGAACAAAAAAAAAAACAATCACAGGAATCGAACCAGTGGATAGGAGTTCTTGATGAACTTATACAACTTAATCTGAATAGCATATGACTAAATTAAGCAAGACTTTATGAACTAACGCCCCTAAAATAAAAGTTCCTTAACACATCTCAAAAGAGAAAAAAAAATATGCAGGACTCGAACCCACAGAGAGTGTTAACGATATTTAAAGTACGAAATTTATCCTAATTATTATTTATAATCCTCTATACCTAATTAGAAATCACAATAGGAAATGAAGTGGTATCAAAATTCTTATACGATATCCTCAAATATATTTTCTAATACGACGTAGAATAATCTTATATGACGTTATTTTTAAGTGGCATAAAAATATTATAATGTAGTAACCCAAATTCTTATAATAAGTATTTGAACTAAAATAGTCCAAATTTTAATGACTTAAAATCCTGCTGTCACGTGCGCCAACTGTAACCGCCTTACCCGGTGCTTATCAGAATTGAGTAAAAGCACCACCGTAAGTCGTGTCCATTAAAACTAAGAATATTTGGCCAGATAATAGGTGTGATCGTCTAGTTAAATAAAATAATAAAATAGGACCCTCTTTAACGTTGTGTTAATTTTTATGCCGTACAAATTTACCAGTTGATGATGTCAAGAACGAATAATACGAGATTAAACAATCCGCAAGGGGAATGACGCCCGTTTCATAATCTAATACAGGTTAATGACGAGTTGGGTATAATAAGAGTGCAGATGCGTTTAATAACACGAAGTCTGTGGAGACGACCGTCGCTCTGCTTTCTGTCGTTGGACAACGATGAACCTAGGAAAAACCCGAACACAAAGGGACCCTCTGATAAGACCTTTTAAGTCATATGGGGGAATTCGTAACCAATTGGAAATTATCTAGGCCTCCCAGCTCACCTTAATAGCCTAGCCCGCACATAGATCGTTAGAAGGCTTCCCCGTATGCCCCGATCTCATGTGCCCGACAAAACCGTTGAACAACCCTACTGCCTTGAAATTCTAATCTCAGTCAAACCGTCACGCTATGTATACAAGGTCACAACGTTCGCACACAGAATAGAAGATCGTGCAAGTTACGCTCAACGCTTCATGCTGAATTGTACGCTCACATACAAGCTTGAGTTTATGCGGAATTTACGCTTACCCTAACTCCGAAAGCTGCCGCGGTGTCCGTGTCAAGAGCTAGAGAGTGTTGACGAAGTGTGCAAGGAAAGTCTGAACACCATTTGAATGCTTATAAGAATCACTGTATCTGTGACCCCTGCTTCTAAGGGTGCAATAGCTCTAACCAGTCTCTACACACGACGCGATAAGGTCAGGGATCAAAAGGCCGAGACGCTGCACCCCCAAGGCCACTAGCAAAAATTATAAACACGCAAATAACTCAGGGCTTGTATGAGTACCTAATGCATGTGAGGATCCAGGTTAGGCGGCAGACGAAGTGTGCATCCTAAAATGGACCCTAGTCGGGGACGTGCTGCTTTCCGGAAGCCCAGGAGATACTCTCAGCCAAGCGCCTTCTGGCAGGTGTTCCTAGTGCATGTATTGGTAGTAAAACAAGGAAACGCGTGGTGTGTCTCTAGTGCATGTTGTGTGTGCTGCAGTACAGTGTAAGGTAGTTGTGCCTGTGTAGTGTAAAAGAGATAGACCTACTTTGTTCTCTAGATTGGCACGGACTAGAAACAAAGAAGCGATACTACGTGTGACACAGTATTCCAATGAAACTCGGGGTTGAGTGTGGCGTAGTTGATGGATATGTGAGTTAGATGACTCTCTCCCTCATTTCATAGGAACCCACAGTGACACTTATAAACTAATCAAATGCTTTAAGTAAAACTGCAAGTGTATCGACAAGTTAAAAGGTTCACTCTCATGCGCTCGTCCTTCCACTCTTCAAGTTTATTTGATAAGTTGTAGCTCTGCCTCACGACGATTATCGTAACACGCCGAAACAATGAACATCAAACACTATTAAATAAGACAATATTCTAACCCTACGTCTATAAGGATCAAGATGCCGCCTTACGCCCGTAGCTGCTAGAAGGGAAAGTATTTCGGTGAGGTTGGGTTGTTTAATGAGTGGTTGTTATAGAATAGAGATCGAGGTATGAAAGAGGGTTTAATAAATTTAGCAATCGAATATATGATGAGATAAGGTTTAGGTTAAAGTGTTTGTAAGACCTACAAGGAGGTCGTATAGTTTATAATGGTTAATTCGTGGAAACGATAATAGTTAAATTAGTGACAAACAAGATTAAATTACCGATCTCTATTTACACTCTCTAACGGAGAGTAACGTCCGCGTACGTGTTAAATCACGTGGATACGAAAATACGTGCATAAATGAATCAATAAAACAATAAGGTAAACAACAAAAGATACCGATACGCATTGGCGTAGCCAATCTAGCTTAGACTTAGCTGCCACTACTCGTCCTTTAGTAGTATTAATCTTCGACCGCTCTACTCCGAAAATGCGCCTAGGGAGGTCTCCGCTCTGCTATCGCGCCCCGACGATCGTAGTCCCTCCTGAAGATCGAGCCGCGCTCGATCGCGTTCCGATCGTGAATCGTACTCGCGATACGCAACTCAATATCCTTTCACTCACACGATTAGAACACTCAATGTCCGTATGTTCACACTCGCGCTAAAGAAACTCAAAGTTAAAACTGCTTCACGTCTCAAAGGGAAAAGTACCGACCGCGTCCCGAGGAAAAAAGCAAAAGCCCTGTCTCCCTGTCGACTCAGTAGTTTTGTTGAAACTCTGCTATCCCCTCCACTCTGCTAGAAAGCTGCCCGAAAGGGATGTAAAATTTTGTGACTGCACTCTTCTAATTTCTAACAAAAGCCTTAGTAATAAATTTCGGTGGAAACAATAAACCATGGCCCTAGGATCCGCCGCCATCGACTGCAATAAATAATTGACCGGCGCACGCACATCTGGCTTTCTGGACAAAGAAAGTTCAGGCCTATTCCAAGATTTCCGAAAAGTTATGAGCACTTGACGGTGTCTCCTTTGTCTTATTAAAATAACAAATCCTACGAACAAGTCAAATGAGGGTCCAACGCAATAACGCAAGTTTAAAGTAATGGCTCAATTCCTATTACTTAGTTTTTTACGAAGACACGAAACGTGAGAACCCTCCACATCTGGCCATTGGTGAAATTCCCTTAACTGACAAAATTACTTTATGAGCCCGATTTGGGATTCCCGAGAGTAGCGATAACGAAGTACACGGCAATTGTTTTAACATGTTTTTAGAGAAATTATATATATATACCACATAACCATAACATATAGGTAACTTATTAAACTGTCACGGAGTAGCTTCCGTTACAATATTTTAGATTACTAATTTAATAACATACTATGTTCATATTGAGGCTAGGAATTCCCTTAATCATAGACTTTGAAGATAATTACAATATACGCTTGTTTTCAATATTGAATAGTTTTAGAAATTGCTTTGATAACAATAGTTTTGAGAAAATAAAGCTGTGAATTATTTTTTGTGTTTTCATTAAAATAAACTGGCTTCTTTCTTATAAAAAGTAAGTAAGTAAATGCTTTATTGTACAAATATAAAGGAACAGAGACAGATCACAAAAAAAGATCTTAAATATATGCACGAACGCGAACTTATCCCTATAAGGGATCATTGGGTACGTATTAAAATACATAAAGTTTAAAATGTATAATGGGTTAAAATACATAATGGTTTATAATATATAATGCGATTTTCTCAGAAAGTTACAAATTAACAGGATTGTTATAAAACAAGCCTAACCTAACCTAAACCAATCTATAGATTACGATATCAAAAAAGTTCATTTAGCTAGTAGTTTTACAGAAAATTGTGTTATATATTTTGAAGCATTATGTATTTTAACCCACTATGCATTTTAAACTTTATGTATTCTGATACGCTCCCAAGGGATCTCTACCAGTTAAACTTTGAGTTGAGTTTGAATGAGAGGAGCATTAAGCGAGAGACCGACAAAGAGTGAGTTTGAAATATCCATGTAGTGAAAGCCACAATAGAGCGTACATCTCAAAATACAACGAACAATTTCATAAATAAACTACTGAAAATCATTACACACATGCGTATATACACTACATACAAAAGTAATGCCTGTTTCGTTTTGCTCTGTTATATTTTCTGAAATTGTTCAATGTTCACATTTAATCAGTGAGATTGTGATGTGAGTCAACTGTGAGTAAAATCCCATCAAAAACATTAATACATTACAATACAATAACTCTTTAAAAAAGCCGTGGTAGCCTAGTGGTTTGACCTGTGGCCTCAAGCAGAGCGTCGTGGGCTCAAATCCCGGGCGCGCACCTCTGAGTTTTTCGGAATTTATGTGCGAAAATTACATTTGAAATTTGCCATGAGCTTTTCGGTGAAGGAAAACATCGTGAGGAAACCTTGCACACATCTTCGAAGAAATTCAATGGTGTGTGTTAAGTTCCCAATCCGCACTGGGCGCGCGTGGGAACTATAGCCCAAACCCTCCAATACACGGAGGAGGCCTATGCCATGAGGCACGCCGAATTACGCGATAATAAAACAACAACAAAAAAATTGTAGCTAATTCAGAATAAAAAGGCTATAATTATTATTATTATTAACTCTTTATTGAACACCACACATAATAACCAAAACAGAAATAGGTAATGGATTAACGTGAAATGATAACCAAGTTCTATATAAAAATATGCGTGGGACTAAATTTCTTAAAGAAACTAATTTAGCCTCCGAAATACTTATTTAATGTTCTTTCGATATTCACATATTGAAACCGTACCGCAGACTGAATCTAAACTAAACCCTAAACATCTTACATACGTCATTTCATTCTTCAAATCGAATACGCGTCGTCTCGCTTATAATATCGTCCGTCACCTTCACACCCTCTTACGTTCCATTCCACATATTATGCATCGTTATTGACTTAGCCGACAAAAGAATTGACATGGTATGTGAGTGCCAAGTTCTGAATAGAAAATGGTGTATTTATTTCACATGGGATATAAATAAATTTCAGTCACTCAACTTCCCTACTTGGATATTTCCCACTGCCACTCCATTATGAGAGGGCTTAGTTACTGTTCTCACGCGGGCCCAATGCAGATTGGGAATTCCAAATAACCATTAAACTCGTGTTGTTTCCCTTCATCGAAACACTCATTTATTTCGCACATAATTATTTATTTTTTTACTTTACATTTTAAGGGTCATTTTTGAACTACCTACATATATGTCTTTTTGAGAATAATTTAAAGTTTCTTGTCAAAGTTTCACATTGAATCGATATATTCAAGCTTGTTGTAATAGTACAATAAAGCTGTCAGGTTCTCATAAGAGCTTCTGTCATAAATTTTAGTTTTTTTCATGACTATTTTTCGCTGACTGTACTTGCATTTGATTGTGATCTGTAAGCTTATTACCTAACTCGCTCGCAATCGCCATCGTGTTCATTTTGGCAGTTCTTGTATGAATGTGACAGCTAACTGATTCCGATGCCAATTGTCAGCCCATACATGAACTGTCAAAATGAACACGATAGCGATTGCGAGCGAGTTAGGTAATAAGCCTACTGTCCTACATAATGTGTCATAAATTTCAAGTCAATCGGACCAACCGTTGAAGAGTTCCCTCCTGCGGAGACGATCCCGGCTGGGTCACTAGAACTCCACTAACAGATTATTGTATTGTCATCAGACTTACAAACAATGTAAAATTTCAGCTCAATCGGTTACAGATTGCTTCAAAATTGAGTCGCAAGATACCCGGACAAACATACATACGTTGCAAGTTAATAAAGCTTGTAATAATAAAATACATTGTCTCTCGTAAGGTATAGTTTTATATTCATTCGAATTGATCTCTACGCGCTCGGAAAACACGTGTTCAATGAACCGGAATGGGGACATTTTGTTCACAGCAGAATGCCATAAGAATATGGATGTACTCACATTATGTCCGCAGCATCTTTGTTGTACTTTTATCCGTATACTGTATAAAGGAACAATGGCTTGAAAAGTTGGCATTGAATGGTAACATATCCACTCCTGTAATAAATAAAAATATCCTGAAATATGGATTCCATACCTGAAAAGCATACTCCAGCAATGGTCGAATGTAGGTCTTGTATATTTTGACAAAAAGTTCCTTTGTGATGACAAGAAACGCCTTCCTGATTATGTAAAACATGGAGTTGGCTCTTTTAGAGATGTGAGCAATGTGCACATCCCACTTCAGGTTGTCAGCCACTGTTACACCTAGATCTTTTTGCGTGTTCACAGGAGTGAGGTGTGCGCCTTCAGTGAACAGTTTTAAAAATAGACTAGACATTCATTTAAAGAGTCAGAGAACACAAGTGCAGTGATAGATATACACGTATCAGCTCAAAGAGCTGCTAGTGTATTATTTTAAATAATAATAATATGTCTACGTCATTATGTGATTTTTTGAGGCAAGGTTTCTCGAAGCTGCGCGGTTCTTTGTTACAAGCGACCTGAAGTTTTAAATATGGATGTCATAATAAATTTATTTTTAGTCCATTCGTTATCTTGTTTGTTAAGCTTGGAGTTCCTACTCAATAAAATCATCTACATATTATAGGTACCTAATTTTCAACTCCAGAATTAGAACTATAGTTACATCTAGATTTATTTATTTCCTTTTGAAAAATATACGTAACACTTAACTGTCGGATATAAGCAGTTCACAAAAAAAGGATCCTCACAATTCACTGAAAGACCCTAGTCTTTTTTGTGAAGAAGGGATTTGGACCATGAAATGAAAAATGAAATGAAATCGCTCACATCATCACATGCATCATGCATCTTAAAGTTGAATATTGGATGGTCTCCCAGTGTTTTTTTACATTTTTTATTAATTAATTTACTGGGAAACTATTCTGTATTCAACTTCCCGGTGCGTGCTCCCCTTCTTAAAGAAGACTCTCGACACTTAGACGTCACAACTAACATCCGTTCTTTTCCACAGGAAATCAACTACGATTCCCCCCGCGGTGGCGTCTCAGTGATCACGGAGAAGGGAGAGACGACCACGTCTCACCTGCTGGTGCAGCGGGCAAAGGCGCCAGACTCTGGCCGGTATACCTGTGCTCCGGCCAACGCTAACCCAAGATCTGTGCTCGTACATGTATTGAGCGGTAAGTGTGTTCCTTCAAGGTGGTCTGGGAGCAAAGAAAAAATATTATTATGAGCGATCTCGTCGTTCTGGGTGTCGATGTCATCCATCTTGTGGCATCTAAATCTACAATTTCTAAACAGGCATGCTCTGGACATTTTAGTTCGTCATCATTGTCATTGCTTCCATGGTGGTCTGAAAGAAAAAAAAATGTACCAGTTGCATCTCTTCCCGAGCAGATGGTGAAAGCCCATCGAGGGAATGGGTGAAAACCTTAGGAATCATGTTATGGGCGACGTGGCTAGCAACTTCATCGCTATTTTTGTTCCCCTTTCCACCTTACGCCCACAATCATGCTAAACGTGGCCTAGTTACGCGTGGGAACTATAGCACAAGCCCTCTCGTTCTGAGAGGAGGCCTATGCCCAGCAGTGGGACCAATATAAGCTGGAGATGATGATGATGAACCTTGCAAAATATACTTTGTAACTTTCCAATAACCTCCCCAATTGACTTGAACTTGTATGCATGCGAATTTTGTAGGTCGCCTCTGCATCTGGTGGATTGCGGCGAAGTAATAATCTTCTTGCCTCGTAAAAACTTTCATTAGAATACAACTTTTACAATGTAAGATATAGTATTTCAAAGTGGAGGTATAAAAATGCATGCCGTTAAAGTTTTATCATTTTCGTTTATTTTTACTTGCGAAGGGTAACATGTGGAGTGGATGATACTTAGTCTTTGTTTAACGCTCATTTTATGACTGTCCAAGACATTTTGCAAGACATTTTTTTTAATGCAAAGGTCTTAGCTTATCTATATCTTATCTGTATATAAAAATGAATCACTATTGCCTATGGTCACGGCATCACGGGTAAAAGGCTGGACCGATTTCGCTGCTTTTTTTGTTATGTCTGTTACAGGTCAGGACAAGATCTTGTTAAAGAATATTTTTTACGACACTATAACTAACGCCCGCGGAACATCTACTGCTCACTATGGATGAGAGATGCCGCTGTTATATTCCCAAACAGTGCCCTAACAGTGCTCTTTGTCCTCAGGAGAACACCCAGCAGCCATGCAGCATGGCGGCCAGCTGCGTCTCCAGTACCCGCTGTCTGCTGCACTCCTCAGCGTCATCGTCACCCTCATGGGCTGCTAGTAACAGTTGGATGTATACTGAAGCCAGTAATACGGTACTGATGTAGAAGAAAAAACTTGCGTCAGGATAAAAGTTGCCAGTGTCTTTGTTGTTTTTCTACAGGTTGAAATGGAGAAAGGTACTTGGCCTTACTTCTGTGATTTTAAACCATACTGCTACTAGGTTTGTCAAGGTTTCTATTGAAACGACTTTTTACCACCCACTGTGATGCCACAGTTTGTAGCAGAAGCCAGACAGGAAATCCAAACCGATTCCAAAATACCAATGACTCTTCGCCCTGTTAAGATTGAACCAATTTAACTGAAGCCTTGAAGAAAAATATATTCGTATTTTCAAAATGTAAGGGACAAACCTCGACGCTTGAGTTTCATACATGTGAATTAAATGCATTTGCGTAGTCTGTAATGTGTCTGATATCTATGTAGTTAAGCTACTATTGGAGCTACAACTTCAAACGTATTTATGGTGACAAAGGCGATTCCATGGAAACCTGTTCAAAGGTCACTTCGTAGAAGCTTACGTGGAACCATTGTTAGCAAACCATACTAATCTAATACCCAGAATATTACGGGTGTTAGAATAAAAGTATTATGGTCTACTGTAAGTCCTTCGGAGCCATGTCACCAACAATCTTTCAAATTGTCAAACTTTGTTAGTAATCTATGAAATGTTACCTTGAGAACACAAAGAGACTGGAGATTGCATCAAGTTATTGGTTTTGTACATCGATGATACAATGGTATTGAACAAATAAATGATTTTAGTATCAGTACCGCATTACGTTAGGCTTATTTGTCACAATGAATGTAGTTTTGGTCCAAGCATTGGATACTGTATAGTGGTAATTATAAGATAATAATTTTGTCCAATTTTGACAACTACAAAACTTTCTTGACGATGTCAAGAGAGTCAAATTAATAAAGTTCCGTTGAAAACTAAACGAAAACACATTGAAAATTAGTATCGCTTCCGGCGCAAACCTTATGAAATGTGTCACGTTATTAGTATGCTAGTTCTGAATTCAGTTCCAAATTAGATTTCTCTTATAAATAAATAGGAGTGTATAATGCAGATTAATTTTAATGTGTAAATATGTAATAAGGCTTAAGTTTGAGCAACGTGTATGTAAAGAAGGTACATTGTAAAGTGGGGTACTAATATTCACCCAAATATCCTACGATATGTAAGTTTATGGTCCTGAAAATGGCAGAATACAAAGTTTGTTCGACGAAGTTTTGACGTAGAATGATGTTAACACGGACAGGGCTAGTACAGACCCTTCACTAACAATACGAGCTCGTACATATTTTATTTTTACTCTTTGAAATACATAAACAGCTGCAACTTTGCCACACGGTAACAACATTGCCCGAAGTGGTTTAGAGATGCTTGAAATCTTAATTATCCCTTAACTAACCTAGCTAAGCTAAGGCAAAGTTGTTAGCACGTGGCAAAGTTGCACTTCTATAATGTAACTGGAGTTATAAAAACAAATGTATATAAACACTAACACGCGTTTTAAGGCAGAATTCACTAACACACGCATCACTCGTTTACGTTTATAATCAGTGTCCTAGAATGAATTTGCTTTTTTTTGAAGTTGGTCAAAATCGTAATTTTTGATTTAAAATTAAATCACCTCTTTTACACCGTACCTAGTACTCTGCCAAACACATAGAACTTAACCCAATGTACGTTAACAATTATTGTCACCCACAATTAAAATTCCCTGAAAAAATTAAGGTTGTTCACTCAAGCTAATTAAAACCACATGTTGAAGTATTCTGGATTAATTTTAAAACAAAGCGTTTATTTAAACACAGAAAAATAAGATTTCAGGAAAAAATTGAGTAAGCTTTAACAAGACTGACCTTAACCTAAGCTATTTACCAAAGCAAAAAACGAACAAACATCCCTAATGTCAATGACTGACTTAAAGTTATTTATTGGCCATACAAGAAACTAAAGTAATTGAAAGTCATTGGGACGGAATGAATCGCTATTGGCGAAGAAAATAGCTTATGATCTTACGAATAAACAAGTTACATGAAGGGCAATGAACTCGCGACAAAATGGCTGAGGATATACGACCGAACAGATAATTAGCTGAAAAAAGACCTTGAATTTATTATACTAGCAGATTTATCTGAAGTTAAACATCGTTTTTTTCATCTCATTTCCGTTCTACTTGTAGTTTTTTCCAGTAGAAAAGATTGCATACATACATACACATATCACGTCTTTATCCCTTACGGGGTAAAACAATCTTAAGGTCACGTTTAGCATGAGCGTGGGCATATAGACGGAAAGGGGAATCAAAATAGTGATGGGTTGCTAGTCACATGGCCGTTAACATGATTCCTAATATTTTCGCCCATTCTCTCGATGGACTTTTCGTACATTCTATGTTTTTTCTTTACTCCCAGACCAGCATGGAAGAAAGGATAGACTTGGTCAAAGACCCCGTCTAAAACCTTCACCTATTTTGTCGGTCTTGTGAATATAACTTAAATTCAAATTGACAGCTTAAAAATTAAACGTCGGCAATACTTCTGGTTCTGGTTCTGGTAGAGATCCCTTACAGGGATACGTTCGCCCTTGTGCATATATTAATGTTTTTTTTATTTTTATATTATTTGTACAATAAAGCATTTACTTACTTACTTACCTACTTAGGTACTTTTTTATTTAGAGCCAGAACTATCATTGAGGTGCCTCGTTCCCATAACCGTATGATTTCGTGTCTATTTTCTACCAAATCGCACGGCATTTAAACTTCTGTTAGTACACTGGACATTAATGTGCCGATTTAGGAACCGCACTAAATTTCATGCATAAGAGTACCCAAGAGACTGTGAATACATGAAACATGCATGCAAGACATTAAATGCAAGAAGCAGAGCATGTAGCTGAAGTTTTAATGACGGTGCTAGCTTGTGAACTGAACACAACACGCTACTAATGACTTATGCAAGCGATCGAGTTATTTCGATGGGTTTCGGGCACTTTAGTGTAATTGGCAACGAAACGTGAACATTATGAAGATTATCTTCGCTTTTGAAAACTATAATACATAAATATTCTAACTGTTTTAACTTGTGTTTATCACTATGTACAAATATGTTTGCGATAAATTCAGGAACAACTACTACTACAACTACAGAAATAAATTCAGGTTCATACTCAATTTTTTACGTTTTTTGTCTGTTTTACTAAAATATTAATTTACTTTTTAAAGTAATGAAACGTTTCAGGAATATAAATGATCAAAACATTAACACTGTACAGTGTAGGTCCTAAAATAACACTGTGTTTAAAACGCTTTGAGTTATTGTTAATGTCAACTGCAAAGAGGAATGATATTTTTTGTACGTAATATCATACCGACGGGCATACAAAAGCAATATAAATGTTTTGCCATGATATAAATATCAAAGGCAATCTTGATGGACATTCATTTTGTTTAACGATATTTTTTAAAGGCAATAATTAGACTCACCATCAACATCGTCTTACTTACTAATCTTGCTGCCAAGCAGTTGTTGCTGCTGTGTTCCAGCGTTAAGAGTTAGACAGTCGATGAAATTACGGGTACATGGTGTATTCGAACTTTGCCCTCTAAGCTGCAACGTGTCTGCAATCCTTTGGACAGGATACTTGGTTTTAATTAACCTCTTAAATGTTGGAACTAATAAAAGTGCATTCTAACCTTATTTGTTTCAAATAAAACCAATTTTAAAGACTTGCCTTATGTTCGGCGTGGATACGCGTCGCAGCACCAGACAGGTTATTGGACACTTTTTTGACTTTAGTTACATGATTGAAGCTTGAGGGTTTAACTTTGGGTGTGAGAAATAAGTGGGTAGCATTTCACTGCTGGGTCCCGTTGCTGTGGATTCACACGTGCACGATCGACCATAGCATTGTAATGCAATTTATGCGATATAACCAAAACTGTGTCTAGTTACTTTGTACCTCTTTTAATACACGATGCTCTGAATTATTATAAAAAAGGATTTTTTACGTAAAATCATGTAAAACATGTTACTTAATGAGATGCACAGTAATATGTAATATTATGTGTTATGTTAGAAACATTGTAAATAAAACTTATTTCTAAATCGTCAGAGCTCAACTTATGATGTAAAATGTAGATCAACTTGAGCTCTGGTTCGGTGGACACTAGACTTAATTGGAGGTTCACAGAGTTCTATCACATTAATTACCGTTTATGTTCTCATTTTAATGGTTTCTAGGTTTCTTACTGTCCTATATTTCGGCAGGTGGTTGGGATAGTTTAATTGAACACTTCTATAGGTTTTCATTGTAATATTTAATAGAACTTAGCACAATATGTGTGGAATAATTTTGCCAATCACAGTTCAAAACTATAGTCGGTGTTCCGTAAAACTAAATCAAACACATACTTAAGTACCTACCTATTCGAGATGAATTTTAAGATACAGCGTATAAGATACGAATATAAAAGGTCATTTTATAATGTTGAAAGTATTCTGTCAGAAATAATACCTCTCAATTCTGATACAAAAGGCCGCGCATTTTTCAGAAAAAAACTAAAAAATGCGATTTATTTCTATAAAAATCCATTTGAGTATATAATTATCTCTGTGCTGTTCGCTTGTGGGAATTGTCTTGTCAGGTGTGTCGATGTGTGTCGTATTATCGACCACCCTCGAGGTACCTGACTGAGTGTTATGCCTACGAGAAAACGAGTCAAGCTGAGGATGTCGACTTGTGAGCTGAAACGGCGTGCGAGTTTTTTTTCTATTAGTATTTGGCACTTCAACGCAAACGCGTTTGAGAAAATGCGACAAAAAAAACAAAGGTTTCATAAAATACTGCAACTTTGCCCTCTGGAACAACATTGCCTGAACTGGTTTTAAATTGGGTACTATTTTACCTGAAACATTTAAAAATAAAAAATGTAAACCTTTACGAACGTGGCAATGTTGGGGTCAGATGGCAAACTTGCAGCACTAAAGGTTTCGAGTATTTCACTACGCTGTTTGCTTAACTGTGGAGAAATTGAATATTTTGTAATGAAACATACTTTTAAAATTCCGTAATTTATGTTTCATATTTCGTTTGTGAATATTATTTGGTAGTTTTATGGACGTTTAACAACAAATAACCGGTATGAACCGGTTCGTATGTCGACGTGTTGCGAGAGTGAACCATTTTTTTTAATCCCGACATTTATAAAACATAAAACGAGTTTTGTGAAGCCTTCTTTTCAAAGCTTATTTGAACGAGGGTCAAATCGTTTTGCTTTCAAACGTCAGGTAAAATGGATAGGAAACTGTGAAAGCGGTTCAAAGCATTTTATAAATTTAAATATTGCTATTGTATTTAGTGAATAGATATTGAATTAAGTTGAGCGTTTCATTATACGATAAACTCCATCTGCACGGAACATGAGAGTGAGCGAGACTACCCATTTCTTTCTAGATCGAACAGTAAGAAGAAGACGGGTAGTCTACCTGGGTCTCGCGTGCTCTCGTCCTGCTCGTGCGCCTCTGACTGACTCATTTTGGATTATGGCAGGCTGAATAGTGAAACATCGAGTTTTAAAATTAATTTCCTGACAAAAGCTATCATAAAAATGCTACAAGCTTAAAGCAGATGGTTCGCACTTTCGCCTCGGAAAAAATTAAGTAAATGCTGACTGTAATTTTTGTTGATTGTACTTGCTTTGTCATCTTATAGATACCAAATTAAAAGTGAGCCAAAGACTGGCGCCAGATTTGATCCACGCGTGATTAACACGGCGACCAATAAAATGTTTGTATGATACCTAAACGGCACTGATACCCTATATTAAAACATAGGGCTACTTGTTAACCCGGTAAATTGCATAGTTCCTGAGGGATAGCGATAAACACGTCAATGGTCGTAGCTACCTTTTTTTTTTTGCGGCGGCAAAATGCGTTACGCATACGACCGCGCCGTGGGGACGGCACGGAAGTTATGTGGGACTCTCCGCCCCGGCCCCCCTCCCGAATGGAAGGAGGCGGGGGAGGCCTACCCACTAAAAACCCGCCGGTATTCCCTCTCTACCATTGGGGGGGCGCCGCGGGAGCATGTCACCGCGTACGCCCCACCGGCCGCCCCAGCCTATACACCGGGGCTCCTACGCCAAGAGAGGGCGGCCGGAAATACCTGGTCCCCCTTAGACACGTGGGCCTCTGCAGGCTAGCAGGGGATCCCCATTCCCTGCCAGCAGGCACCACTAGGGGAGAGCAGCAGCGAACTGCCGCCGCCTCCTCCCCGTCCGTCCGCAATGGTCGTAGCTACCTAGAGTCGCGACGTAGAGGAAGTATTTTTAGCGCAAACTTTGACTCGGCGCGGACAAAGCCGGAGGCGAAAGCTAGTGAATAATAAGTACTGATTTTTTTTTCAATGATTAACAAACTCAATATAGTGCATACTATATTTTTATCGAGATTTTTCGATATAATGCAACGCTCTAATAGTTATTCTTAAAATAATGTTAAGTAAAGCTTAGATCATGTTGTTTAATTAATAAAATATAAAAATGGATACGTTTTTGTTTTTAAAACTTAGTCTAATTGGACATGGTTGTGTAAATAATAATTTAAGGCGTTGTTTAAGAAATAAATACACGTATGAACGTCAGAATACTATGTTTTGTTTCATTTTGTGTATACGTAATCCTACTTATAATAGACGCGAAAGTTTGTAAGTATGAATGGACGGATGTTTGTTACTCTTTCACGTAAAAATTACTGAATGGATTTGGATAAAATTTGGAACGGAGATAGCTGATACCCTAGATTAACACATAGGCTATTTTTCCCGGAAAATTGCGTAGTTCCCACGGGATAGAGAAAAACTAATTATTTGCAGACGAAGTCGCGGGCAGCAGCTAGTGTCATACTAATAATATATCAGAGTTTCTCTGTCCGTTTGTTTGAAAAACACGGAACCGATCTTAGAAAAAATCCCCGTTTTTTCATGGTCCTACTGACATATCCTATTAAGACCACGAGGGAGACCTATTTCTGTCAGTCCTACTTTATATTACATACAGTCAGTCCTACTTTATATACATTACTACATTTACTGCAAATAAAGATATTATTATTATTATTATTCAATGAATTTTGATCTCGACAATGTTGTCGGCTTTTTTTTTTGGTCCATGATACGGGCGTACGCCAAGTACCGTGGTACCATTGTGTATTTAGAAGTTAGTGTGAATGTCATGTTGAGTGTGTGTGTTTGTGTAAATGTTGCGCTGGTCGGTTGTGTGTGTGTGTATGTCTTCTTGATTGTTATGTATCGGTAGGGAAGTTGGGTTAAGAAAGCGGCGTACTATAGAGCAGGTGTCTAAAACTATTGATTTTTGTAGAGGTATGAAGGTGTTGTCGTGAAGATCCAATAATTTGAGTGCTGATTTTAGGGTTTTTGGGACAATACCAGTTGAAGAAATAATTATGGGGACAATTTTTACTATTTCTTGGTGCCACATCTGTTTAATTTCATCTGCTAATGGTATGTATTATTATTATTATTATTTGTATGTATGTAAAACCCATCTCCTGTATATCGTTCAAGATGTGTGTATGTTTTTTCTTTACTCCCAGACCAGCATGGAAGATAAATTTATTGAATTAAAATTAGCCAGACATGTATTTTTGTGGTAGTACTAAGCTTCTTCTATAATTGGTCATTTACTAAGCATGACTGTTGGTATAATGCGACACAACATTTCATCTAACAAACTACTACTTCTGTCCCGTCGCTGATGGAACAGAATAACAACAATAAATAGATACTTTCTAATATCTTGTTGGCAGTCTAGTACCGTGCGTTAAACGCAATTTCCTTCCTCATACGATAAAGATCTGGAACCAACTTCCTGCTGCGACATTCCCTGGGCGGTACTATTTAGGGATCTTTAAAAAACGAGCCTTCCTGTTCTTGAAAGGGCCGGCCACTAACCTGCGATTCCCCAAGTCTTGCAGGTGTCCCTGGGCGATGGTGATTACTTTCCATCAGGTGACCCGTCTGCTCGTTTGACCCCTCTTAAATAAAAAAATAATAATAATCAAAACGTTTTCTACCGGCTATGTGAACATGCCTTTACATTTCAAGTAGGAGGAAGAGCTCCTGGAGTAAAGTGTTATTTCCCTGACCTTTTAGGAACTTACAGGGCTCGCTAAGTTAAAAATAAAGGCCATCGCGCCAAACTTAGTCTCCTCGATCCCTTTACAAAAAGGTTCAGCCTAAGAACTTATTTTTAGACGAAAATTAGGCCAAAAAAATGTACCTAGTTTGAGGATAACGACGAGTATTATAAATCAGTAGAAAGTTCGTGTCTGAACATCAAATAAATTCATCAAAAATAAAGTCCTAACGTTTAGGAAAGAATAATAAAACAAAAAAGTAGATTTTATAATTTTTGTCTGTCTGTATGTATGTATAGATGTGTTAATTTACTTATGTCTGTGTTCGCTAATCTCCAAAACTGTTGGACTGATTGTAATAAAATTTTGCGTGGTGGTACCTTATACCTCTGATCAATATTTTAGATACTTTTAATCCCGTAAAATTAAAGAGTATGCGATAGTTAAAAAACTATAATAACTTATGCAGCTTAGTTTGCAACAACTTAAGCATCTAATTAAGAAAAAATGACGCGCTGACACCTTATACTGCCACGGTTACATTAAGTGACGGACATAGGATTGTTTTATCCCAGAAAACAGCACATTTCCCGCGGGATAGCGATAAGCGAATGCGCGGACGGAGTCGCGGGCAACAGCTAGTAAATAAATAAACAAAATAAAAGTAACGCATCAAAGTTGTACCTAGTCAACTTATCGTGAAGTAAACAACTAAAATTGTACAATTAGTCTGTGAACAGGCCTATTAAGGGTCACATTTCGACGGCTACTGAACTGAGTTCATTTAATTTCAAGTTACGGGACCCTTAAGGTTACCCTTAAGTTACGGGATTGTATTGACATGCTGTGTATTGGGGATCGTAATTAAATATTGTCAACAGTATATTGGGTGGGAAGACGGTTGAGGCCGTGATATTGTTATATCCCATGGGATATGCCTGTTTACCCAGCACCGTAACAACAGTTATGAAATAAGCACCATCTAATTATTCAGCGTGAATCGGAGTAACGGCGAATCTTAAAACAGCGTTAAGTTTAGGTTAGTAAGTAAGACGAAACAAAACTATACAAAATAATTCAGCAATTAACAAGAAGCATGAAAGTGGAATAAATGCAGTAGAAATGAGAGCGTTAAGGAGTATGGAAGGTGTATCACTGAAAGATAGAATAAGGAATAGTGTGATAAGGGAACGTGCTGGTGTGAAAGAGGATATAGTGACTAGGATAGGAAAAGGTATGCTTAGTTGGTTTGGGCACGTAGAGCGGATGGATGAAAGTAGACTAACTAAACAGATCTATATGGGGAGTGTGAATGGTTACGTTGGTAGGGAACCAAATAGCCGAGATCAAATAGGAGACGTTTTGGAAAAAGGTCAGGACAGGAGTACCCGAAACCGACGAGCATGTATGGAGAGATTGTAGACTGAATGAAGCGAAAAAAATATGTCAGGATCGAAGCAAGTGGAACAAAGTAGTCTCTGCCTACCCCTGTGGGAAAGAGGCGTGACGGTATATATGTATGTATGTATTAACAGTAAACAATGCAGCTAAAAATAAGTTTGACATGTAATATAGAATGTCACAACCAAAATAAATTAGCGTTACATTGCTACTTGACAGCATCATTAAAAATTAATACGTTACGTCAAGCCAGAGAAAATTTAGAAAATATGATTGAAGATCGTTTTTACTGCTAAAGCCTAAGTCTAGTTAAGCAACTGGTGGGTACATTCTATGTTATCTGGTACAACATTAAGATCTGTTAAGTGTGATATATGTAAGATATATGGCGGGTAGTTCTAAGTCCATCAACTGTCAAAACAGCTTGTTTGTTCTTCTTCGAATACACCTTGTCCTGTACAGCCGTGTTTCGTTACGCTATCCTGAAGGAGCCCTGATAGTCCTAGATTGGAGAGATTTAACATTGGCGACGATTCTGGACTCACGTTGTGCTAGTAAACGTTTAGTGGCGGTGATTAACACGCGGCGCCGAGCGAAGAGACTGAGTGCAGTGCGGTTGTACCTATTATTGACTGACTTGTGTTACGTAATGGCGGTCGGCAAGATAGAACCTTTCGATGTAAATAATGATAATTGGTCGTTATACATAGACAGACTTGAGCAATATTTCCTAATAAATAAAGTGGTCGAGACTTTAAAAGTGCCTACACTTATTACGTTAATAGGGGGTTCCACGTATGAACTTTTAGTGACACTGTGTTCACCTACAAAACCATCGGCAATGCAGTTTGATGATATCAATAAAATAATGAGAAATCATCTTCAACCAGCACCAAGTATATTAGCAGAACGGTATAAGTTTCGGCAGAGGACCCAAAACGGAGGTGAAACTATTACAGAGTATGTTGCGGTATTAAGAAAAATGGCGAGTACCTGCAACTTCGCAAATGTGTTAGATGATAATTTGAGAGACCAATTTATTTGCGGATTGTTTAGCGACGGGATAAGACAGAGGCTTTTCGCGGAGGTCAATCCAACGTTTGCTAAGGCGGCCACATTAGCCCAGGGGCTGGAGGCGGCGGAAAAGGATGCGGCTGAGGTTAACAGTAATCGAAGAAGCAATGGGAATGCGGCGGCGGCGGTGTGCCAGGCGATCATCCAGGGGCGGTCGAGCGCGAGACCCTGGCAGCGTGGGCGCGCACCGGCAAGCGGCGGCCTGCGCGACCGCGCCGGCGGCAGCGGCGGCGGCGGCGGGGGCGGCGGCGCGTCGCGAGCGGCGGGCGCGCGGCAGCCGCCGGGTGCCGGTGCCGCGACGCCGGCCCGCGGGAGGAGCGCTGGCGCAGGCGGGATGCTGTGCCAGGTGTGCGGCGGCCAACACGATTCGGCGGGTTGCAAATTCCGCATTTACGTTTGCAGAGTATGCAACCGTGAAGGACATCTGAGAAGGATGTGTCCTAAACTAGGTACGGGCGGGGTGAGCTATGTGAATGGCAACTACCTAGAGAAATTAGATTCGGACAGCGATGAAAGTGCAGAGGTAATATTTCCCGTTAATAATGTAATTTGTTTAGAGAAATACCCACCTTATAAAATTAAGCTATTACTGGATGATACGGTATTAACTATGGAAGTGGATACTGGTAGTACTATATCATGCATTAGCTATGATTGTTACAGGAACATGTTTAAAAGTTGCAAACTAATAAATTGTAACCTTTTTATGCGTTATTATACAGGCGAGGAAGTTAAAGTAGTCGGGAAAATTAAACCCATGGTAACATAAAAATAAGGCACAGATGTTAAATTTATATGTAGTTAAAAATGCCAGAACGTCGTTGCTAGGACGAGAATGGCTTGAAACATTAGGAATTATTGAACCAGAAACCTTTTTAAATTATGCTGAGACCACACAAAAATTCAACTTAGTCGCTTTCCGTTCCAGATACGCGCAGGTTTTTGAGGAGGGGCTGGGACGGTTCACGGGCTCGCCGGTGGGGCTGCGGTTGCGCGCCGGCGCGGCGCCCGTGTTCATGCGCGCGCGCCCGCTCGCGTTCGCGATGCGGGAGCCGGTGGAGCGCGCGCTCGACCAGATGGTGAGAGACGGCATTATTACTCCGGTAGAATGCTCCGACTGGGCCACACCAATCGTACCCGTAATTAAGACAGACGGTTCCATTCGGATCTGTGCGGATTATAAACTAACACTGAATAAATGTATTGAGATAGATAGATATCCGGTGCCTCGAATTGACGATTTACTAGCGAAATTGAATGGGGGAAATAAATTCTCAAAAATTGATTTAAGTCAGGCTTACGCTCAGTTTCCACTCGATGATAGTAAGAAATTTACGACTATTAATACTCACAAAGGGTTATTTCAGTACAATCGTTTAGTTTATGGCCTGGCGTCGAGTCCAGGGATTTTTCAGCGTAAGCTGGAACAAATGTTCGCCGACTTGCCGACGGTAGGGGTCTACCTGGATGACGTCATCATTACGGGAAAAGATGATGAAGAGCATTTACAAATATTATGCCAGGTTTTTGACAGATTAAAGAAATACGGCTTAAAAATTAAAAAAGAGAAGTGTGTATTTCTTGCTGAATCCGTCACTTACTTAGGATTTGTAATTTCAAGAAAGGGGGTGTCACCGTGCCCCAGTAAAATTGAGGTTATTAGTAGATTGCCGAGGCCGCAGAATATCACTGAATTAAGATCATTTTTAGGCATGATAATGTATTATGCAAAATTTGTAAACAAAATAAGCACGATTTTATCGCCTTTATATAATCTGTTAAGAAACGAAGTGAAATTTGCTTGGAGCGATGGTTGTCAAAGGGCATTTGAAACTGTTAAATCAGTACTACAGTCCAGTGAGGTGCTAGCACACTACTCGAGCGATGCGCCACTAGTGCTGACGACGGACGCGAGCAGCGTGGGCGTGGGCGCGGTCATCGCGCACCGCGCGCCGGACGGCGCCGAGCGGCCCATCGCGTACGCGTCCCGGGTGCTCAATGCCGCAGAGAGAGCTTACTCGCAGATTGAGAAGGAGGGGTTGGCGATAATTTATGGCGTCCAAAAGTTCCATCAATATTTGTATGGCAGGCATTTTTTATTGAAAACTGACCACAAACCACTCGTGACAATATTTGGCGATAAAACAGGAATACCGACTATGGCTGCGAGCAGGCTGCAGAGGTGGGCGGTCATCATGTCTGGCTACACTTATGAGATAGAGTACGTTCGAAGTGAAGACAATGGAGCGGACGCCTTGTCGAGACTAGTAACGGGGTCTGAAAGACCAGCAAAAGAGGAAGTAACTTATCTCAATTACGCACAAGAGTCCATACCACTAAAAAGTGAGGATATAAGAGAGGCCACGAGCAAGGATCCAAATTTGGTAAAAGTTGTAAGGTATGTTAATTCGGGATGGCCGGCACATTGCAATGACGAAAACCTGAGACCATACTTTATTCGCAGGAACGAGTTGTATATCGAAGCCGGCTGCATCCTGTGGGGATACAGGTTAATTATACCAGCTAGTCTTCACAAAGATATACTGAGAGAACTTCACATAGGGCATGTCGGTATGGTGAAAATGAAAACCACAGCCCGCAGCTACGTGTGGTGGCCGGGCCTCGACGCGGACATCGAGAGCGCGTGCCGCGCGTGCGCCGCATGCGTCGCCGAGAGCAGCGCGCCGCCGCGCGCGCCCCCGCGACCGTGGCCGTACGCGTTGGAGCCTTGGACGAGGCTACACGTTGATTTTTTAGGCCCAATAGAAGGGGAAGTTTTTTTTGTAGTGGTTGACTCCTTCACCAAGTGGATTGAAGCTTTCCGAATGACAAAAACCACTACCACAGCGATGATTAAAGTCTTGCGTGAGACGTTTGCCAGATTTGGATTACCGAAGATCATAGTTTCGGATAATGGTCCCCAGTTCTGTAGTGCAGAATATGATAATTATCTAGAAACTCATGGCATAGAGAAAATGCTGACCGCAACCTATCATCCCTCGTCAAACGGCGCTGCGGAAAATGCAGTCAAGTTATGTAAGAGAGCAATAAAAAAGGCTCGGAGAGAAAACGTTGATATAGATGTAGCATTACAGGAATATTTAATGGCGTATAGGAACGCTGCGCACTCAACAACGGGCGAGTCGCCGGCGTCATTACTACAAAAGAGGAGGCTTCGCTGTCGACTCGACTTATTGCGTGCCTCACACGCGGTCGAGAGCAGGGTGCAGCGCGCGCAGGAGCGGCAGGTGCACGCGGCCGGGGGACGCGACCGCGCCCTCCAGATAGGCGAGGAAGTTCACATGAGGGAACATGCCAATCCAGATAGATGGGTGCCGGGTAGGATTAAGGAAAGGGTAGGTTCTAGAAATTACGTCATCGAGAGGCCCGATGGTACTTTAGTAAAAAAACATATAGATCAGTTAAAGCACAGGGTATGTCATAACAAGCAATTGGTGTGGTCCCGTTGGGGCGCAGGCCTGAGTGAGGATGCGACGTCTGAGTCGAGCGATGCGGCGCGGCGGGCGCGAGCACGCAGGGCGACGCCGCGCGTGAACCGGGGGCCGCGGCGACCGCGCAGCCCGTTAGCCGTTTTGGCCGGCCACTCAGGCCAGTTAGATATTATCCGCAACCTGAGTGGTAATTATTGTCGAGTGTTGTAACACTTTGTATTGTTATTATTTGTTAATTAGGTTAGTATCGCTGACTGCAGATTGTATCTATTATTTGATAGTTTATTAATTTAAGTTAGCTGTAATTGTATTGTAATTTTAGTAAGAAATGCGGGGTTTCGAATAAGTGTGAGGGTGTGATATATGTAAGATATATGGCGGGTAGTTCTAAGTCCATCAACTGTCAAAACAGCTTGTTTGTTCTTCTTCGAATACACCTTGTCCTGTACAGCCGTGTTTCGTTACGCTATCCTGAAGGAGCCCTGATAGTCCTAGATTGGAGAGATTTAACACTGACAATTTTACGCGACTGACAACCCGAAAGTTTGACATTAGCGTAATATTCATTTGATACGCAGTTAGATGACAGTAACGGTTTTATTCAGCCGACTATACATGACCAAATCCTTTACTGTACACTCGACTAGGCTGTGGAATCGCTTACCAACCTCCATCAGGCAATCTCCCTCCATAGTGTCGTTCAGGGAAGGTTTGAAGAAGATGTGGCTCGCACCATCTTCTTAAATCAATGGTAAATATTCCTTTGTTTATTGTGCTCTTTATATATTTATTTTATGTAGTATATTTTATCGATATATATTATAGGTAGTATAAAGTACTTTCAACATGAAACTACCGTGAGTCTTAATCATTATTACACATAAACGGATAACTCACGTATAAAAAGTCGAGTGATGCTCGACATGTTTCGGACTATTTCGTAGTAGCAGAGCGCTGGCGCGCAGTGTTCGTGTCGCTGCCGCCGGGGCGAGCGCTCTTGGAAAATGGACTACGAAATAGTCCGAAACATGTCGAGCATCACTCGACTTTTTATACGTGAGTTATCCGTTTATGTGTAATAATAGTATAAAGTAGTTTATTGACTGGCAAGGTTTTAGGAGTTTATGTATTATATTCGGTAAAGTTATGTATTGTGGCTCTCAGTGTTTGCAATTTTTACTCACTCGTCCATCCCTAATATAATACTCCTTTCATCGACTCAAAGGTTGACTGGAAGAGATCCCTTTATAAGTCCGCCTTTGTGCATGTATCTCAGTGTTTGTCAATTGTATTTTGTCTTGTTTATTTTGCACAATAAAGAGTTTACATATACATACATACATACCATAGTTATTTAATTCCTAAGTAAAAAGGCCGTAACCAACGACACATTTATTTATTGCTATGAGATACGGAATCGTAGAAATCCGTAATAATTGCGGACAGTAACGGACCCATTTAAATGGGACATAGATAATGTGAATATAAGAATAATGGCAAGAGAGCCGTTAATCTTGGCAACGGTATCTAATTCTACGGCGCTGGTTTTACTGCCTTTTTAAATGGATACTTCAAATCGCATGCAGTTGAGAGATCTCCATTATTTTGATGAGCCATTTTGGTAAATTGTTTTGAAGGCGGTTTAAGTTGTCGCGCACGTAATTTATTTTATAGTCCTCGTTTGTGATTAGAAAATGACTTGTAATTAGTGAAAGCGAAGGTTTAATCATTTAAATGTGTGAACAAGAGCTGCGGTTCGTTTTCGGATCCGTCCGGGGGGAAGAGCAGTGCTTGGTCCGGTGCACCCTGGGCAACGGCTAATGATTTCCTGGCAGTATCTGAGGGATATCATTGACCGTTGGCTAAGAGCCCGACAGGGGGGGTAGGGGGGTCTTTGACCGTGTTACCGTACAACGTTGCCGACATTTTGTCACAAGATTTTATTATTAAATTTTTTTACCGACATTGGCGAAGTTGTCGTCGCTATAACGACTTGTAACGCCACAATCAAAAGAAGAAGAAGAAGATGAAAAAATTATAGTTATCTTCATTTATTTTACAATAAATTGTAGCTAGGTATTACAAAAGCTAAGTATCCTACTAATATTATAAATGTGAAAATTGTGCGTTCGTTCGAAGCAGTCAATGAAAAAGCATAGAAAAAGATTGAAATATTGTCAAACTAGCAATTTTGTCTGCATATAATTCGTTTATCGCTATCCCGCAGGAATTTCGCAATTTTCCGAGATAAAATGTAGCCTATGTGTTATTCTTGACTATAATCTATGTATGTTCCAAATTCCATCCAGATCTGTCGTCCAGCCGTTCTGGCGTGAAAGAGTAACAAACATCCAAACATCCATACTCACAAACTTTCACATTTATAATATTAGTAGGACTAGCTGTTGCCCACGACTCCGTCTGCCATGAATTCGCTTATCGCTATTCTGTATAAAAAGTATCCTATGTCCTATCCTAGGACTGTAACTATAACTACACCAAATTTCAATAAAATAGGTGTATCCGTTTTGCCAACAAACAGTCATACATACGAACATCAAACCATACAAACTTCTGCATTAATAAGTAAGATAAGATTCTTGGAAATTATGTAAGGGTACGCTTTCTTACGATAAGAACGCTGATTTGCAAAATCGACACACGTTAGCTGAAGTCCACACCTGTCGATAAAGGAGAGCGTATCTTAATTACTTTATATAACATCTCATTCACGTTAATATTATTCTTCCTAATGAAATGAAGGCATCCCAAAAAACCCCCTTAACGCTCGAGGGGGGCGCAATCATGTGGAAATCCCCTTAATTACATTATTAACGAACTTGATAGTAATTCAGCTGCAATAAACCGTCGTGGGTTAGAGAAACCCGCAGAACATTATACCCTTTATGCTAAACGTGGTATTAATGGGATACGAGGTACCACTTTGGCAGGGCCCCGCGTGGGAATAGCATGATACCGCGAGAGGTACCATCCCACTTATTATAAAAGCGAACGTTGGTAAGTACTTGTGAATGTTTCTTACTCTTTCACACTAGAACTGAACGTATTGCCTGGACGAGGTTTAATTACCACTTACATACACATACACAAATCACGTCTTTATACCTTATGGGGTAGACAGAACCTAAGGCAACAAGGCCTACAGGCCACGTTTAGCGAGACACTGAGGGCGTAGACGTGGAAAGTGGAATCAAAATAGTGATGGGTTGGTAGCCGCATCGCCTATGACATGATTCCTATGATTTTCGCCCATTCCCTCGATGGGTTACGAGTAACTTAACTATAGTTTTACTCCTTATTCATAAACCTTGAGAGCCACGGGGGAGGGCTATGTCCAGCAGTGGACGTTCTTCGGCTGATATGATTATGATGAATATTAGTGTAGAAATAGAGAAAAAGCATCGTTGAAATACCCTCATGCAATGGTGCTACACGTGTAGTTTAAACAATTGTTAAATGGAGACTATACAATTTTATTTTAATTATTTTTTAATTCATTGTTTTTAGAGTGTAACTGCGTACTTTTTGCATTTTTGTATTTTTGCGTACTTTGGAATTTTAAACTTTCACTTTGTCGGTCCCTCGTTTAATGCTCCTTTCATCTACTCAAAGGTTAACTGGTAGAGGTCCCTTATAGGTATACGTTTGCCTTTGTGCATTATAATATGGTTTTTTTTTGTGAATTATATCTGTTTCCTTATATTTGTACAATAAAGCATTTACTTACTTACTTTTTTTTGTTGTATGCTAAACATGCATGCATGTTGTATGTTGTTGGTAAGACGGAACGACGACAGATGGTCGAAGGCGGTCACAGAGTGGTGGGCAAGACTGGGTCGAAGGTCAGTGGGCAGACCATCAGCCCGTTGGTCAGGTGACATCTGTCATTCGGCTGGAAAATTGTGGATGACGCACGGGACCGGGCAAAGTGGCGTGAAAATGAAGAGGCCTTTACTCAGCAGTGGGAGGATATGGGTTGATTAGATAGATGCTAAACTACCGTATAGCTTAGTGTTTGCAGAACTTGACTTCAAAGCTGAGAGATTTTTTTTTTATATGAATAGGAAGGCAAACGAGCAAGTGGGTCACCTGATGGTAAGTGATCACCACTGCCCACAGACACCCGCAACCCCGGAGGGATTGCAGATGCGTTGCCAACCTAGAGGACTAAGATGAAATGCCTCTTGTGCCCGTAATTTCCCCGGCTGTTTTACTCTCCACACCGAAACACAGCAGAGCAAGCACTGCTACTTAGCGGCAGGATCAGCGAGTAAGATGGTGGTAGCGATCCGGACGGACCTTGCACAAGGCCCTACCACCCGCCGGTATAATAATAATATTCTGTATACCTTTTTCTGTTTTGGTTGTTATATGTGGTGTTCAATAAAGAGTTATTGTATTGTATTGTATATTCCTGGGGCCTTACCTTGACGTCCTAATGCGATTTAATTCCGACTCAGTTCAGGTTAAAACTGTCATTTTAGTATGGATCTGAAAGCGAGCGAAATCCCAAAGTAAGCGCTAGTAAGGCTTGTGTTATGGGTACTAGACAGCAAGATCCATGACTCTAGAACAAATATTCGTGCTCATCACACAAATAAATGCCCTTACCAGGATTTGAACCCGGGATGCTCGCAAGCAGGGTCACTACCAACTAAGCCAACCGTGTCGTCAAAATTATTTATTCACACATAACATAAAACGACAATCATGCTAGCCCTCCATCCCTTCATTAGCATACAGAATTAACTAACACCTGTATTAAGGGTTTGATTTACATCTCTTTTATAATGTTGAAAGTAGTAAATCATAACTTTACGGAATAGGACACTAGGGCCTTTTACTTTGAGAACCGTAATTGTTACGACCTATGAGTAAACAGGGCTAATTTCACGCATATTCTATAGTCCGCTCAAAACTCTGAAAACTATAGCAAAATATACATACATAAATCACGTCTTTATCCCTTACGGGATAGACAGATCCTATAAGGTGGCTAGACCTAGGCCACGGTTAGCAAGATTGTGGGCGTATAGATGGCAAAAAATTGAATCAAAATAGTGATGGGTTGCTAGCCGCATCGCCTATAACATGATTCCCTCGAAAAAAATATGGCAAAATATGGTTTTTAGTAAAGGGTGTACTAGTTCTCTTCCCGCGCAGCTGTTAAATGCCCATTGAGGGATTGGGCGAAAATATTAGGGATCATTGTTATATAGGCAATGTGGCTAGCAAGCCATCACTGTTTTGATTCCCCTTTCCATCCATATGCCCACAATCATGCTAAACGTGGTATTTAGGTCTTGTTACCTTAGACTCTGTACCCTGTACGTGATTTTTATGTATATGTTTTTCAAATACAAAAAATATCGGTTTCCAACCCAAAAAGGGGGTAAGATCTCCTTCATTCTTTATCGCGAATAAGAATGTGTATTATGTATTTAATAAGAATGTGTATTATGTATTTAATGCTAAGTTACTTGAAAATTTACAAACACTGTAGGATAGTTTAAAATAAAAATTTGAATTCACAAACGGACATCAAAACAATTCAGAAACGTTTTTAGCATATTTTTAAACTTGGATGCTGGCCATTTTGCTTAGTTGGATTCCAGAAGTTATTGTTAGTGCCTTGAAGTACTCGAAGCTTATGTTAACGTACTTTTTTGTTGGTATGCATTGTAATGATATTTGAGAGCTGTTAGACATGTTAAGAATAAGCATTTTAGGTTTAAACCAAAGATGGCTGGTGACGTTATAACCTATAAAGTTTATACATTGGGATAAATAAGCCAAGTTAGTAATAAAACCGGCCAAGTGCGAGTCGGACATACGAAGGGTTCCAGACCATTATCTATAAATATTAACAAACCAGTTTAAGCAGAGCCCTGCTCCAAAGCAAAATGTACGCAGTGTGGGGTCACTTTATATTGGACACTGATATACACAGATACATTATTCTGGTTTTTAGTATATGTTGTTATAGCGGCAACAGAAATACGTTATCTGTGTATGTTTCAAGCGTCTACCTGTTGCCGCTATTAATATCGAGCAAAGAACGCAACTTAAATATTAATTTTATTCTGTTTTTAGTATTTTTTGTTATAGCGGCAAAATAAATATATCATTTGTGAAAATTTCAACTGTCTATCACGGTTCATGAGATACAGCCTGGTGACAGACAAACGGACGGCGAAGCCTCATAGGGTTTCCGTTTTTACCCTTCGGGTAGGTACGGAACTCTAAAAATTATACAATTTTCAAGCTCGTACAGGGAGTGTCATACAAATTGGAATAATGAAAACAACTTAATTAAAAAACGTGATTTAATGTAAATTATGACGTGCAAGTTTCCGTGTTAACTCAATGTTAATTATAGAGCACTAGCGACGGTTTAGAATTTTTCATTTAGTCATGACATGCTATTTTTTGGGTGTAGCTAATTAATTAAAGCGTAGGTTAATGATGATTACTGCCTTCTTGGCAAGGATCGTAGTTTCAGGAAAAGACGTGCGAACTTTAGCGGCCTATTTGCAAAATAAACCTTTCGATTTTGTGTCTACTATTTTTTAACAATTTTTTCAAAATTTTTCATTCACATACATACATAGGTACACAAATCACGTCTTTATCCCTTACGGGGTAGACAGAGCCTAAGGTAACAAGACCTACAGGCCACATTTAGCAAAATTGTGGGCGTATAGGTGGAAAATGGAATCAAAATAGTGATGGGTTGCTAGCCTCATCGCCAATAACAAGATTCCTATGATTTTCGCCCATTCCCTCGATGGACTTTTACCATCTGCGCGGGTAGAGAAGCAACTGGTACATTCTATGTTTTTTCTTTACTCCCAGACCAGCATGGAAGAAATTTCATTCGACGAAAAAAAAATACGTTTACGAACGACAAAGGCCGGGTGAAACTACGCCTCACCATGAGAGTGTGCGTAGCTAAAGTTTAGCTTAATAGATATTAATTGTTCGTGTGCGCGTGCGACTATACGGCATGGATAGTTCAAGGCGTATAGTTTTACGAGTGTATAAATTAGAAATAGTTCCGCTGCGCACCAACAGATGGCGTTGCCCCCAAAATGCAACGTGCTAACGATAACACAATACAAGCATGTATTGACACTACAAAACTAAACAGAGACTTTACAAATTATTTAACAGGGCAATCAATAGGTGAATAGATAGTATTTTTGTATAAATAACAACTGTGAGGAAATGCTTTTCCATTAAGAATGGTTGTTAGAGAGAGAGGAAGAGACTTTCACTGCGACCGCGCTGGGCAATTTTGTACAACCTAGCACATACACGTAGCAAAAATAGAATAGAATAGAATAGAATAGAATCGTTTATTCAAGTCACTACAGTATAAAGGTGGAAATCATAATCATAAAGTAGTACAGTTGTGACACCCTGCAAGGGCATAGCGACATAAATATTTTAAATCTGGAGCTTCATGTTATACAATTTGAATTAAGCATACTACAAAAATACTGAATTATACATATTACTATTATACATATTACTGTACCTACTAACAATCTTCGTCAAAAAACTCGTTCAAACTATAGTAGCATGTATTCACTAGGAAAGTTTTTAACTGTTTATAAAATGAATTATATTCCGACAGGTTTTTTAGGGAATTCGGTAGATGATTATAAATTTTGATACTTGAACATTGGCAGTTCACCAAGTTTTTTGTATGAAAAATTGTTGTCGATTCGGGTAGAATTTAAATTGACTGCCATGTTCAGACTGGCAGTATATTTGAACCTCAAAAATAATGTTTGCTTACTCCCCGTTAAGTGCGGCTAACACTTTGATGGAGGCTTTATCGAGAATGTTGCTGAAGTTTTAATAATGCACACAGCATTCTGCTGCACGTTTAAAACCACAGAGTATAACAACGGGGAGTGTTCGTTGCGCTGCCGCCGGGGCGAGCGCTCCAAGAGGAAGGTCTACGAACTAGTTCGAAACATGGCGTCACTCGACTTTTATACGTGAGTTATCCGTTAGTGTAGTGAACGAGGAGATTAAGTTTCACCATTTTTGACGACCGGATGGCCCAGTGGTTAGAGAACCTGACTATGAAGCTTGAGGTCCCCGGTTCGATCCCCGATCGGGGCAGATATTTGTATGAAAACACGAATGTTTGTTCTCGAGTCTTGGATGTTTAATATGTATTTAAGTACCTATGTATTTATCTATATAAGTATGTTTGCGTATATTTATATATATTTTTATGTCGTCACTGACGTTATCTGCGCGGACGAAGTCGCGGGCAAAAGCTAGTTATATTATATATATTTATATCTTATATATTTTTTGTTCATTGAATTGGACCTCCGCAAAGTAACGCCTGATTCAATAAAATATGGCATAAATCTATTTAGTATCATAAAATATTTACAATAACTCTTTATTGAACACCACATATAACAACCAAAACACAACAAACAATAGGCGGCCTTATCGCTACAGAGCGATCTCTACCAGGCAACCATAATGGACTGGAGAACAGAACAGATCTGAGCAGGTGTAGTGGTGTAATTCAGAATATATATTAATACACTAAGTATTGAAATAAGTAATATATTATACATGAAACACACATTTACAATAAATGGAGATATAAATAGACACATACACACATACCTAAAGAAAGCCAGCTACAAGATTCATGCATAAGATGACAGATAGTGCTCCTTCAACATAGATTTAAATATGGGTAACGATTTAGCGCGCCTTATGATTATAGGCAAGGAACTCCACAACCGTATAGCCTGAACAGTATAAGAATATACATAGAACAGTATAAGAATATACATAGAATTTGGAATTAGAAAGAGGCACAGTAAGGCGAAAATTTTGTGAACATCTTACAGAGGTAACGTAACTAAATCGCTCTTTGAGGTAATGAGGAGTTGCAGGATTAAAAAGAATGCCGTAGAGAAAGATGAGGATGTGAGAATTTCGGCGAAATTTATTTTTGATAAAAAGAAAACGTGTCGTCTCCATTAGTTTCTATGCCCCCTGTCCAGAGCCTAGCATTTTCCTATTGACGTAGTTCGATAAGCGGACGTTTCATCGACGATATTTTATCGATAACATTTTTACAGTTTTCGTTTTATTTTACCTGCCAATTCAAGCTGAAGGCTTAAAATATTTTGTTACATCATAACTAGCTGTTGCCCGCGACTCCGTCCGCTACTCCGCGGGTTAAACGTTTCTAAATTATAGCAAACGTTGCAAACCAAAATGATTTTAAGAGAAGTCTAAAGGCGTTCCTTACTGATACGGCCTATTATTCGGTACAAGAATTTTTGACTGATACAATAAGTTGACATAAATTGAAATTTGACATAGTTTTATAATAAAAATATGTATTTTGAACACTGCTTGAACTTGTTATTTACTAATTAATATTGTATTTTTTTTAAAGGTATGCTGCATGTAATTTACAATATGCATGCATCCAAACAAATTTGTATGCCCCAAGGCGCCACATAGTGATACAAAATAGTAATATAAGTACTAACACCCTGTAATTTACCTATGTTGGACAAATAAATCTTTGAATCTTTGAATCTTTGAATCTTTATAAATACTATCACTATCACTATCACTAATGGTACATTGTATGTTTTTTCTTTACTCGCAGACCAACATGGAAGATTAAGAAGTAAAATAGCTTTTAAAAAATAATCGGATACTTAGTGACCAGTTTCGGCCTTTTGGGAGACCTTCCTCAGGTGCGTAACTTATAGTGCTTTTTTGACCAAACCAATAAAACAAAAGCTTGAACATAGAAATTAACTTGAATAAACAGCATTAGTGGAGCCTTTTAAACGCTGAAACGTTTCCGTATTTAAAAAAGAGCCCTAACCCTTCCTTGCGGTTGAAAGGGCCGAACGGGTGGCCACACCGCAGCCCTTCCAGGATATAATGGGACTGCTAATCCGATTTGGAGTCGATAAGTTTCGCGTTTGAATAATCGAAGACTAGTACGTTGGAGACTGGCAAGAAGTTTGACAGTGGAATATCTATAGGAATTTAGGGGCATTTTCAAAAAAACGTGTACAGTCAAGTGTAATAATATGTATCTAGACAAAGTTTCAAAAATAAGTACCATACGCTCTTACGCCAGCGTAATAAGGTCGTGGGACATATTTTTGAGAAGTTCCTATCGATACTTATTTTTGCACTTGACCGTACTCTTTTTCCAACAAGATTACTACGTACTATCAAATGAATCAAGAAATTTTATTTCTTGATTTTTATGTTTTTTTACTTATGTTTATTTGAAAAACAGCGCCTTCTCTCGTCCCTTGTGAGCAGTAGATGTTCCACGGGAGTTTGTAATTGTGTCGTACAGACACATCATTCAAACAGATGACGCTTAGCGACAATAATTCGCATAGTGACAAAAAAGGTCACGTGACAACTTAGTAACAGGTAGAAAAATTCGGAGACTACCCACCTGCTATGGGTGGTGTAGGGGTGCACGCGTCACGGAATGACGAGGATCCGGGTTCGATTCCCGGCCATAGCTTTACTTTTCGGATTTTTCTGTGTGTTCTAATGTTCACTGACATTTAGAAATTTAAGATTACCTAGGTACCTTAATTTCCCATACAACTGTTTCGTGTCAGTTTTGTGACGCCCCAAATAAATCGTATGAAAATAGTGTCACAAAACTGACAAAAAAAAACAATGGACACTTTTTTCTTTACAAAAATAAATAGTGCTAATAATTCTGATTCAGAAAAACCCAAAATATCATCATTTTGGAAAAAAGTCAAGGCTACATGTTTTTTTGAAAATACCCTTAGATACTTGCCACTGCTAACCATAAATTAAAACAAAACAGGCCAAGTACGTGTTTAACTTGCGAACGAGTTCCGTGACATTATCTAGAAAAATCTAACAACCAGTGTAAGCAGAGCCCTGCTCCAAAGCAAAATGTACGCAATCTGGGGTCACTTTATATTGGTCATTGATATATATACAGACATACTAGTATTATTCTAGTATTTAGTATATTATGTTGTTATAGCGGCAACAGAAATACATCATCTGTGAATATTTTAAGCGTCTAACTGTTGCCGCTATGAATATAGAGCAAAAACCGCAAAAAACACGTTTGTGGTATGGGAGCCCCCTTTAAATATTAATTTTATTCTATTTTTAGTAAGTGTTTTTATAGAGGCAATAGAAATACATCATTTGTGAAAATTTCAACTGTCTAGCTATCACAGCTCATGAGATACACCTGGTAACAGACGGACGGATGGACACTATGGACAGCAGTCTTACCCTCTTATTCATAAACGCTCTATAGGCTTCTGCTAACTTAGCAATCGTTTGTCCTTATCTGTGAAAGGTGAATGTCAAAGTGACAGATAAGGACAAACGATTGCTAAGTTAGCAGAAGCCTACAGAGCGTTTATGAATAAGGGGGTTAGTGGTAGCGTCCTGTTTTTACCCTCTTTTGAAGTTTTGATAAACAGGCTGAATGAACTGTCTAACTCCACTATTCCTATTCTTTGACAAGGATAGTCGTAAACAGACGTATTGAGGCGTGTCTGACACCGGACTTTAATGTCAAAGTTGTTGATTGGATTCACAGTTTTCTTAGGCCCTGGTTCGGTATTAGAAACGACCGCTTTTGAATTGGTAAGCGTGTTTGGTTACTGGCGCTTTTGAATTTAATTTTGTTCACTAGTTAATCTAGTACTCGGAAATTAATTCACGAGAATCCACAAAGAAAAACCTGACGAAACTATTAATACAAAATTGTTATTACAGTACACAGGAATTTTTAAATGACCTTGATTTATTAGTGACCAATTGACAGGCTTTTACATTATTGAATTTTTTAATTATTTTTTATTGACATTGATATTTGTATGCTGGACTGGCAAAACATAGTGATACCTACTATTATTATTATTCTTTGTTTCCACCTGTACTCTTTATTCTGATTCCGAGGTCACGTGACAGCTAGTAACAGATAGGAAACGAAGGCTTACCCCCCTGCTATGGGTGGCGTGTGCGCGCGTCACGGAATGACGAGGATCCGGGTTCGATTCCCGGCCATAGCTTTACTTTTTGGATTTTTTTATGTGTTCTTATTTTTAGTGTCGCTTAGAAATTTAATTAAACGTTTGTAATTTTTTACAGAATGTTTTAGACTGTGCATTAAAAGAATTACTTTTTAAATCCCGACGCAAAAAGAGTGGAGTTATAAGTTTGAGGTCGATGTCTCTGTGTGTCTGTCTGGGCATTGTAGCTCTCAAGCCTATGAACCGATTTCGATGTAGTTTTTTTCATCCGAAAACCTGTTTCTTTACAGTGGTGGTGGTAGTTTGTTTGGTAAAAATCGGGTCCGTTGTTTGAAATCAAATCTTTTCCAAAAATGTTTGGGTTTTTTTTTATTGAAGCAAATCATCAGCGGGTATCCATGGGTGGTAGTGGGGCTCACTTACCACCAGGGTGTTCGATGATTAAAAAAAATGCCTGTGTGTACGTCGATTTTTGTGGAAGATATAAGTGGATGTTTTGCTTGAAAAGCTACCCGTGTCGCATAGACCCCAGCAGTCTCACTTTTAGGTTAATGAATTATAAAGGAAATTGTATCACTGTTCTTAGTGTAAGTCTTCGGTCACGAAATGTGTCTCGAACGCGTTTGCGTTAAAACGTCAATTACTATGAGAACAGTTTGTTGCCGTTTCGATCCGCAAGTGGCGCTGCCAATTATTCCATAGTAATTGAGACTTTTACGTGAACGCGTTCGAGACGTTTTTACATGCGAAAACTTACACTAGAGTCTCAGTTTTTTTTTGGATAGGCAACTGCCTGCGTTGAACCCTGAAGATAATAATCACGGACCTTATCTTACCTTATCTTAATCTACGGCTCCCTACGGATACACTTCGACCCTCGTGGATCTTCTGTGTAATTACCCCTCCTTCGCACTTTACCATCGCTTTTACCACCTCATGAATTGGGTGATTGGGCGCAGTGGTAGTGCTTTGAAATCTCCTGGTTCAGGGTATCCGCTGCCTAGGAATTGGGGATGGCGGAGGCTGAGAGGTGCGGGCGGGTAGTGCGCCAGCCGCCCGCACCTCTCTCTGTCCCCTTTGTCGTCCGACCCCGCGCCCCTGCACCGCGCGGGCGAGGTATCATTTAAGCGGTCGGTTAAGTTAGCCCCATCAAAACAAAACTAATTAAAAATCGGGAAAGGCCCAGGTAGGTGGGAAAGCATGTCACCCTACTCTCTCGCACGGGTGAGGTCTCACAGCTAATGCGCCCGAAAGGGTTATTTTTCCACCAAAATTAGGTCGGACCTTTCATCGGAATTTCAGGTTCGGACAAATATCGTTGGCTTAATATTATTACACGTTTCATTTTCACGCCGTACCAAAATTAACTCTGTTTCTCGCCTCGCAACGGTGCATTTGGCGTACAGTAATTTTTTCACACACGACCTTGTTAAAACTAAGCAGTGTTATAATAAAATGTGCAAGTCATTATGGTTTTTATACACTCGATACGGAATGAATGTTATATCCAGTTGCTTTTCCAGTAATGAGATATTTTAAAAATGTATTTTTGTTTCATTTTTTATCCGATTACGGTGTCTCTTCTGTTTTGTCTGTCAGTGTAATCGATTATACTGTCGGAAATGAGATTCTGTGAAAACGAACAGCCAGATTTAACAGTAAATAATATATTAAATAAAAGCCGTGGTAGCCTAGTGGTTTGACCTATGTCCTCTCAAGGAAAGGGTCGTGGGTTCGCACCTCTGACTTTTTCGGAATTTATGTGCGAAATTACATTTGAAGCCACGAGCTTTTCGGTGAAGGAAATTATCGCGAGGAAACCTTCACACGTCTGCGAAGCAATTCAATGCTGTGTGTGAAGTTCCTGATCCGCACGGCGCCCGCGTGGGAACTAGCCCAAACCCTCCGATAAATAGAGGTGGCCTATGCCATATGCTCGCCGAATTACGCAATCTATACTAATATTATAAAGAGGAAAGATTTGTACCCATTTTTGTATGTTTGTATGTTTGTAATGAATAGGCTCAAAAAGTACTGGGCCGATCTGGATGAAACTTGGAACATAAATAGATTATAGTCTGGAATAACACATAGGCTACTTTTAAAATTGGTCTACTGCGCAGGTACATCGTGGAGCATTATTTTTGTTGTCAAACTGTATAAATCACGTCTTTATCCCACGTGGTAGACTTAACTTAAAAAACGGTGGTCACTTCGAACACCTACTAAAATAAATTAAAATATGTGAAAACAATGCATTTTATTCATTTTAAACATCATGTTTCATAGAGCCATTTACTGCTTAAGACCTACACAATCGATATTTACACATAAATAGTGTAAGTTTTTTTTTTTTTTTTCAAAACAACCGAGTTCAATTCCCGAGCTGAGTACAGGTTTTTTTTTTTAATATATGAATGCAGTTTTTCTTGTTATTAAAATCGATGACACGGTTCCTGAGAACAGATCTTCGTATGTCATAGTTTCAGACTTTCCCATACTGACCGATTTCAATGAGACACCCTGTATATTGGCTTGGTTATCTTGCACGTGAGCAGCAGAGCAAGATAAATATTTTTGGTTCATTAACTAACTATTTACGTAGACGACATTCTGATAAACGTTTAATCTCCACAAAAGCTCGACCTTGTTTTAAATTCACAATTAGACCATTAACTTTGACATTTAAGTCTTATTTAACGGTCAGTTTTATTGTCTGAGTCTAGACAAAACCGTGTACAGATGTTTTTAAAAACCTCATTTATACCCCGTTAAATTTATCTTCGTTAGCTGTAACTATTTAGTTAACTGTAGGGTGGATGAGAGTTATAAATTTTAATGGAGTTTAACGTAAACCATGTTCTATTAGTACTTATTAAGACTGATCTGTAACAGTCATGTTTATAAGAGGCAATAATAAGTTGAAAGTGTGAATGGCTGCGTTAGGTGGGGAAGGCCTAGATGGACTATTTCGTAGTCCTTCTTCCTGGAGCGCTCGCCCCGGCGGCAGCGAAACGAACACTGCGCGCCAGCGCTCTATTCGCGCGGCTGCTCGACGCAACTGACAGCGGCGCACAACAACCCTCGTTTTCATCGTCATTTTTAGTCCGAAACATGTTGAGCATCACTCGACTTTTTATACGTGAGTTATCCGTTTATGTGTAGGTAATTATTTTTAACTTGCTTTACTTTAAATCAACTTTCCTAGTTTTAGTGTTCTTTATTGTTGTTTAGTTCTTAATAGTTTGTATATGCCAAGAGAAAAACACAAAACGAAAAATATTTTTCTTTTTCCTCTATTAAAAATACTGAATAAAGTTGACACGACAAACCACATAGATCAGCCATCAACATTACAGTCCAGTCTTATTGGGCCATACATTTAAACGTAATGCTGTTATTTGTGTGGCAATCCCCTAATCTTAACGGTGACCACTAATCGTTGGCCAGCTTAATTAAATATAATTGCTGGGTAGATTTAAGAGGCCTAGAATTAAGTACGAAAGGGTTATGGGCCCAAACTGACGAGCAAAAATAAACGGTCATTATTTTTTAAGCTTTATATTAACTTGCAACGTATACACACATACATACATAAATCACGTCTTTACGTCACGGGTAGACAGAGCCAAAGGTAACAAGACCTAAAGGCTACGTTTAGCATGATTGTGGGCGTATAGGTGGAAAGGGAAACAAGATAGTGATGGGTTGCTAGCATCGCCTGTAACATGATTCGTAAGATTTTCGCCCATTCCGTCGATGGGCTTTTACCATTTGCGCGGAAAGGGAAATTCTATGTTTTTCTTTGCTCCGAACCTAACCTAACCTAAATATATATATTACGCTATCAAAAAAGTTCATCTAGCTAATACTTTCATAGCATTATATAATTTTGAATCATTATGTATTTTAACCCATTATTTATTTTAAACTTTATATATTCTGATCCGCACCCCTGTAACACGTGTATTAAAAAAAAACAGAGGGCTTTCAATATCTCATTACCGGTTTTTCCGGCGTCCATTTTAAAATCCTTCTATCGGTTTGACCTACCGACCGCAGAGCTAAGAGGTCATGGGTTTAAACGCTCACCTCTGAGGTTTTTGTAAAAATGGTACAAAATAAACACGAAATCGAGGGACTTGCTTGTTGAAAGGAAAAGAGGTGACGGTATTTATGTCAGTATATATGTTCAAAGGAAAGATTTGACGGTATATTCAGAATTTATCCGGAATTGGACGACCGGCCTAGTGGTTAGTGACCCTGACTATGAAGCTAGAGGTCCTGGGTTCGAATCCCGGTAGGGACAGACAGTTTTATGGTGAATACGAATGTTTGTGCCCGAGTCATGGATGTTGTATGTATTTAAGTATGTATTTATCTACATTATATAAGTATGTTTATCCGTTGCCTGGTACCCATCGCACAAGCTTTGCTTAGTTTGGGGCTGGGTCAATTGGTGTAATTTGTCCCAAGATATTTATTTCTTTATTTAATTGGACAAGTGGTTGGGTAGATTTTTCTGCTTGTTTCCCGTACATAACTATTTTACATTACCAGGACATTCTAGGGTAAAATAAAGACTTTCTTAATTAAAACAAACATGTTCGCGGTTTAAGGGTGGCTAGGAGGCCACCCCCGCCGCACCTAAACCTAGTTCAGTGTTGCCAGGTCTCCTGATTTCTCAGGAGATCTACTGAATTCCAGCTATGCCTACTGATCTACTGAATTTCCACAAGAGTCAACTGATTTTTTTACTTCGGGGATTAGTCACACTTTTTCGAATCAAACAAACGTCAATTCACTTCGGTATCGTCGCTATCAATTCATTTCGGGCTCCCGCCAAAATATTTCGATTAACATTGACATTGACATAACACTTGTCGCATGACTCTCATGACTTTCCGTTCATGCGATGCGAAATTCAGCTCTCGGTCGAGGTACAGTACAGTTGACTTCATGCGAGATGGATCTCTCATGAAAAATTCTACCTAGTTGTCTGTGTTTTTTTGTCTTGTCCTTGTCAGTCATGTCAATACAAGTTCAAGTTTTCTTTTCAGTTTTCATTTCACTATCGGGTCCGTCCGTAGAAGTAAAGTAAGTTAGTAAAGTTCTGTTCTGTGTTCTGTGTTCTGTCTAAGTCTAAGTGCAATATTGAAAATATTGAAAGTGAGTAACTGGGCGTGTTAATTTAAGTAATCATTATATTTTGGTTCAGTGGAGAATGCGAAGATAAGAAGTATTGTGTGTGTTGTACATTAGGTAAATAATTTTTTATAAAAGATGAAAAAAAATCAAAAATAATTAAATAGATAAAATGAAAAAATCAAGAATAAAATCCTGTGAAGAAAAAACTAACCTGGAAAGCATTAAGAACTTCTGTCTTTTTCAGATTAGACCTGGCAACACTGACCTAGTTTAATCCAAATTAATCATCCTACATTAGTTTTACTAGTGCCGGTTATGTAACTTGGTTACGTTCGGGGAACAAGCAGATTTTTCATGTAAATTTTTGATTCAAAATTTAATCTCGCTGTTGACGCGGTTTACTTGGAGCATCATCGGTCAATGTATCGCCCCTAGCGACACCTAGTTGGTCTCTACACCACTGTACAGGGTGTCTAATTGAAATCGGTCAGTATGGCAGTCTGAAACTATAAGACATACGATGATCAGACGAAGAGAAACATAAGAAGAGTGTAAGTTTATTTTTTCAAAACAACCGGGTTCGATTCCCGAGCTGAGTACAGGTTTTTTTTTAATATATGAATGCAGTTTTTCTTGTTATTAAAATCGATGATATGGTTCCTAAGAACAGATCTTCGTATGTCTTATACTATAAGACATAACTATATTCGTATGCCTTAGACTATAAGACTTATAGTTTCAGACTTTCCCATACTGACCGATTTCAATGAGACACCCTGTATAGTATAAAACAAAGTCGCTTTCCGCTGTCTGTCCCTATGTATGCTTAGATCTTTAAAACTACGCAACGGATTTTAATGCGGTTTGTTTTAATAGATAGAGTGATTCAAGCGGGAGGTTTATATGTATAATTCTACGCAGACGAAGTCGCGGGCAGAAGCTAATAACAACAACGCACGAGCTGTGAGCACGAGAGAACGTTCTGCTTTGGGTCAGGAACCAATTTGTTGGACGGTACAAATACCGTGGTACGGTGTAGTGTACCAAATTAACTGGTCCCATTCCCGTATAATATACAACCAAGTAGATTATGTCTGAATATTTAAGTTTTCACTCTGGTTTAGAGCCTAACCAACCGTAATAAATAAATCGCGTTAAGTACGCGGGGTCGATAATCCGGTGGAAAGGGCCCAACCTGAAGCTTAACCGCAGTACACAGACGACAAACAGTAAGAAATGTCCTTAACAGGCATCACAAAAATCTTATATTATATATCCTTCGATAGACAAATAGTGACTGTTACCAAGGCCGTGGTTTAACTGCCCCTATTAGGTCTAACAATCGATTTCAGAGCCACAAACCTTGAGGAAGCCGGCTTCCAACGCTGTGTAGAGTCCGTGTGTAGAGTCTTTTAGCCACTGCCGCCGCTTAGTAAATACACACCCGCGAAGACTATCCGTGATGTTATATACACTAATTACACTTTTACACCAAACAATACACAGATTAATCAATATTTACAATAGTTTAAACATAAATCTGCATAAAAAGACTGACCGCGCACCAAGAAATATGAAAACCAGTTTCAGCCGCCTTATTGTTCTTTTTATTATGTGCCGCGGCGCGTGGCAACGGACTAGCGCCAGCCAGCCACCAACAGTCAAAAAGGTTGAAACCCTAAAAAAGTATTATTATTCAAAGTACTTGCACAAATCTAGTATCTCGGCAACCATTTAGCGGGTGGTACGTCGTTCAAGATCCACCCGGATCGCTACCGTCTTACTAACAAAATGGAGAGTAAAACAGCTGATCAAATTACTGGTACAAGAGATATTTTATCTTAGCCCTCTAGGCAACGCATCTGCAATCCTCTAGGTAATTTAACCGTTGCACGTTACAATAACCGAAAGCCTAATGGCGTCGTGGTGTTCCGCTGGCGATGAGTATTCTGTGTCCACTCTGCTGGTTAGTTCGTGTTTAAAAGAGAAGACCCGAAGAACTAGCTGAAGATCTGGCAGTTGAAAAGTTTGTCCGTTTGTCGCAGCCATTTTACCGAACTACCCAAAAATAACAACTTATAATCATCATCATATCAGTCACAGGGCGTAATAGGCCTCCATAGATCTCTAGTTGCCTCGGTTGGAAGCGGCTTGCATCCACCGTGTACCCACGACTTTAACCGGTAGGCATATTACCTACCTAACTCGCTCGCAATCGCCATCATGTTCATTTTGACAGTTCATGTATAGGCTGACAATTGGCATCGGAATCAGCTAGCTGTCACATTCATGCAAGAACTGTCAAAATGAACACAATGGCGATTGCGAGTTAGGTAATAAGCCTACTGGTCATCCGTTACCTCGTTGGTGGACGTCCTACGCTGCGCTCGCACCGCGGTCTCCAATCGAGAACGTTTCTGCCCCAACGACGGTCTGTTCTCCCCGCTACATGGCATGCCCATTGCCACTTTCATCTTTTGTGTAGCACTCGGTTTTACTGTTATAAAACCATCCACTGTGCCAACCGTTAAATAGCTACACGGGACACGAGCGCGACCCCGAATTCTGAACACTTCACTGCCTTAATGGTAAAGTTTTTAGGTTCCACGTAACCTACTTAAGAACATTAAAATGTACGTTGAAACATAAATAGCCGGGAGTGAAAGAAGGCCTTGGGAACTGTTTTGAGACACGTGTTGGCGCAATCCTTGGGATCTAGCCACCTTCGTTCTTATTTTATCGCTTCATTGTTTCTTAAACTATATTTTTAAGTCTTGAAGGGTGTTATGAGTTTGACGTTAATATCTGTCTGTTTTTTGTTTGTACAATACTGTTGTACAATACTGAACATATAAAAATTAAAGACAGCGTGAAAACACTTTATTGATATAATTTTAGATTTAAGAAAAAACTCTTGTTTGTCTATGATTATGTTCTCTCTCTGCTCTAGCCTCCTTATGAGCTGGCGTTTTCCATTTTCTGTTTTTACTTTCAATAAAGTAATTTTCTATAATCTTGCATTTTGTTCTCATCAGTCTGTCTGTGGCGTCGTTTAAATAAATCACGTCTTTATCCCTTACGGGGTAGACAGAGCTTTTTTTAACGTAGTGAAATAGCTTACGAGTACCCCCGAGCCTTGGGTGGCCCGAGCGGTTATGTGGGACTCTCTCCCCCGTCCTCTTTCCCTGCAGTAAGTGGAGGGAGAACATACCCACTAAAACCACTACGGCGTTGCCCGGGTTTAGGTAGGAGCCGTGGGATCCCGAAGATTCGAGCCGACGACGCCCCCTGGCTAAGTAAAGTGGTTCAGGGAGCAGCAAAGTGGTTCAGGCCGGCGGATAGAGCCTAAGGTAATAAGAACTAAAGGCCACCTTTAGCATGATTGTGGGCATCTAGGTGGAAAGGGGAATCAAAATAGTGTTTGGTTGCTAAAGTCCAACCCCCTTATTCATAAACTCTCTATAGGCTTCTGCTAACGTAGCAATCATTTGTCCTTATCTGTTAAAGGTAAATGTCAAAGTGATAGATAAGGACAAACGATTGCTAAGTTAGCAGAAGGCTACAGAACGTTTATGAATAAGGGGGTAAGATTCTCGCCCATTCCCTCGCTTCATTCATAACATCGTCTTAAGCGATACTGATACTGACCTGTCTGTCACAGTCTGTCCTAAAGGCTACGTTAAGCATGAGCAACATTGTGTTACAAATATTTACGCAAGACTCACGAAACCTTTCTCCACGATTTATTTGGCTCTTGGCTGTCTTAGGGCACTTAAACTACCGGAGACGACACCTTGTAAAAAATAATAAAATCAGCGGTCACATTCGTATTGTGTTCAATCATGAGTTCATTTATTTGCTATATGCATAGCACATTAGTTGTGAAAAAAATAATTTTAACCACACAAAATCCCACATAAAATAACCCATTTCCAAAAGATCCATTTCCTAAAATACAAAAAGTACAAAAAAAATACAACATACATACATTATATACATAACATACGATAAAAATCTAAGGTAACAAATCCACGGTCACGTTTAGCATGATTAGGGGCGTACCTATAGGTGGAAAGGGAAATCAAAATAGTGATGCAACCTATCAAAATACAACTTTGTTAATATTAAAATTAATATAAACTCAAAATACAAAAGGTACAAAATGTAGTGATTTTTTTCAGAAACCAACTTAACAGGCTTTTTATAAAATAAACTTAACCTAGCCTAAACCAAACTATAGGTTACTGATTACACAATAAAAAATCGTCCATATAAAAGCTTCACCGAATATTATATTACTTTTGCAGATGTCTCACACCTCAGCGTAATGCTGAGCCAGCGACCGTTTCACTTTTGCGAAGACACACAACGCTGATGATCTATTTTTCATGTCTGTGTTTTTTTTTCTGCAAAATTGTGCATATTCTCTTATATTTGTGTGTCTGGCACAAAGGAAAAAATGTCTTCTTTCTTTCTTTTACATTTTGAACCATTATGTATTTTTATCCCTAATGCATTTCAAACTTTATGTATTTTGTCCCGCTCCTTCTACACGTTTGCCAATATCCAACAATATAACATTCAGGTTCGCAAAATAATTATCTCATTTCCAAAAACAACAGAAACCGTCCATTATCCTAGATCACCTTCCTAAAATATCAGTTTGACTAAAAACATACCTATGTTTTTAGTCAAACCACCACCTGGTACCAAGGTTCCATGGCAATAGCTTTTATATTGTTAAAGATTTAGGAGTTGGATATTATTACACATAAACGGATAACTCACGTATAAAAAGTCGAGTGATGCTCGACATGTTTCTGACTATTTCGCTGCCCGACATTTGACAATAATAAAAATGACGATGAAAACGAGGGTAGTTGTGCGCCGCTGTCAGTTGTGTCGAACAGCCGCGGGAGCAGAGCGCTGGCGCGCAGTGTTCGTGTCGCTGCCGCCGGGGCGAGCGCTCTTGGAAAAAGGACTACGAAATAGTCCGAAACAAGTCGAGCATCACTCGACTTTTTATACGTGAGTTATCCGTTTATGTGTAATAATGATTAAGTCTCACGGTAGTTTCATGTTAGGAGTTGGATATTGTTGGAATCAGGTGCTATTCTGGTATTTGAATAGATAAACGATCATGTTTTTAAGACATTATCTACATAAGTCTATTTATTTTCCATGCTGTACTGAGAGTAAAGAAAAAACATAGAATGTACCAGTTGCTTCTCTTCCCGGGCAGATGGAACCAACCCATCGAGGGAATCCGCGAAAATCATAGGAATCGTGTTATAGGCGATGCGGCTAGCAACCCATTACTATTCTGATTCCACTTTCTACCTATACGCCCACAGTCTTGCTGAATGTGGCCCGGTAGGCTCTGTCTACCCCGTAAGGGATAGAGACGTGATTTGTGTGTATGTGCATGTATATGCATAGCACATTGGTTGTGAAAACCCTTATTCACAACCATTGTGCTTTGCTTAGAATCGGATATTGGACCCTGCTGATGTTTTTTTGTCGCCTGCCGTCTCCAGTAGGTTAAGCGCTCATTGTTGGTTGTACTTTAAAATCCTCCCCACATTCGTGACGCCGGCTATTTGTCAACTGTTACTGCAATTTACATGATCCATGCATTTACTCATGATCATTTATTAAAAAGCCAACGATGGATAAATGCGATGTTTGTAAGGAATGAAGATAAACATCTCTATATCGTTGAAAGGGAACCTTTTAACATTCTAAAAGGGAAAGCTTTTGTTAATTGTTTTTTGCCCTTTTGACGCCGTATACTTTGAAAATCGAGCAACGAATGGAAACATTTGGTTTTTGTCAACTAAAAGTTAATACATTCATAAATCACGTCTTTATCCCTTAAGGGGTAGACAGTGTTTTTTTAACGGAGAGGAAATCTTTATGGATACCCTAGGCACGGGGATGCCTAGGGTTATGTAGGACTCCCCACGAAGGGGTATACTCAAACTAAAAACTCTCCGGCGTTGCCTCAATCCGGTGTGATGGGGACGCAGTGGGATGCCACTAGGGTTTCACCACAAACGCCCCCCCGGTGGCCCCGGCATAATCCTGAAAAATAAGATTAAAGGTTAATTCCAAAATATTTTCTTGTTGGAACAATAGGTGATAGCGTTTATACTAACTCAAATATCAGCTGAAGTATTCTAAATTAATTTTAAGACACAATGCCTAATCTTAACCCTGCCGCCAAGCAGAAAGTGCTTGCGCTGCTTTTCAGAGAGCCAGTGTAAAAAATATATATTTTATGCAACCGTTGCATAATGAGGGTCCTTAAAACACGAGTGTGTTTTTTTGAAACGAACCTTGGCGAGTTTTAAAATAAGATTACATGAGTGTAAATTACGTACAGTTGCATACATTACTTTATGTACACACGTATCATTAGGTATTTTAAGATGGGTTTTAGAAATTAGGGAAATTACCAGCATATTTACAACCAATTATATTAGGTTCTGTAAGGGGTAAACTCGTAATTTATGTAAACACTTTCTTGTCTGTGGTAGTAGGTAAAATCTGTACTTTAATAATATTAAAATACAGATTTGTGTTATAACTGTTGACAGTCGATGTAAATAAAACAACGGTTTCTGGATGAATGTCAAATTCCTTCAATTGCACAGCCCTTATATACTTTCTTCAGGAACATTTCGTTAACGCGATGTAGGAATGGGACGACCCGGTACAACGCCATCCTGTGGCCGATAGGCGTACTAAATAATTAAAAAATTTCGCCGCTGCACAATTACAGTATAGATTTTAAGGGTGGAATAATGCTGGTCATTTCCTACGGTTCAGAACGCATTTTAGAGCACTAATGATAGGTAGATAAACAAAGATAACGAAATATAGTCATCGTAGTTTATTATAACTAACTTTACTATAGTAATCAACATTGTGGGGGGGTCGATGTAGCTGGCGTCGTAGTTAATAGTTCTGTATCAAACATGGTCGGATAAGGTTTGTTGTAACTTATGAGGCTTACGTGAGGGTTGGCTGTGTGAGGCCACAACACACAATTCACAGAGCATCGTGTTGAAACAAAAGCTAGATGAAAAAGGTGTCGTTAACCGGGGTGACTCTAAAAAGTAGTTGTAATGACGAAATCATTAATGAATTCTTCCACGCTGGTCTGGGAGCAAAGAAAAAACATAGAATATACCAGTTGCTTCTCTACCCGCGCAGATGGTAAATGCCCATCGAGGGAATGGGCGAAAGTCATAGGAATCATGTTATAGGCGATGAGGCGAACCCATCACTATTTTGATTTCATTTTTCACCTAAAAAATCTTTTTTTTTTTTTTATATGAATAGGAAGGCAAACGAGCAAGTGGGTCACTTGATGGTAAGTGATCACCACTGCCCATAGACACCCGCAACCCCAGAGGGATTGCAGATGCGTTGCCAACCTAGAGGACTAAGATGCAATGCATCTTGCTAAATGTGGCCTGTAGGTATCTGTTAGCTTAGGCTTTGTCTACCCCGTAAGGGATAAAGACGTGATTTGTGTATGTGTTTGTATGTATGTATTAATTTTTATTTGCGTATACTGCTTCCAATCGATGTCTTCGTCCATGGTCTTTGCGTCTACACGCCAATTAGCTTTAAATATATTATAATTCTTATCTATTATTATCATCATCTCCAGCCTACATACGTCCCACTGCTGGGCACAGGTCTCCTCTCACAATGAGAGGGCTTGGCCATAGTTCCCACGCGGGCCCGGTGCGGATTGGGAACTTCACACACACACCATTGAATTGCTTCGCAGCTGTTGCAGGTTCCCTCACGTTGTCCTTCACCGAAAAGCTCGTGGTAAATTCGAACAGGATATCGCACATAAATTCCTAATAATCAGAGGTGCGAACCCAGGTTCGAACCCACGACTCTCCTTGAGAGCCCACGGGTCAAACAGCTGGGCTACCACGGCATAGACATAGACAGTATTTATTAAAAAAAACAATACAGGGATTGTGTTTGAAATACAGATTAAGTAACTTAATTAAAAAAGAATATTTAACAAAACAATAAAAACACTACAACAGGCTGCCTTTGCCTGGTAGAGATCGCTCTGTAGCGATAAGGCCGCCTATTGTTACCTTGTAATATTCTGTATACCTTTTTTCTGTTTTGGTTGTTATATGTGGTGTTAAATAAAGAGTTATTGTATTGTATTGTATTGTACAACAGAACTACGATTATCAAAATAATAACGAGAAATACATAACCTAACCTATACCTAATTCATCATTAAATATTTCCTCTACACTGTAAAAGCAACCTCTTAACAAAAAACTTTTTAGTTTCCTCTGAAACAATGAGTATGGTAATAATTCTTAGATCAGTAGGCAGCCTGTTCTACAGTTTTACAGCTTGGTGAGCACCGGAATGTGATACGACCTTCAGTCTTGGGCAAAAATTAATTTTTCGGTTTTTAATGCGCGTAAGTAGGCGCTCATTTTGTTCTTCATAGGCTATATCTATTATTATGGGACGCCAGAATGTCACGCACGACGTACCCTAGGGTGCACCGTTCGTTTTTATCTGGCGGAAGATTTCGTGGGTCCCACACTTATAAGAATCGTGATCGAAATATAATATACAGCTATATTTAACTCGGTGTGTCCGTGCGTTTGACATTGGATTACTTTGATCATATTTCGGACTACGATATACATATGAGTGTTATATGAGCTAAAACAAATGTTATGTTATGTTGTAACGGGCTATTTTCCTCAACTCGACGATTATTAAACTGCGCCTGTTTTGCGTGGTGGGCTGCTATTCATTTCAGCCCAACTCCTGAAGGAAGCCTAGCACCTTTACGTTGACGACTTCCTGGAGCGTCCTCGGTGACTGTTATGTTATGTTATGTTATGTTGTAACGGACTATTTTCCACAATTCGACGACTATTAAACTGCGCCTGTTTTGCATGGTGAGCTGCAACACTATTCGTGCCAGCCAAGCTCCTGAAGGAAGCCTAGCAGACCCTTTACGTTGACGACTTCCTAGAGCGTCCTCGGTGACCCGCCTTGTGGCCTGTAGCTCGCCACTCCGAAACACTGCAGTAGAATTTGTGTCATACATACATATATCACGTCTTTATTCCTTACGGGGTAGACAGAGCCTAAGGTAACAAAACCTTAAGGCCACGTTTAGCATGATTAACGGTGTATAGGTGGAAAGAGAAATCAAAATAGCGATGGGTTGTTAGCCGCATCGCCTATAACATGATTTCTAAGAATTTCGCCCATTCCCTCGATGTCCTTTTACTATCTGCGCGGGAAGAAAAGCAACTGGTAAATTCTATGTTTTTTCTTTACTCCCAGACCAGTTTAAGATTATTTTATAGTAAATTGCCGTGCTTACAGGGTAAATGTTTGAAACTATATACATACTAACATCTTTGTCACAATTTTTTATGCAATAAAGATTTTCGCTCTCGACGGGCTCGACGGAAAAAAAATAAGTGAAAATAACATATAACCCTCCTTTGGCTTTGCCGTAGTCGGGTAAAAACAAGGCTGCAGCCGTTTTCTGTCGGTTCACGTTAATTTACTATATTAACACGAGTAACGTGAAACTTCCGATCCTTTATGAAGTTACACTCATTAAGGAGAATTTGAGATCGCTCGGCCAAGTAGCGGTCACGGAAGTTGCTAGAGTTTCTGAACACTCTGTATAATGCTTTTTATTTTGTGAAAGGAAAAGACGCGGTAGCCCAGTGGCTTTAAGATCAAACATTGTGGGTCTCAGTGTTTCAGAATTTATGTGTAAAATACATACACACATACACAAACCACGTCTTTATCCCTTACGGGGTCAGAGTCTAAAGTAACAAGACCTACAGGCCACGTTTAGCAAGACACTGAGGGCGCGGAGGTGGAAAGTGGAATCAAAATAGTGATGGGTTGCTAGCCGCATCGCCTGTAACATGATTCCTAAGACTTTCGCCCATTCCCTTGATGAACTTTTAACATCTGCGCTGGAAGATAATTAACTGGTAAATTCTATGTTTAAACACATAGATACCATAACATAATACGATGTTGTGATTCAATTCCGACTCAGTTCAGGTTTTAGCTGTCATTTTTAGTATGGATCTGACTGCGAGCGAACCTAAACTAAATCTGATTTGAGTGGCATTGAAACGTCATGGTAAGCCCCCAGAACATTTTGTTTGGGTAGGTAGTTATTGTATTGTATTGTATTGTAATTAGATCCTACCAATTTTTGTCACACGTCTCCAAGAAGTGCTTTTACTCTCGCACTAAGATTATTAAACTAACTTCCATGCTGGTCCGAGAGCAAAGAGAAATCAGAGAATGTATCAGCTGCTTCTCTTCCCGCGCAGATGGTAAAAGCCCATCGAGGGAATGGACGAAAATAGGAATCATTCTATAGGCGATGCGGTACCCATCACTATTTTGATTCCCCCTTCCACCCTTTCCCTTTTGCGGGTGCTAGGGCCTTGTGCAAGGTCCGTCCGGATCGCTACCACCATCTTACTCGCTAATCCTGCCGCTAAGTAGCAGTGCTTGCACTGCTGTGTTCCGGTGTGGAGAGTAAGACAGCCGGGGAAATTACGGGCACAAGAGGCATTGCATCTTAGTCCTCTAGGTTGGCAACGCATCTGCAATCCCTCCGGGGTTGCGGGTGTCTATGGGCCGTGGTGATCACTTACCATCAGGTGACCCACTTGCTCGTTTGCCTTCCTATTCATATAAAAAAAAAAAAACCTATACCCCACAATCATGCTAAGCGTGGTAGGTCTTTTTACCTTAGGCTCGGTCTACCCCGTAAGTAAACACAGGATTTCGTCGATCAAAACTAATTCAGTGGACTTAACATAGCGCACTGCACTAAACTAGGTTCAAACTTGGCTAAGGGTTTGTTCGGAGCCAACTTGTAGTATCTGAAGTATGCTGAGCATTAGAAACTTAGCACTGCCATCAAACTTCGACGTTCATCATGCCAGTTAAAATCGTACATACACACTTATAACGTACTATTAAATGAATCAAGAAATTTTATTTCTTGATTTTTATGTTTTACTTTTTCGGTTTTACCGTTAGAAATTACATTTCTAAATGTCAGTGAAAATTAGAACACATAGAAAAATCCGAAAAGTAAAGCTATGGCCGGGAATCGAACCCGGATCCTCGTCATTCCGTGACGCGTGCGTGCGTGAATTGTGTCGTACAGACACATCATTCAAAACAGATGACGCTTAGCGACAAAAATTCGCATAGTAACAAGAGGTCACGTGACAGTAAGTAACAGGTAGAAAAATTCGGAGACTACCCACCTGCTATGGGTGGTGTAGGGGTATAGCACAGGGGTATAGCATATCAAAAAGACGACGAGTGGCAGAAAGAAGGCGAGGCCTTTGCCCAGCAGTAGGACACAATACAATACAATACAATAACTCTTTATTGAACACCACATATAACAACCAAAACCGAAAAAAGGTATACAGAATATTACAAGGTAACAATAGGCGGCCTGACACTATAATAGGCTATTAAAAAAAATTGAAACATTCCATCCTTCTAGGCTGGTGGGTAATGTAAAATATGTACATGCAGTCTTTTGGTATTGCGAGTATTAATGATGGTGTTTATTCACCATTAAGCGACCCACTTGCCCGTTTCATAAAAAAGTAGGAGAATGGAGAAAGACGGGTTCACTCGGACAGCTCAATCATTGGATTCTTCCCGGAGGATAATTTCCTGTTGCGAGTGTACGGTCCATTTAGAAAGGGACGCACTATACACCGTAACGTAACTTTAATTTTAAATTGTTTCTCTATATATATAAAACCACATACATACAAAATCACGTCTTTATCCCTTACGGGATAGACAGACCCGAAAGTAACAAGACCTAATAATAAAGTTTAGAAATCTTGTTATAGGCGATGCGGCTAGCATCCCAACACTATTTTGACTTCGTTTTCCACCTATACGCCCTTAATCATGCTAAACGTGGCCTTAAGGTTTTTTAATTTAGGCTCTGTCTACCCTGTAAGAGATAAAGACGTGATATATGTATGTGAGCTTTTAAACCCATGACCTCGAGGAGTCCTCAATCAACCTAACCTTATCACCTGCTAAATTACTCCAGATTTTTCTGAAATACAGATTCTGTTTGGTGTAAATGCGGCATGTAGTAGTCTCTAGGGATGCATTCCGTCCAGACCGTTTTGTTCCAACCTTCCGCACTGTCAGTACATTGCAGCGTGAACAGTTATTGCAAAAATAACGATCAACAGCCGTTTTTGAAAAAAAACTCATTTTTATATTTTTTAAAAAAAGGTGTTCAATCTGACTTTTTCATTTCGAAATCCGTTAATTATATAATAACGTTATTTATAATGTTAAGTTAATATAGGCACTTAATGGAATTTTATTTACCGATCGTAATAGATTTTTGATGAAATTAGTAGAGCTTTTAATTATTTCAAGCACTTTGGCAAAAGTACGTTACTCAATTAAGTTTTAATTAAATAAAATAATTTTTGGTAAATTCACTTGCATTGCTAGCCATCTTTGGCATGAATTTTAACTAAATTTCAACTCAATCTGACCACTAGAAGTGTATGTATGTATGTAGGTATAACTTTTAATTGTACGTAAAACACAAGAAAAATATGAATACAGGACGACACAAATGAACAAAGGCGAACTTATCGCTAAAAGTAGAAGTGAGTTGGATTGCAAGATTTTGCCCACATAAGATACACACTAATGCAACAAGTTAAATAAAAACTTATAAAACTCATACACACACTCAAAACATACACACGCACGTACACAGCTTTTGTTATTTAACAAATTAAAAATTTTTGTTTATTTCCGAACCAAAGTCAGACAGATCCATACAAGAAGTTTCATATATGATTAAATGACAGCAAACATTTTATCGGATTTGGGGGTGCGAGTCGGGTTACCTCCGCGTGTGGTCAAGAGCTGCGGTTCGTTTTTGGATCCGTCCGGGGGGAAGAGCAGTGCTTGGTCCGGTACAACCTGGGCATCTGTTAATGATTTCCTGGCAGATTCTGAGGGATATCATTATCCGTTGGCTAAGAGCCCGACAGGGGGGAGGGGTCTTTTGACCGTGTTCTACCGTACAACGTTGTCGACATTTTTTTCACAAGATTTTTGAATACTGTATTTATTACTTTGACATTGGCGAAATCATAGCAATCATCGATGGGGCCATATTTAAAAAGGAGAAGAATCGGATTTGTGTCGCATTAAGGCGTCATGGTAACGCCCCTGGTTGCTGTCCTTGTCTTTGCAATGAAGTTAACATTGCATCACACCGACAGCTAAAAATAAACCCCCTTATTCATAAACGCTCTATAGGCTTCTGCTAACTTAGCAATCGTTTGTCCTTATCTGTGAAAGGTAAATGTCAAGGTGACAGATAAGGACAAACGATTGCTTAGTTAGCAGAAGCCTACAGAGTGTTTATGAGTAAGGGGGAAAATGATTATTTCTGCTGAAACTCATTAAGCGACCGCTTTACGGCGTGGCAAATTATAAATTTCACGTGACTTTCATTTGTCGCCGTAAATCTTTTTATCCCTAAATATCAAACTCAAATGAAATTATCTCAACCCGTACTATCTCATGTTTAATTAATGCTTTTAAAACCTTGTTTAAAGCACAAATTACATAAAATTCGGCATCAGAACGTCTTAAGTACGTACTCTTACTCGAATAGATTGAACGCCTTGAGGCGTGGTGATACGGTTCTGTATGGTTTGTAGATATTCGTTTTTAATATAATTAAGTACCTATACAAAGGTAACGGCATAAGGTGTCAACCCTATGTCATCGTTATTAAGGGGTGACCTCAGTCACAACGGTTATTTAAAAAGAAGAAATGAGTTAATAAACTGGAACCGATAACGGTAAGACACTTAATTTATATGTTTGTAGTTAATCACTTGTGTTGTAGGAATAGTGTGATAAAGGAACGTGTTGGTGTAAATGAAGATTTAGTAACTAGGATAGAAAAAATATGCTTTGTTAGTTTGGTCACGTTGAAAGATGGCTGAAAGAAGATTAACTAAACAGATCTTTATGGGTAGTGTGAATGGTTGCATTGGTAGTTGGGATAGTTTCAACCGAACATGCCTACAAAGATTTTTTATTTTCACTGATTCAAAATATAGTCAGACGCGGTTCATTTTTCGCATCGATCATACATACATACGTCTTTATTCCTTACGGGGTAGATAGAGCCTAAGGTATCAAAACCTTAAGGCCACGTTTAACATGGTTAAGTGCGTATAGGTGGAAAGGGAATTCAAAATAGTGTTGGTTGCTAGCCGCATCGCCTATAACATGATTCTTAAGACTTTCGCCCATTCCTGGGCTTTTTCTATTTACGCGGGTAGAGAAGCAACTGGTAAATTCTATGTTTTTTCTTTACTCCCAGACCAGCATGGAAGAAACTTGTTACCTAATTTGTCTACCCCGTAAGGGATGAAGAAGTGATTTATGTATGTAATTTTAGGAGACATTCTTTACCAAAAGAAATCATTCGAACATAATACTTAGACGGGAAATAGCTAAAGTTTAAAACGATATGTCTTGCTAGTTCGAGACATATAGTTTAGAATAAGCATAAGCTAGAGCCTGTGGGCCTGAATTAATAGAGGGGCTATAAATCAGGAAAGTTGGGACAAGGATGCGGGCGCTATCGGCGGAACTTGAACTGCCCTGTCGATACTGGAAGCTGAGAAGATGCTAGACTGAATACGCATCATAATAACGTATAATAAGACCAACAACAGCAATAGCGACGTCGATTATGATAATACCGAGAACAGAAATACCGAAAGTTCTAATACCGAAAGTGCAAATACCGAAAGTTCTAACACCGAAAATGCAAATAGCGAAAGTGCAAAATACCAAAAGTGCAAATACCAAAAGTTCTAGTACCGAAAGTTCAACATAAAATTTCCGTTGGGGTTGAGATTGTCCAGCAAAATAAAAATTAATATGACGAAAGGATATCGAGAGATACAATGCCACCAATTAAATGGATTCAACCAATTATTAAATCTAAAAGGGAAGCTTTACATTTATGCAGAAATAGTAACTTTTTACAAGCTTCTAAAAAGCATTCCCACAATCTGCAGCCTTCGGTCTGCTGTGATGGGGCTAGTCTTTACGCATCCAACATGTCCCTTCCATCTAGGCCTATTTCACCGTTAAAATACGAACAACTACTTCGTAAACAAGAGCCCACCTCCTTTCCAGAACTCGATTATTCCTCGCGATATATTTATTGTGTAGCGCAGCCTTAAAAGTGCCTTCTTTTAACGAGAAAACTATTTCTATTGCGGAGAGGCCTGTGATTGGCGTAGACGAGTCCATTATAAAATACTCGTAGTTTTTTGTATTTGCGGCTAAGTTGTTTTGTTGTGTTACGTCTAGCTTTTGCTTCTTATAAATTTTATACATACTTTCATACAAGGCTCGGATACTGGTTAAATTTCAAAACGTTCATCCATGTTCTTGGCGCAAAATATTTTCATTTCGGTTTAGCTCATGACACCGTAATTTTTTAACCGGTTTTAAGAGAAAAATTTCATACCGTTCTTGTCAGATTAACCTGTTTACAACATTAAACCGGTATTTTCGACCAACTAAAAACAAACGCAATTTTTTTCCACTCTGCGTTAGACCCGTCTAGTCTTTTTATTCGCCAAACGAACCGGTTGTAATAGAGTTTTTTATGCTACGGAGTAAAATCGGAATAAACCGGTATTTGCCGCTATTTTTCAAACCGGTTCCAAGGAGTAGCTTCCATACTAAATATTACAAATGCGAAGTGTGTTTGTCTCTCTGTTACCTCTCTTTACGCTTATAACGAAATCCGGTCACTGAAAATTAGGTACTTTAGGTACCAGATTTTACTATTACATTAAAAAAGTGACGACCTGAAATGGAAATTTTGGGACACATTTTTTCTAACTTGTATAAGGATTGATAGTTTAAACGATTCTGAGCAAAATAGTTAAATTCTGGAAAAAAAATCACGTAGACTTTTTTTGGAAACCGCTCATACTTATATAATTAGTTTTGCAAAGAACCATCAATTTTATTAATATTAGTGTAAAATGAACAGAGCTCATGTTACGCTACATTAAGCGTGTATGCAATACAATTTCAGTTTTATTGTCATTAGCTATTATAATGATTGCATTTTACGCAATGATCGTGAATTAAATTAATTAAAACAGGTACCTATACACACACGTACAGTCAAAATCAGATAGATACATCGTAGCGGGCGACCGGCGACGGGCGAGTGACCTCGCTCGCTACGATATATTTGATGGCGACTGTACATACACAAATTACGTCACGTAGAATTATAAATTTTCGTCTTGAATCACTCTATCTATTAAAAAAAATACATCAAAATCCGTTGCGTAGTTTTAAAAATATAAGCATAGGTACATAGGGACCAACAGACAGCGGAAAGCGACTTAGTTTTATACTATGTATTGGTACATTCATAAGTAGTTATAATTCCCACTGCTGGGTACAGGCCTTCCTAACGAGAGAATCACAAGTTCAACTTGATAAAAAAATCAAAAATCAAAATTTTATTTTTGCAAGATGGCCGCCAAGGGCTCTTTTGCATGTATTTTTGAAACTACCAGCGCAATCGGAAAGACCATCATTGCCAAGAAGAATGCGCCGCATGAAACTTGGCAGAAAGTTATTTTTTCAAAATGAAAATACAGTGAGAATACTTAAATTAAATACATTTATAAGAGGAATGTATAAGGTCCCCGAGGCTAAAATTATATTATACATAGACAGATACAACCTTAACCCCCCGTAGCGGGCTCCACATAAATAAAACATGAGAAAATAATACGAAACTGTAAATATTTACCATTCTGCTAATGAAATTAAACTCGAATTGGTAGATAATCCGTTAAACCAACAGCCAGAGTATTAGCAGTACTGTTAACAGATCCGTGTAAATAAAACCGGTACTGTAAACAGTTTAATTAAATTCGGTACTCACGGTGTTCGTCTAAAAACGGTTTTTTTCCGTTACTTAGGTTTTTGTCAATGTTTACTCTGTGACCCGTATTTTTAATTCTTGACGGTAAAAGTGATGTTTGACGTCGATATCTGTCTATCTGTATGTCTGTGGCATCATTGCTCTCACAAACCGACGGGCCGATTTCGATGCGGTTGTTTTAATCGAAAGCCAGTTTTCTTGCAGTGGCTCTTAGTTGTTTAGTAAAAATCGGTTCAGCAGTTTGAAGAGTATCAGCTCTTCTCCAGAATAATGTAATGCATTTTTGGCATACTATAGTTTAAAAAAAAAACCGTGGTAGCCTAGTGGTCGTGGGTTCGAATCCTGGGTTCGTACCTCTGAGTTTTTCGGAATTTATGTGCGAAATTACATTTGAAATTTGCCATAAGCTTTTCGGTGGAGGAAAACATCGTGAGGAAACCTGCGCATACTGCGAAGCAATTCAATGGTTTGTGTGAAGTTCCCAATCCGTACGTGGCCCGCGTGGGAACTTTAGCCCAAACACTCCAATAAATGGAGGAGGCCTATGCCATGAGGCACGCCAAATTAAGCGAAAAAAAAAACTTCAGTGTACTGAAATTGTAGCGAAACGAAATAAAAGGGGCTACATATTATTATTGTTGTTTATACCCAAATACCTGAGCGCCAGGCTCAAGAACTACTAGATAAAAATTGATGTTTATTTTTACTGTCTTAGTTTAATCTATCCATATCTATTTAGGTAATATCTTTAAACCAGCGATCTGAATCTCGAAAACGGCTTCAACTATGTTCATGAAATTTGGTATGCAGCACCCTGTCGGGAGCAATAAATCAACCTAGCTAGATTTCATTTTTAGAAAGCGTACCAAAAAAAAAACCTAGCAATGCTCGATTCACGAACTTCTTTAAAAACGTACTTGAAGTGTAACAGGACCATCTTTGATATTATTAACTACTGTTTATGCCCGCGACTTCGTCCGCGTAGATAAATCCCGTTTTTTTCCTTATCCCGTGGGAATTTCCAAAAATCCTGAAATTGGTTTCTTAGTTTTGTAATCACCTACTTTTGTATCAAATTTGAAGAGTCTGGTCATTATAACTACTGAGATAGCGTCACTCGGAATCGAATATATAATTTCCGTTTTTTCCTTATCCCGTGGGAATTTCCAAAAATCCTTCCTTAGTGGATACCTACATTGTATAAGGTATCTATGTGCAAAATTTCAAGTCTCTAAGTCCAGTGGTTTGGGCTGTGCTATACCGCGGGAACTATGCAATTTTCCGGGATAAAAACTATCCTATGTCCTTTCCCGGGACTCAAACTATCTGTATACCAAATTTCAACTAAATCGGCCCCGCGGTTTAAGCGTGAAAAGGTAACAGACAGACAGAGTTACTTTCGCATTTATAATATTATTAAGGATAGACCGACCACTTAAACAAGTCCTCGCGCGCGCAGGTTCCTCGTTACGCGGGTAGGACGACAAAGGGGACCGCGAGCGGTGCGGGCGGGTAGTGCGCTTGCCGCCCGCACTCTCTCGACCCCCTTTGTCGCCTACCCCGCGCTCCTGTGACGCGCGGGCAAAGACTCGTTTTAGCGGTCGGTCTATTAGAAGTATATAAATTTCCTGCATCCAGTGGTTTTCCCCTCGGTTTGCCTGACTCCCCGAGTCATCTGATCGCAACCCACATAACTTACAAGCACTTAGCTAAAAGGACCACCCCTTGGAGCTGCGGAAACGGTCGTGTGTTCGACTCCCGGCGGAAACCACCTCAATTTGCAGACCCTGTCTGGTTTGTGGCTTGGGTATGTTCTCTAGTTAGTAGAAAACAACAGCCTGGTCAGTATCGCTTAAGACGCTGTTATGATAAAGCCTATAATAATGAATGAAGCAAGGGGGACGAAAATCTTAGACTATAGCAACCCATCACTATTTAGATTCCCCTTTCCACCTATACGCCCACAATCATACTAAACGTGGCCTTCAGGACCTTAGGCCTCTACCCCGTAAGGGATAAAGACGTGATATATGTATCTATGAATAATAATAATAATCCAGCCTATACAGGGTGTCTCATTGAAATCGGTCAGTATGGGAAAGTCTGAAACTATAAGACATACGAAGATCTGTTCTTAGGAAGCATGTCATCGATCTTAATAACAAGAAAAACTGCATTTTAAATTAAAAACATTTATAAAAGGGATGTATAATGTCCCCGGTATAAAGTCTATACTAGTCGAAGTTATACAAAGTAGTTTGGAAATAAACAAACAGAAAAAAAACAGTAAAAATAATTTAAGTTCAGTGGAGGAGTAAAAAGCCTCCAACAAGGGAGGAAAACGAGCAAGTGATTTACCTGATGGTAAGTAAGTACCACCCACGGACACCCGTAACACTAGAGGATTGCGGATGCTTTGCCAGCCTACTGGACTATCAGTTGGAATATCAGCTCTTTTTGAAAATGATGTTAGACATTTAAATTTTATGTTTTTTTACAAAGTCAACTCGCTGCTTGAACAGAACGATGTACTCTGTAGTACCAACGGCGAATAAGTTCCCATTAGTTCGGTAGCAACTGATACCCTGATGTGTTCGTTTAGCACAGTAGTACAAATGTAGCTGTTCGACTTAAATAGAGAGAAAGAGAGAGAGAGAGAGGGTCGCCTCTTTTCTCATCGACAAATTTATTGAATCGTTTGTCAACTAAAATTTTAAACCCCAAAAACATTAGAGAGAGTTCACTTAAAATAACTAAACCGCCTGAAGTTAATATTAATATATCTATCTATCTAATACGTTTAAATGAGCAATTCTTGTATAATATATATGTGATTTTCATCCTTCCATGCTGGTCTGGGAGCGAAGGCAGAACATAGAATGTACTAATTGCTTCTCTACCCGCGCAGATGGTAAAAGCCCATCGAGGGAACGGGCGAAATTCTTAGGAATCATGTTATAGGCGATGCGGCTAGCAACCCATCACTATTTTGATTCCACTTTCCACCTTTACGCCCTCAGTGTCTTGTTAAACGTGGCCTGTAGGTCTTGTTACCTCAGGCTCTGTCTACCCCGTAAGGGATAAAGACGTGATTTGTGTATGTGTTTCATTAAATTTAGTATGCATTGGGGTTTCGGGGGCGATACATCGATGTAGCTAAGTTTCAATCTTAGAAAATGTACCAAAAAAAAATCCTCATCCAGGTACTAAATTTCAATTCAGCGTATTTCACTGTAAATTAAGTCTGTCTGCGCAGGATTCGCTAATCGCTATCCCGCGGGAACTGTGCGATTGTCCATGATAAAATCTACCAATGTGCCAAATTTCATTAAAATCGGCTCAGTGGTTTAGGCGTGAAAGTGTAGCAGACAGACGGACTGACAGAGTTACTCTAGTATTTATGATATTAGTAGAGATTTGTCATATTTACATACATACACAAATTAATCAAGTCTATAGATATCAATTCCGGACTAGACAAGACTAAGGTAGCAAGGCCTGAAGCCCACATCATGATTGTAGGCGTATAGGTGGAAAGGGGAACCAAAACAGTGATTGGTTGCTAGCCACATCGCCTATAACATAATTCCTAAGATTTCCACCCATTCCCTCAATGGGTTTTAAAGAAATTATAGAATGTGCCAGTTTCCCATATCTACCAGGATAACACATACCGGTTTACGTCGCAAAACCGGCTAAAACATTTCCAGCTTACCGTGACAGTACAGTTTGACAACAAATATAATGCGCATCGGCAGTATTCGTTTGCGCAGAGAAGCGCAGACCAGTTTCCGATGGTAGCCGAACGTGTAAATAATCCATACTGGCATTGGCGCACGGCCCGGCCGCCATGTTGGTACGAAATCGATCGACCAATAACAGCGCCAGAGTTTAGCGCGCGTAGAATTCTATTTTATCATTGGTGTATCGTAATTTCCCGCGCTACTAAAATTGGTCTACTGCGCAGGTACATCGTGGAGCATTATTTTTGTTGTCAAACTGTACGACGTTATTTTCCTGACAGTACCGCGTGGGTAGTAAGCTGTTCACAATCTTACAAAGCCGAGTGGAACGTTACTGACGCCATTACGTTCGGTCAGTGAACGAAGAATGGCGGAATGGAACCGTTCATTCAGAGTATATATATAAGCTAAAGCAGTAAGGAAACTACGAACAAATCGGTTGAAACGAAACACGCACACAGGCGCGCGCTTTACACGGCCCCTAAGCGGACCTCGTCCACTCCGCTCAGGCTCAGGTCCGCTTAGGGGCCGTGTAAAGCGCGCGCCTGTGTGCGTGTTTCGTTTCAACCGATTTGTTCGTAGTTTCCTTACTGCTTTAGCTTATATATATACTGTGGTTCATTGAACTAGACTTATTTCTATAATGTACTAAAAAGTAATGTGTACTGAAGAGGTTGTTACGAACTTTTGAACCAGAAAATTCTCAGATCGAATTGATCCACGACGTCTTCCCCGAATGTCTATTTCTGCGGATGTCTACTTCCTCGAATGTCTGATTCCGCGAATTTAGGTTAGGTTCGTTTACGTTCCGGGAATGGACGCATGGTCAACTCCAACTGGTGAAATTTCAACTAATTATGTATGTATGTTTAATGTTACCGCGGCAATATAAGGTGTTAGCAAGCCAATTTTATTTAATTAGATACTAAATTGTTGTGAACAAAGCTGCATAAGTTGTTATAGTTTTTTAACTATCCCACGGCACGGGAACTCTTTAATTTTCCGGGATTAAAATTAAATTATTGCTTCCACGCTGGTCTGGGAGCAAAGAAAAAACATAGAATGTACCAGTTGCATCTCTTACCGCGCAGATGGTAAAAGCCCATCGAGAGAATAGGCGACATAGGAATCATGTTATAGGCGATGAGGCTAGCAACCCATCACTATTTTGATTCCTTTTCCATCTATACGCCCACAATCTTGCTAAACGTGGTCTTTTCACCTTAGGCTCTGTCTACCCCGTAAGGGATAAAGACGTGATTTGTGTATGTATTAAAAGTATAATATTGACCAAGTATGTCCTTATACCGCTACTTAGGAAATTTATATTTATACGCCCTAACCTAACATTTCACTAACCTAACTTGTTGCTTCCATGCTGGTCTGGGAGTAAAGAAAAAACAAAGAATGTACCAGTTGCTTTTCCTCCCGACCAGATGGTAAAAGCCGAGGGAATGGGCATAGGAATCATGCTATAAGCGATGCGGCTAGCCATCACTATTTTGATTCCCCTTTCCACCTATACGTCAACAATCATGCAAAACGTGGCCCTTTAGGCCCTAGGTAAGTGATTTATGTGTGTGTGTAACCTAACATTTTCTTTGGTCCTTCGAACCGGATAGCCTACCCCTCGCCAAAGTCTTGCAAAGTTGCTACACCCATGACTTAGTATTCCGCGTCAGGACGTTACTATAACTACGTTAGTTCGCAACCAGACGTGAAATTTGGCGATAAATCAGAAAGTTCCCCGACAGCCCGCACACCCTTGTCAAACTTACAGTTTTTTTATTGCCGGTCTGTGATTTGAATACGCATTTGTATCAGGCTTGACATGCCGCTGATTCGCTGATATACGCACCTTTTTGTGTTGTTTTGGATACTGTCGGCCTATAAAATTGTTAAACATAAGACAAACTGTTAGGTCTGAGGTTAGAAGGAGCCGGTAATGATGACACAATCACGGTTCGTTGCTAACTGATTTTAATGGCCGAGTGCATAAAAAAAAAGTAAAAAGTAAATTTTATTTTCCAAAATAGTAACGAAATACAGTATTACAAAGTTCAATGACTCCACACTAGGCACAGCGCCTGTATCGTGGCAGCCAAGAAATATCAAAATAAAAAACGGTTACCATCAATTATGAGGCGGTCAGAATAACAAAAAAAAGGTAAAAACAGAAAAAAATAAATATAAAAATAAAAAAAAAATTAAACAGACATGTGGATATGCATATTTATAATACAACCGCCGTGCGCCATAGCTTTAGCTTTGCACCTATTAAACCAACCACAAACTAAGTTACTTTCATGCTGGTCTGTGAGCAAAGAAAAACATAGCATGTAGGTACCAGTTGCTTCTCTTCCCACGCAGATGGTAAAAGCCCATCGAGAGAATGGGCGAAAATCTTAGGAATCATGTTATAGGCGATGCGGCTAGCAACCACTACACTGATCCCCTTTTTCACTTATACACCCACAATCAACCCCGTAAGGTTAAAAAAACGTGATTTATGTATGCAAAAAATATAAAAAATTAAAAAATATAAAATATCCGTCTGAACTGAACACAAAAAAAAACTATAAATATATACCTGGGAGTTCGAATTTAAGAAGCCCAGTAAAAAATATCCAATCTACGTGTTAATATAAATTTCTTGAGGCGCCGGCTCGTCACAAATTGAAAGGCCCTTTTTAATTACAGCTCCAATTAATGACGATTCCTTTGTGGGGTTCCAGTAAACGTTAAAATGTTTACACTGCACACGTTCCTAATTGTCGTTTTTACAAGCTTTCACCAGACTTGCAATGTTCGTGCGTAAGTTGTCTTTGAACTAGAACACAGAAAAATCCGAAAAGTAAAGCCATGGCTGGGAATCGAGCCCGAATCATCATTCCGTGATGCAGACTCATAGCAGGTCTTTAAACCTTAAACAGGCAGGTTTTAAATCTGCTATCGGTGGTCAGGGGTACTGTACCACTGAAATGTGTCCATCCCCGCGAGTAGGATGACAAACGGAACTCAGAGAGGTCCGGGTGGTTAGTCCGCCGGCCGCCCGCACCTCACTCGGCCCCCGCGGTCGTCCTACCCCGCGCCCCTGTGCCGCGCGGGCGAGGACTCATTTAAATCAGTCGGTCTATAATGAATGGTAGGAATGTTGAACCCGGGTTCAATTCCCTGCCATAGCTTTACTTTTCGGATTTTTCTGTGTTCTAGTTCAAGTTTTCAGTATCGTGAAGGAATTTAAATTCTAACGCGTAAAACCGTAAAATAAATAATAACAAGTCAAGAAGTTAATTCTTGATTCATTTGATAATTTATAAAATTATTCGGTACCAGATTTCACTTGTTTATTATTAAATAATCATCCGCAGCCAGCGGCACAAAATATAAATAGTCGTATTAAAATATACAAAAAATATAATTCATACATAATATGAGGGGCATTTTTTTGCCAGTACAAGGGTGCAAAAAATAAATTGTAAATATTTGTTACAAAATATACATTATGTTTGTAATATTAAGTAAGATATATATGGATATGGATAATTATGGATTTTTAATCTGAAATAAAAACATTTTATTTTATTTATTTTTATTTATAAGGCTTTTGCTGAAGTGAATATATTATTATATAATAACGTGTGTAATAAGTTTAATTTAAATTACTCAAATTTAAACCACTAGCTTTTGCTCGCGGCTTCACTTACGTGACTTATGACTTATGAGTATAAAAGTAGCCTATATGTTATTCTAGACAACCAGTTATCAACAACACACCATATTATATTATTTCATCCTAATCCCTCTAGCTGTTTTGTTCGCGAAAGAGTAACAAGCAAACAATGTTTTACATGTATAATTTTAATCGGATAACATAAAAAAATATTTGAGTATCGTTATAACGATGAACACCAACACCTACCTTAGAAGAGAACGGTGCTAAAAAAAGAAGCTAGTGATGACCACACGTCTGGGATATTTTGAGGATAAATAATTTCACATAACTTACCTTAGGTATTAAATTATGTCATTATCTAATGGTGTTTGTCTTTTGGGTCACTCCCCACAAACTAATAACTTTACTTTGCTTTTTCCGCGACATAGTGAAGTTAGGTCATGTATACCATAGATAATTACACATGTATGGTGATTACCCATAGTAAAAGTAAGTGAGAAAAAGTAAAGTAAGTAAATAAGTCTTTATTTATAATATGCAAAAGGTTACAACAATACATGTTTGTTCGGCAGCCCCCGCACTAGACTCAGGGCCTGTGTCGTGGAGACTAGAGACAGTTATAACAATAAGGGACTAACATAAAAATCCTAAATAATTTTTGTGCTCGTGTGTGTGTGTGTGTGTGTGTGTGTGTGTGTGTGTGTGTGTAGTATGTGAGTGTGAGTGCATTTAATTACAGGCTGTAAGAATATTTTCGGTTTCGTCATGATTCAAACTCGTTAGCCAGCGTTCAGTTTCTTTTTTCAGTTTTTTGCTTGTCAGATTTTTAATATTTTTTATGTGTTTACAGGATTTATTATAGATGTGCGAGTGGGAATAAGGTGGCAAAGGCTTAGCAAAAGTTGATCTTATAGTGGCAATTGGTATTTTGTATCTGCGTTGTTTGATAAGGTTAGCGAAATCTTTGGAAAAGAGAGTAATTATGTATAAAAAAAGTTATGCTTAGTTTAGTAGTAGGTTATTTTTCCCATGATATTTATTTATATTTTTTATTTGTCCGTTGTTCCAAAGCAATACGGAGAAATCTATATAAATAAAAATGAATCGCCTAAATGAATGTATACGCGCATCAATTCTAAAAGAATTTGATATTATTTGTTTTCTTTATTTTGTCAGCTATAAGGTCTGTAAAAAACTAAAATGTAAAATAAAAATATAAAGTAAAGTTATCCTTCATTTTTTAATTTGTAGTATAAATTGATTCTCTGGTATTACAAAATAAATAATTAAACTCAAATACCGATTCCAATCAAAATACGCTGTAATCTTAATTGGTACTAATCCTCTCGGCACAATTATTTCGTAGTCAAGAGAGTAAATAATTTGCTTGATTGCCTTTCGTTACTAAATTTATTTTAGATAGGTAAATAAAACTAAGATTGTTATCTTTAGTAATTTGAACTATAAAACAAAGTCGCTTTCTCTGTCCCAATGTCCCTATGTCCCTATGTCCCTATGCATGCTTATATCTTCAAAACTACACAATGGATTTTGATGCGTTTTTTTTTAATAGATAAAGTGATTCAAGAGGAAGGTTTTAATGTATAATTCTACGCAGACGAAGTCGCGGGCAGAAGCTAGTTTTAATAATAATAAATAAAATATAAATTAAATAGTATATTAATAGTAAATGTGAAAACTTCGTTCCTTACTTAATTATTGTAAAGAATATTATAAGCAACTTGACCCGACTGCAGCAAAGCCCAAAAAGAGAGTTGTGTGTTTACCACGTATGGCGTATTATGTCCGCTCCTTATTATAATTAGAAATTACCCAAAAAAATATTTATCCGCTTACTGAATTTGATTCTAGGGTAACTTTGTTGCAGAAGATTCAGGTTCCTATTTTTCAGCTACATGTTTTTGCGATCGGTTTTTTATATTTTACAATTATTTATATATTTTTAGTTTTTTAAATTGTCTCATTTAATTCCCGATTCGTGGTTCACCTAGTCTCATAACGCTTCGACTATTTACTCTTGTACAAAAAAAAACTAACCGCCGACCGCCTTTCAATAAGCCCTGCCTTGGCTTGCTGGGTTTAGAGGTTGTTGAACCCGGGACTGGTTACTTGTTACCTGGATTAAATTTATGGTTTCAAATTGTAATGAGTTAAAGATTAAATGCTTTTTTTAGGGTTCTGCCTAATAAAAAAATCTCAAATGCCACGCAAGACAGGCAAAAGAAAAAACGTAATGCGAATAATATTATTAAATTTCATAACGACACTGAAAAATAGAGCACACAGAAAAATCCGAAAAGTAAAGCTATGGCCGGGAATCGAACACGAATCCTCGTCATTCTGTGACGCGTGCACCCCCTACACCACCCATAGAAGGTGGGTAAACCTTCGAATTTTTCTATCTGTTACTAGCTGCCACGTGACCTTGTTACTATGCGAATTTTTGTCGCTAAGCGTCATCTGTTTGAATGATGTGTCTGTACGACACAATTGCGAACTCCCGTGGAACATCTACTGCTCTTATCTTAGTCTAGGGGTCCCTACGGATACACTTCGACCCTCGTGGATCTTTTGTGTAATTACCCCTCCTTCGCACTATTCCATCGCTTTTACCACCTCATTCATGAATTGGGTGATTGGGCGTAGTGGCAGTGCCTTGAAATCTCCTGGTTCAGGGTATCCGATGCCGAGGAGTTTCATTCTTAGTCTGGCGAGGGCATCACATTCGCACATAATTCTGTTCTATTGTTTCAACATCTACTGCTCACCAGGGACGAGAGAACGCTGTTTTTCATATAATAGGTACCATCAAATGAATCAAAAAACACTGTTTATTTTAATACTAGCTGTTGCCCGCAACTTCGTCTGCATATAATTCGTTTATCGCTATCCCACCGAAATTACGCAATCCGTTCTTAGAGGATGCCTACGTCATAGTAGCTTTATGCATGCAAAGTCTCAGCCCGATCGGTTTAAACTTGACAAAGTTTCATACAAACTTTCATCCCCTATTTTATCCCCCTGGGGGATCAAAATCATATCGTATTTTTTCCCGTAGAACTGAACACATAAATCCCGTTTTTCTCCCTTGGGAATTTCCAAAAAGCATTAAAACATTATTTTACTATTATAATCACCTACTTCTATGCCAAATTTGAAGAGTCTAGTAATTATAGTTCATAGGATTTCGTTAAGCTGAATATATAAATCCCGTTTTTTTCCTTATCCCGTGGGAATTTCCAAAAATCCTGAAATTAGTTTCTTAGTTTTGTAATCACCTACTTTTGTATCAAATTTGAGGAGTCTACTTATTATAGTTACTGTGATAGCGTCACTCGGAATCAAATATATAATTCCCGTTTTTTCCTTATCCCGTGGGAATTTCCAAAAATCCTTTCTTAGCGGATGCCTACGTCATAACATCTACCTGCATGCCAAATTTCAGCCCGATCCGTCCAGTGGTTTGGGCTGTGCGTTGATAGATCACTATGTCAGTCAGTCACCTTTGAGTTTTATATATATAGATTTCACGGAATCCTCACTGGTCGAGTCCAACTCGCACTTGACCGGATCCAATCCGCGAAAAAAGCATAAACCTTAATCCGAAAACTTCTTAGCACATTTATTTGATTAAATGAAAACCCACGCCATTAAAATTTTACGACCTTTCTAGTTTATTACTGGAACTACTTAGTTTCAACGTAATACGGCGCATTTTGCAATTTCCTTGGGAAAAATCCACGGTGTCTGTCTCTCGTATTTTCTGGGGACAATGTGAGATGCGATGGGAAAGCAATAAAATTTATGCGGCGCAAGCGACGCACGGCTTCTAGATAAAGATGGGTTTGGGGTGACCGCGCTTTTTGCATTAATAGGATATTTATATATTTCTGATACTACATTTTTATTTTATTTTATTAATTACTTTTATCTGAACTAGGGTAGGTATTCTGTACTAAGTATCTAACTCAGACTCAATTAAATATGAGATCAAAATAAACTATGATAAAATCTAAAAGTTAACTAACATGATTTCTACAATTTTCGCTGATTAGGGAAGGGCTTTTGCCATCTGCGCGGGAAAAGAAAGCAAATGGTACATTCTATGAAATTAAACAAAGTACCGACAAATCACTTTCAGCCAAGTATCTACATGGACAGAGCCCCGGACTGTTCTTCCAAAACGGACACTAGTACTGGCGCTAGCGTCGGGTTCACTCGGGAGACAAAAAACTACGCTCCAACACCGCCTAGAGTGTGCGTTATAAGTGGCAACTTTTCCAGCTTACAAAAAATCACTGAGCGCTCACTTAGTGACTGTGATTGTTTTCATTACCGCATACCTGGCGGAGGAATTGAGCAACTATTTAGTGGACTAAGCAAAAAACTAGAAAACTTTACCTTTAATGATTTTTGTATTATTTGTATCGGTGGGAAGGACTTCACTGTGACATCTAACTACACCAACTTCATTGTATTTATCAGAACGGAACTACAAAAAATACAGCATACAAACGTCATAATATGTTTACCGACTTTTAAACTCAGTTATAGGGCTAATGTATTTAATAGAAGGGTGGAATATTTTAATCAATTGTTGTACCTAGATAATTTACTATATGAATACGCTTACATTCTAGACTCTAACAAAAATTTGACATATTCGAACTATATGTTTGCGAGGGACCTGGGAACAATTAATAACAGAGGACTTTTCGTAATGTTTGGGGATGTTGCCGACCTCATAAATGAAATTGATGGATCCTCCTACACGTGTGACATAACTTATGATGCGATTCCATGTAAATCTGAGCCCAATACAAATGGCAACAGCTCTTCAATAGAGGAACAGCCACCTCAGGGACAACCCCTCCAGCAGTCCTTTCGTTGCCAACTATTCTTTTAATATCATGCATCAGAACATTGCGGGAGCTCTTGGAAAACTAGACTACATTGAATTATCGCTTCAGAATTTGTCTAATGTTAATAAACATATAAATGTGTTATGTCTGTCCGAGCATTTTATGCAAGTTAAAAATGAATGTAACATTATTCTTAATGGTTTTAAATTGGTAGCAAGTTACTGTCGTAAAAAAATAAATAGGGGTGGAACATGTATTTTGCTGAGGGGAGACATTGACTTCAAACCTCTATCGTGGATTAAGGACATATGTGTTGAGAGGATTTTTGAGTGCTGCGGTGTTGACATACCCTCATATAATATTACCGTTGTATGCCTATATCGAGTGCCGGGAACGGATTTGGAATTGTTCTTTGTAAACCTTCACAAGCTACTACACACTCTTACAAAATCACAGAAACACTCTAAACGCGTAATAATTTGCGGCGATTACAACATAAATCGAGTAAATACAAGTACTTTCAATATAGAATTTGAGCAAATATTGCAGAACTATAATTTCAGTCTACAAATAAATGAGCCAACGCGCATTACGGCCATGTCTAACACATGTATTGACAACATTGCTATTAATTTCAAGAATAAAGTTACATGTGAAGTGCATAATTTGAATCTCTCGGATCACACTGCACAAACAATATCTGTACCGGTCAAACCGGTTAAATCCGTGAGCTATTGGTACGAATGGAAACGTGATTTCTCACACGAAAATCGTAAAAAGTTTCAACAAGCTATAAGTAGCTTATCATTCTCGGATGTTATCGAATGTGTTGATACAAATGATTTTCAATGATTTTCATGATCTAGTGACTCTATTTTTTGAACTATGTTTTCCTTTGGTAAAAGTGAAAATCAAAGCAACTTGCAAACCAAAGTGGATTACAACGGGACTAAAACGAGCTTTAAAAACTAAACGAATTTTATACTATAAATCCATTCGTTCATCTGACGACACTGTTAAGCGAAACTATAAACAGTATTCATCGCTATTAAAAAAATGCATAAAAAGGTCACATCGATTGCAAAACCATAATTTTATACATAGGGCAGACAATGTAGTGAAAGCGGCTTGGTCAATTATCAATCGCCATATGGGAAATCGTCAACCGGCACATTTCCCTGACAAACTGATTTTCGAGGGTCAAAATGTTAGTGATGTAAGAGAAATGACAAGTAAACTAAATCATCAATTTACTACGGTAGCAGATGGCATAGATGGCAACACAAACAAAGCCTACAATTATAGCATAGATAGCGTAAGCTCAACGATATACTTACAACCAACAACTCCTGTAGAGGTTGAAGGAGTGATTGCGTCACTGAGAAACTCTAAAGCAGTTGGTTACGACGAATTACCAACGACAATTATAAAAGAAAATTCAAAAGTGTTTGCATATGTCCTCAGTCACTTGATTAATTTGTCTATGAGCGAGGGTATCTTTCCCGAAAGGTTAAAGCTTTCTGTTCTTAAACCTATTTTCAAAAAAGGGGACGTAACTGATCCATCAAACTATAGACCTATAGCGCTTATCCCAGTGATATCGAAAATTTTCGAAAAAATCATGTGTAAAAGAATGTCAGGTTTCATAGAAAAACATAATATTTTATCGCAACATCAATTTGGTTATCGAAAAAATAAATCTACCACATTGGCTATCCTGGAACTTATGACGAGTATACTCGGATGCAGAAATAATAGGACACCGGTGGTTGGCATCTTCATGGACATGTCGAAAGCCTTTGACAGAGTCTCTCATAATATTCTGCTAACTAAACTGTATCTATATGGAATTAGAGGAAACTGTTATGAATGGATTAAAACTTATTTAGGCCAGCGTATGCAGTGTACAGAAATAGCAAAATACGATGACACCACGGAAACACTTGTAAAATATAGATCTGATTACATGCATGCTACATCTGGTGTCCCCCAAGGCAGTGTCCTTGGACCATTGCTGTTTCTCATTTACATTAACGACTTGCCAACACTTACCAAACATAGGGTTACCTTATTTGCAGACGACTGCTCAATAGTGATACAGGGGAAAGAAACACAGAACTACGAGGATACCATTAACCGGGTCTTTACGGACGTAACTTCATGGCTGGTAGACAATAACTTAAAGGTGAACCTACTCAAGACTAAGTTCATGGAGTTTTATGCACCGCAGGGAAAACCAAAAGAAATAAAACTTAATTATGACGGCTACTCAATCGAACGCGTATCATCTATTCGCTTTCTAGGTGTTGTTCTTGATTGCCATACGAACTGGAGAGAACACACTGAGATGTTGATTGGGAAGTTGAATAGGTTTGTGTTTGCTCTGCGACGGATCTCTCAACTCTCATCACAAAAAACTGCCCTTCTGGCATTTAATGGGCATGTGATGTCAAATTTGCGATATGGATTGATACTCTGGGGTAACTGTTGTACTGTTCGAAGAGTTTTTCAATTACAAAAGAAATGTGTTAGAGCTATATGTGGTGCACAACAAACGGAACCCTGTCGACCCCTCTTTCATAAACTTAAAATAATGACATTACCCTCATTATACATCTATGAAATTTGTCTATTTGTAAAGACCAATATGAGCCTTTTCAAAAGTAAAGCATCCTTGACAAAGCATCTGTCTCGCCGCGGCGCTCTTCTGTGCTATCCTTCGCGGTCAAAAACAGCTTGTTTTAGTAAAAGTGTTCTATGTATGTTGATAAGAGTGTTTAATAATCTACCCATAGAAATAAGAAATTCTGACATGCCTGAGTATAAATACAAATTACGTAATTTTTGTTTGGATAAGTGTTATTATAGCATTAAAAATTATCTAAATCCAATAAACGAATAGCCTTGCATTAGACCTGTTAACACAATAATTAAATAACTAATATACTTCTGAATTTGACATAATGTAATATTTTAATCTGATTGAATAATCTGATTGATAATGATTTTTAATTTGATTGATAATGATTTTTAATCTGATTTGATTTGATTTGCATTCACAAATGTTATAATGACCTTGTAGCCCTAGTTTATAAGTAATATTTGCATGCTTGTTTAAGTAAAACATGTGAAACTCTTTTCTTTCATACCACCATATATGTACCATGTTTTATGCACATAAATGATTATTATTAGATATGTTTTTTCTTTACTTCCAGACCAGCATGAAAGAAACTGATAACTGGAGATATTTACAAAAAATCGGGACTCAGGAGACAATTACTGGTTATGCTTTTATTTGTGGAGTTTTCTGTGACTGAATGGTGAATGATATCTTAGATACACTTAAACCGACAAAAAAAACAAAAATTATCGTCGACACATTCTTAATTCACCTTTACGTGTTAACTTGAACAAAGTTAAAAAAATATTTTTTTTTTTTAGAAAACATTGTCACCCTATTGTCAAAATTATGTGTGTTACAGAGCAGTGACTCAAAGGGAGATAAAAATAATTCCACTTCGCTGAACTGAACTCTTCACGCTACCTACTCGCTTAGGGTGTATACACGTTGAACTAAAAGCAGGACATGGAAGTATCCGAGTAGGTAAAGATTTTTTGTATATCCTTCTACGCTGGTCTGGGAGCAAAGAAAAAACATAGAATGTACCAGTTGCTTCTCTTCCCGCGCAGATGGTAAAATCTCATCGAGGGAATGGGCCGAAATGTTAGGAATCATGTTGTAGGCGATGTGGCTAGCAACCCATCACTATTTTATTCCCCTTACCATCCATACGCCCACAATTATGCTAAACGTGGTCTTCAGGTCTTGTTACTTTAAAGTGTCTACCCCGTAAGGGATAAAGACGTGACATAACTTCTGTAATTTAAATACGCACTAGGAGTTGCCCTCGACTTTATCCACGAATAATTAAATATAGCTTATGTTAATCTGGAGAGAACATGGCATTCTAAGATTCCTTTATAATGGCCTAGTAATTTTTCAGAGTTCATTCGTTACCGTTCTAACTGTAGGCACATTATGAGACTGACCAACTAACTTCATGGATCCTAAACAGTGATTTAGGTGAGAAAGAGGTCAATCGCTGGTTAGTTTAAAAAAAAGGAAAGAGAAAAAATAAAAAAGAAGTTGGCTTAAGAGATCTAATATTTATAATAATTTTTAATATTTATTATAATTTTTTTTTCCTGCGACATTGGAGACATCTCCAATTAATTTATTTGACGGTAGAGGCGTTTTACACCTCCACTGAACTTATTGTTATTATTTTGTTTTCTTTGTTTTTTATTTTTGACTAGTAGAGACTTCATACATCTCTACTATTTTTATAATAATATAATTTAAGGCTCGGGGACCTTATACATCCCTTTTATAAATGTATTTAATTTAAGTAGAACTTAAGTATTCTTACCGTATTTTATTTTGAAAAAATGACTCTGCCAAGTTTCTTGCGGCGCATTCTTCTTGGCAATGATGGTCTTTCCGAATGTGCTGGTAGTTTCAAAAAGACATGTAAAAGAGCCCCTGGCGGCCAATTTGCAAAAATAAATTTTCATTTTCATTTTCATTTTTAATAATGATTTTACATACATACATAAATATATCACGTCTTTATCCCTTACAGGGTAGTCAGAGCCTGAGGTAACAAAACCCAAAGGAAAGGAAAAGGGAATCAAGATAGTGATGGGTTGCTAGCCGCATCGCCTATAACATGATTCCTAAGAATTTCGTCCATTCCCACAATGAAAAGTCCATCGTGGGACTGGTCGAAATTCTTAGGAATCTGCGTGGGACGAGAAGCAACTGGTAAATTCTATGTTTTTTTTTTACTCCCAGACCAGCATGGAAGTATTTTTTTTTTTTTTTTTTTTTTTTTTTATATGAATAGGAAGGCAAACGAGCAAGTGGGTCACCTGATGGTAAGTAATCACCACTGCCCATAGACACCCGCAACCCCGGAGGGATTGCAGATGCGTTGCCAACCTAGAGGACTAAGATGCAATGCCTCTTGTGCCCGTAATTTCCCCGGCTATCTTACTCTCCACACCGGAACACAGCAGTGCAAGCACTGCTACTTAGCGGCAGGATTAGCGAGTAAGATGGTGGTAACGATCCGGACGGACCTTGCACAAGGCCCTACCACCCGCAAAACAACTTTTATAACACTTATAAAAGTTTGTGTGTATGCAGCCTTACAAAATACTTTATGATTCGAATAAACTCATTCAAACACTCGTCAAATAGATCGGAATCAGAAAACTTGATTCTTATATACGGAATATTTACATACATATATACATAAATCACGTCTTAACCCTTACGGGGTAGACAGAGCCTGAGGTGACAAGACCTAAAACTTTACATAAGCATCAAATATCACTAAGGGCCTTTTTCACCACTCACTGTTAAGTTTCTGTTATCTTAGCTGTTATCTATGTCTAGCTGTTACCTGCAACTTCGTCTGCATACAATTCGTTTATCGCCATCCCGCAGGAATAATAAATAATAAGCAATTTTCCGGGATAAAAAGCCTACGTGTTATTCCAGACTATAATCTATCTATGTTCCAAATTTCATCCAGATCTGTCGAGCCGTTCTAGAGTAACAAACATCCATACTTACAAACTTTCGCGTTTATAATATTAGTAGGATATGACGTCTCTATCTGTGTCGTAGTAAAAAGTAGAGACGGAATCTAGTAACGGATCTAATCGTCATTATTACGCTGACCAAAAGCGCAAAGGTTCTCAAAGAGTTCCGTTGCAATTCAATGCATAGGTTGCTCAAAGGCAGTGGTTCGCAACCTTTCTAATACACTCCGCGTTTTCGTATGTATGGGGAGATCAACAATTCAACAGGAGAAACTAGTGGCTGTAGAATGTAATTTTAGTCTAGCTTGAGAAAATATTTATACTAGCTATTTCTCGCGACTTTGTTTGCAAAGAATTTCCACCACAAGGTTCAATCTTATCAAAGTTTACTTTTATACTGGTCTGGGAGCAAAGGAAAAACTTAGAATGTACCAGTTGCTTATCGTCCGACGCAGATGGTAAAAAATTGTTACTTAAGGCCCTGTCTACCCCGTAAGGGATATAGACGTGATTTGTGTTTGTGTATGTATGTATGTCTATTGTAACTTTGTGTTCGCGTTTGTTTATGTATATATGTAAACTCTTTACAAATCAAAATTAATAAACGCGTACAATCATGCTAAAAGTGGCCTTTAGGTTTATTACCTCAGGCTCTGTCTACCCCGTATATAGACGTGATTTGTATATGTATGTATTTTAGAGACAATCTTACTTATAGTTATTGTGTATTACAATACTATAAATAAAATTGATATTAGGAAACCCACCGGCATCCAGTTACATTCTATGGCTGGATGATAGCACGTTTGAGATCGAACCGCATCGCGAGCCTGAGATTGAGATGCGTTGCAAATAAAGTGTACACAAAGTTTTATGTATAAAATGTACCAAAGGTTGCGTTTCCGTGGATTTCAAAAGTAAAATTTTAATCTATCTCTACTTCTATACTAATAATATTATAAAGAGGAAAGATTTGATTGTTTGTTTGAATTGAATAAGCTTTGAAACTACCGGACCGATTTGAAAAATTCTTTCACCGTTAGAATCCTAGGTTATTCCTAATTAATATAGGCTGTTTGATTCTGCGCGGATGGATGCTAGTATTTTTTAACACACACACACATATCACGTCTATATCCCTTACGGGGTAGACAGAGCCTTTGGTATTAAGACCTAAAGGGCACAATTAGCATAATTGTGGGCATATAGGTGGAAAAGGGCTATAACATGATTCCTAAAATGTTCGCCCAATTCCCTCGATGGGATGAATTTACCATCTGCGCGGGCAGAGAAGGAACTGGTACATTCTATGTTATTTCTTTGCTTCCAGACCAGTATGGAAGAGACCAGTATTTTTTAATATCCTACTAATATTATAAACGCGAAAGTTTGTAAGTATGGATGGATGGATGGATGTTTGTTACTCTTTCACGCCAGAACGGCTGGACAGATCTGGATGAAATTTGGAACATAGATAGATTATAGTCTGGAATGACACATAGGCTCCTTTTTATTCCGGAAAATTGCGTAATTCCTGCGGGATGGCGATAAAAAAATCTATGCAGACGAAGTTGCGGGGAACAGCTAGTATTTTCAAATTTGTAAGCCATGGTACTCTAGTGGTTTGACCTATGGTCTTCCAAGCAGAAGGTCGTGGGTTCAAACGCCGTTAGTTTTGTGGATTTATGTGTGAAATTTCGTTTGAAATTTATTATTTTAAACCTTTCGGTGTAGTAAAACATCCTGAGGAAACCTGCATAATCTGCGAGCCAATAAAAAGTAATAATAATAAATAATAATAATAAATATCTTGGGACAAATTACACCAATTGACCCAGCCCCAAACTAAGCAAAGCTTGTGCTATGGGTACCAGGCAACGGATAAACATACTTATATAATGTAGATAAATACATACTTATATACATACAACATCCATGACTCGGGCACAAGCATTCGTATTCATCATACAATTGTCTGCCCCTACCGGGATTTGAACCCAGGACCTCTAGCTTCATAGTCAGGGTCACTAACCACTAGGCTATCCGGCCGTCGTTTGTGTAAAGTTCCCATTTCGCACTGACAACGCATGGGAACTACAGTGCAATCCCTCTTATTGTAAGACAAGGCCTGTGCCTAGCAATGGACCATATTTAAAAGCTGACGTTTCCGCGAGATGGTGATAAGAAAATTCTACGCACACAGAGTCGCGAGAGACAGATAGTTTTTTAATAAATTTATTTTCCACTAGCTTTTGCCCGCGACTTCGTCTGCGCAGATAACGTCAGAGAACGTGACGATATATCCCATACATCTACTCATGTCTCCCAGTACCTATAAGGTTTTTATTTCTTATCCCGTGGGAAATTCGGAAAATCCCTTAGAACACCTACGTGATCCTCTAGGAATGTTAGTTACTAATTAGTGTCTTAATTACTAACCTCGTCTTTTTATCCCATGGGAAATTCGAAAAAATCCTTTGTAGCGCCACCTTTATACTAAGCAAGGAATAATATGTAAGTATGCCAAATTTAATGTCCGTAACTTTATTGGAACAACATTTCGGGATTTTCCAATCCCGCAGGAAAATCGGGATAAAAAGTATTCTATGCCCGTTTCCTGGTTCTAAACTATCTCCCCACCAATTTTCAGCCAAATCGGTTCAGCCGTTCTTGAGTTATAAATAGTGTAACTAACACGACTTTCTTTTTATATATATAGATATAATATATATAATATAGATTTACTTTGTTATCACAACAATGCAGTACATTAGGTTTAATATATGTTCCATAAGACATTCTCATTGTGCAACTGCCAGACTTGAACCCCAGACCTCCGCTCGTAAGTCTCCGAGATAGTAATCTCTACGCTACCAAGTACACAAATTAAAATATATCGTAGCTCGTAGCTGTTTCGTAGAGCTGCTACGGTTCTCGTAGCGGAAACGTAGCGGTGTTTGAATTAGTTACGTCCTAAGATTAATTTTAAATTGTATTTGATTACTTTATTGCAATGAAATGTTATTTGTTTTTGGTTTTGCATATAACTAACTTTTTTTTTTTTTTTTTTTTTTTTTTTTTTTTTTTTTTTTTTTTCACATTATCCGTTTCGAGGATGGTTTCAAGATCCTGCCTATTTTTACGCTTTGGTACTAAACAAAAAAAAACCAATATAAATTGTTTTAAACTTCAAGCTGTTCGCTAAATCTACCCAAAACCCGTTCTACGGCGCTTTGCAGCAAGAATTGATATAAGATGTCAGGTAAAATATACAATAATATTTCACTCGAACTAAGAACTCTTCATACGAAACTATTTCTAAAAAAAACTCAATAAAATGGTTAATATTATAGAAAAATATTTTCATAATTTAAATGATTTTTTTGACACATAATTTTATTCTGAATTCTGGTGGAATGTATAATTTAATGTTAAAAATCATCAATGAGGCATTTATTATTATTAAAGAAAGAAAGAAGACATTTATTCCTTTTTGCAAGACACACAAGTATAAGAGGATATACACAATTTTATAGCAAAAAAAAACAAGAAAAAAAACAGACATTAAAAATAGATGCTCAGCGTTGTGTGTCTTCGCAAAAGTGAAACGGTCGCTGGCTCTGCATTACGCTGAGGTGTTAGACACCTGCAGCACTGATTTTCAGCCACGGATTACTAGATATTTTATTTGAATTTTTGCATATCACTGTTGTGGTGAACTGTAATGGTCGTATTTTTTTTTTATGTAACACCTGTAAAATTCTTATAGTTCTTTCAAATAAAAACTTTTGACTTTGACTTTGATTTTGACAAATATGAATTTCATACCGATGGGTAGTCTTTATATTTTTTGCTGTGTTTATTAAATTGTCTCGTCTACGAAATCAATGCGCATGAGAACGAAAAAAATACTGATGACGTCTCGTTTGTGAAAAAAACTGGGTAAATTTAATTTCAAATTCCACAAAAGGTATTCGTAATCAAATATAAATACTCGTGTACAAAGTACATGAGCCGCTTAACATCGTTAGCAGACAAAAAGTCATTATTTAGATATTTTTCCATGTCGCTAAAAACCTTTAAATAAATACCATTGTTTATTACATGTAACGTATATAACATAATGTATATACATACATACATACATACATACACAAATCTTTATCCCTTACGGGGACAGAGCCTAAGGTAACAGGTTAGGCCGCATTTAGCAAGATTGTTCGCGTATAGAAATTGGAATCAAAATAGTGATGGGTTGCTAGCCTCATCGCCTTTAACATGATTCTTATGATTTTCGCCCATTCCCTGGATGGGCTTTTACCATCTGCGCGGGTAGAGAAGCAACTGGTACATTGTATGTTTTATTGCTCCCAGACAAGCACGGAAGAAATAATAATATAGTGTAAAACTCATTATCATTTTCTATATTTGTTTCCGCCACCTACTTAAACTGTCTCCTATTATTTTTCTGTCTTATTGGTTGTCTGGTAGAGATCGCTATTAAGCGATAAGACCGCCTATTGTCTTCTTTGTTCTTTGTTTCTGTATTGTTTTGTTCTGATTTGTGGTGTTCAATATAGAGTATTTGTATTGTATTGTATCTATCTTATATCTTTTAACGAGCAATTCTTGTACATCACTACATAGTATAAAATAAATTCGCTTTCTCTGTCCCTATGTCCCTATGTATGCTTATATCTTCAAAACCACACAACAGATTTTGATGCGGTTTTTTTTAATAGATAGAGTGATTTAAGAGAAAGGTTTATATGCATAATACATGCATAATATACCGTGCGAAGCCTTGGCGGGTCGCTAGTAAGTTTATAAATATAATGAATCTCGGAAACGGCTGTAATCTATCTATACATATAAAATTCAAAGTCCTGACTGACTGACTGACTGACTTAACTATATATCAACGCACAGCCCAAACCACTGGACTTAGAGACTTGAAATTTTGCACATAGATACCTTATATAATGTAGGCATCCACTAAGGAAGGATTTTTGGAAATTCCCACGGGATAAGGAAAAAACGGGAATTATATATTCGACTCCGAGTGATGCTATCTCAGTAACTATAATAACTAGACTCTTCAATTTTGATACAAATGTAGGTGATTACAAAACAAAGAAACTAATTTCATGATTTTTGGAAATTCCCACGGGATAAGGAAAAAAACGGGATTTATGTATTCAGTTTAACGAAATCCTATGAACTATAATTACTAGACTCTTCAAATTTGGCATAGAAGTAGGTGATTATAATAGTAAAATAATATTTTAATGATTTTTGAAAATTCCCACGGGATAAGGAAAAAACGGGATTTATATATTCAGTTCTACGGGATCGATTTTTCGTTTTACTGGTCGTATAAAACTGAAATTTGGCCTTCAGGTTCCTTTGGGGAGTGTAGGGGAGCACTAAAAAAAGGATTTCCCGAAATTCCCACGGGAACGGGAAAAACGGGACTTTTCATTTTACTGGTTGCAGAAAGCTGAAATTCGGCATGTAGATTGCTTCGGGAGTGTAAATGAGCATTTAAGATAGTACTTTCCAAAATTCCCACGGGAACGGGAAAATATTTGTTTACAAAGAAATACTGCGGTAGGCATAATATGGCTAGAAACTTGAAATTTGGCACACATATACCTTGAGTATCCTAGAGGTGCACTAAGAAGGTACTTTTCGAAATTCCCACGGGATAGGGAAAAACGGGATTTTTCGTTTTACTGGTCGTAGAAAGATGAAATTTAGCATTTAGCTTCCTTAGGGAGTGTAAGGGAGCATTAACAAAGGATTTCCTAACATTTTTACGGGAACGGGAAAAACCGGGATTTTACGTTTTACCTACTGGACACAAAAAGTTGAAATTTGTCACGTAGGTTTATTCGGGAGTGTAGGGGAACACTAAAACGGGAAAAAACGGGATTTTACGTTTCCAGACGAAACAGCGGAAGAAAGAGACAACATTTATAACGTGTCTTTCTTTAAAGGCTTTAAGTGTACCTACTCCGAAAGCACTCCCCAAAATTTTCACGGGAACGGGAAAAAACTTATTTTTTCGTTTTACATCTTAGCGCGTAACTACGAAGTCGCGGGCAAAAGTTATTTGGGGTAGGTATATTTTAGGACAGCCCTATAGGTTAGGTTAGGTTTGTTTTATAAAAATCCTGCAATATTTACAGTTTCAGAAAAATTAAGGCAGCGGGGCAATGCGGGGGCTTGCTTGCATGCTTGCTTGAGTCCTTGCTTTGCATGCTTGATTGCATACTTGCTTTCATGCATGCATGCATGCTTGCTTGCTTGCATGCATGCATGCTTGCGTGCTTACTTGCATGCATGCTTGCTTGCACGCTCGCTTGCATGCATGCTTGCTTGCACGCTTGCTTGCATGCTTGCTTGCCTGCTTGCATGCCTGCTTGCATGCCTGCTTGCATACTTACATGCTTGCAGGTTTGGGTGCTCGCTTGCTTGATTGCTAGCTTCTTTGAAATGCTCATGGTTCACGCGTGCGAAGCCGCGGGCAAAAGCTAGTGATTTTCATAAAATTCGGTACGCAGGGGGTTTTAGGGCGATAAATCTATGTAGCCAGATTCCATTTTTAGAAAACGTATAAAAAATACCTAGCAAAGCGCGTTCGTTCAGGAACTTGTACATAAAACTATTAGCTGTATAGCGCCTGATAATATACTGGCTGATAATGTAATCTATTTACATGTATATTACATGTAGCAACACAGAACGTTGTGCTTAGACATGACATGAACAACTGTGTTTGTTGATTTAGAGCATGGCTGCCCAACCCTAGGCCCGCGGGCCAGAATGTGGCCCGCGATCGAATTTTAAATGGCCCACCGCCCGCGTGAGGAAGTTTCAAACTTGCAAAATCATTCTGCACTAAAAACCCTTTTTTCAGAAAAAATATTTTCAACATCAGAATGATTTGTAGATTTCTGGAAATTGGTACCGAAAGAAGATGATAATGATAATATAAGAAATAACAAAAATACGAACTGTCAGTGGTCATTGGCCCGTCTGTGATTTTTGAATCATCCAATTTGCCCGACTTTTGATAAGGTTGGGCAGCCTTGATTTAGAGACTATTTTCCTATCTGAGTATCTGAATAAGTTTTGGTTAAAGAAAATAATAATATAATAAAGATATTTATTGCCACATCACAAAAAAGACATGACAAAATGAAAAAAATAAAAGAAAAAAAAATTTAAAAAAAGAAAAATTAAAAATGAAAAGTAAGTTTTTGATCCAATTTTGTTTTTGCAATTTGTACTTTTTGTTGAATGTACTTACATTTTTATCTATCATATATCATAGCATAGGTGTACCAAATTTCAAGACAATCTTGCTACTAAAGCGGGTAAATTTTACTTTTAAGGTTTGACGCAAACAAAAAGCGAACAGGCCAAATTTAATAAAACATTTTGTAAACAATCGAAAAACGAGATAAAAACATTTTCAGAACAATTCCAACAACAATAACTAGGAAACCAGAACAATATTTTCACAGTCTAGCCCCAAAATAACCCCAATAAATAATGTATAAAAACAGCAGACAAAATTACAGTATGGCCCGAAAAAACCCAATCATCCAGAGTAAAAAAACATAAATCACTAAGAACAAATATTCATGAAAATGTAAGTCAAGCGCGAGACGGACTTGCTGCCGAAGGGCTCTGCACAGCCGAAAAACCTCGTAAGTCAAAAGACTTGGTCGGCAGCTTAGTGGTTTGACATGACCTACAAGCGAGGATAGTGGGTTTGAACTTCAGCTTTGGTTTTTGAAATGTTAATACGGACAAATAAGTACTCTTAGAATTTAAGTGCTGCCACGCTGGTCTAGGAGCAAAGAAAAAATATAGAATGTACCAGTTGCTTCTCTTTCTGCGCATGGTAAAAGCCCAGCGTAGAAAAAAGTATGCTTAGTTGGTTTGGTCACGTATGGATGAAAGTAGACTAACTAAACAGATCTATATGGGGAGTGTGAATGGTTACGTTGGGAGGGGAAGGCCTAGACGGACGTTCCGAGACCAACTAGGAGACGTTTTGGAAAAAGGTCAGGTCAGGAGTACCCGAAACCGACGAGCATGTATGAAGAGATTGATGAGTGTCACGTGGATGAAGCGAAAGAAGTATGTCAGGATCGTAGCAAGTGGAACAAAGTAGTCTCTGCCTACCCCTGTGGGAAAGAGGCGTGACGGTATGTATGTATGTTAGGTACAGCGCTTACACAGAAGCTGCTAGCGCTGGTCTTCAGCCTGCCCCTGTGGTTCATGCTGGAGTGCCGAGTATTTGAATACGTAACCCTAAAAACCTCGGACATTCGTACTCCCACTGAATACGTCGAGAACTATTCAAAATCCACTCATGCAATATTCATGAATTGCTTACCACTGTCAAACAGCCCGACAAATGTGCATAAACACCACCAAAAACCTTAACAACAATGGAATACGACTAAAACTCGTGAAAGCGAACGTTCACGATAACTTTGTAAATCATAAAGAAGTTACCAATCGATTTGCTACGGATATGATACTTATTTCGTTTCGGTTAAAGCGTGGAATTGACGGTTGTATCGCTTTTTTATGTTTGCAGCCGTTTAAGAGGTGTAAATAGTGTTTTTTTTTGGTAGATTTCGTAGGCAGTTATCATAAGTCTCAACGGCAAATGTGACGTAAGACTTTTTATAGGACTTTTTATTTGGGATATTATAAGCTATCGCATTGGCAACTTTACCACTGTGGTGTCGTGTTCTTGCATATTATTTCTTACAATCAAGACCTACTTTTCTAGCGTTCCGTATCTGAAGGAATAAATAACCTCAGCTAAAAACGTATATTTTACTTAGGCTTGGTTATCTTGCACGTGAGTAGCGGAGTAGCAAGGTAAATAATATATTTTTTTTATTCATTAAAATGGACCTCCGCAAAGTAAAGCCTGATTCAATAAAGTAAGATATGAGATATAGTATGTAAACGTTCGAAATGTACCGATTCGTGAAACTGATCGATTCTTGCGGCCCAGTGGCACCGTAACTGATAGTTTATTCAGTCGTTCGTACACTCAACCAATAAAGCACTAGCCATCTGTCTTTATTTGTTTGCGGCGAGGGCCGGTGGCACTGCCTTTAGTTAGGCAGGCTTTAAAATTTAACTTTAACCATTAAATTTAAAAAAATTAATACACTACGCATTAATCATATCGACGGGGGAGAACCAAGATCTCCTGTCTTGCAAATTTTAATTATTGTAGTTTGAATTCTATTGAGAGAACTAATAGTTCCTATTTTACAAGATAGGAGATCTTGGATCTTCCCCATCGATAAGTCATTAAAAAACAAAAATCATCGGAATCATGTTATTAGGCGATGACCGATGAGGCTAGCAACCCATCACATCATGATTCTATTTACCACCTATACGCTCACAATCTTGCTAAACGTGGCCTGTAGGTCTTGCCTTAGGCTCTGTCTACCTCGTAAGGGATAAAGACGTGATTTGTGTATGCATGTGTCCCACTGTTGAGCAAACGCCTTAAAAGGGTAAAAATGTATAACGAGTAAAAATACACAGTGGGATAAAACTATCTATCTATCTAATCAGCCCACATCCACCCACTGCTGAATAAAGGCCTCTTCATATTTCACGCCACTTTTCCCGATCCCATTCCAGTCTCATCCACAGTTTCCCCATAACTGTATAACACAATTTTCGATGAAACTGTTAACTGTGTGTTTTATTATGTCTACTCTCTATACTCTGTTTTCTGTTGTCCTGTCAATCGTTCGAAGGTTAGCTGGAATTGAATGTTTTTTTAAATACAGTCCAAGGTGACCAAAAAGTTCAACGCACCATACTATTTCTATGGTGTGCCGATATATTTGACCGATTTGGATGCTTCGAACTATAATATGACCCCTTAGGACACCACGGATTGTCTTGCCTAAAGAGCGCTGGCCGCTTCTCGAGGCACGCCGCGCTGAACGACATCATCCGCCGGTCACTTGCCTCTGCCAATGTCCCTGCCTTGTTGGAACCAACGAGCATCGCTAGGGACGACGGCAAGAGACCGGACGGTATGTAAGTAAGTAAGTAAGTAAGTAAATGCTTTATTGTACAAATATAAAGATACAATTTACAAAAAAATAAAAATAACATTAATACATGCACAAAGGCGAACTTATCCCTATAAGGGATCTCTACCAGTTAACCTTTGAGTAGATGAGAGGAGCATTAAACGAGGGACCGACAAAATGAGAGTTTAAAATTCCAGATAGTGAAAGCCACAATAGAGCGTACATATCTAAGTACAATAAACAAAACATAAAATACTACTAAATATCATTACACACATGCATACATACAAAATACAATAAGAGTACACACACAATATCTAAGAAGATGGTGTGAGCCACATCTTCCTCAAGCCTTCCTTGAACGACGCCACGGAGGCAGACTGCCTAATGGAGGTCGGTACCGATTCGGTATGTCTATGATTCCGTGGAGTGTGGGACGTGTGCTGGTGTGGGATGCAACGTGCGTAGACACACTAGCCTCGTCTCACCTTCGCGGAACCACGAGTAGAGCAGGCGCGGCTGCAGAAGCGGCCGAATCAGCCAAGGTAAATAAATATAGGGGTCTCAGCACCGAATACAACTTTGTCCCTTTCGGTGTTGAGACCCTTGGTCCGTGGGGTCCTAGCGCTATTAGCCTCTTCAAAGATATTTCGAAGAGGCTAATAGACGCTACGGGTGACCGCAGAGCTGGCAGCTTCCTTGGACAGCGTATTAGTATCGCCGTCCAAAGGGGGAATGCTGCCAGCGTCTGTGGTACTATGCCACGGGGGCCCCTCCTTTTTTAATTATTTTACTTTAAGATTAGTTTTAGTTTAGTTTTTAATTCGTTTTTAATTTAATAGTTTAATTTGTATCAATTACCATTTATGTAATTTTTATTGAATGAATATATATATGACGCTGACTAAACAGTTACTACATGAACTTTTCTATTTTGAATACTTGAAGTTTTTTGTTTGTCGATTTTTTTTAAAAGAAGCTCGCATTATTTCGTTTTAAGTTTTAACTGATATTAACCCTTAAACGACAGTTAAGTTCCACCGGCCCGTTGATTCACTGCCTAACTCCGCAGGCGGCGCTGAGAGCCGGTGGTCGCTGTTGATACAACCCTTCTTGAGCTCAAACAACTTGAACGTAGAGGCGGAGTTTGGACTTTTTCAATAAACATACATAAACATACTAGTGGCGAGGCGTCCCATAGAACTCGATTCCCACCGGCTTGCCTATTTTAGGGCGGTTGGGCACTTTATTATGCAAAATTAGAGGAAAAGGCTAGTTCAATTACCTATGCGCCACTAATACATACATACATAAATCAGGTCTTTATCCCTTACGGGGTAGACAGAGCCTAAGGTAACATGTACCTACAGGCCACATTTAGCAAGATCGTGGTGGTATAGGTGGAATATGGAATCCAATGGCTATGAAGCTTGAGGTCCCGGGTTCGATCCCCGGTCGGGGCAGATATTTGTATGAAAAATACGAATGTTTGTTCACGAGCCTTGGATGTTTAATATGACTGTATTTAAGTATGTATTTATCTATATAAGTATGTTTATCCGTTGTCCAGTATCCATATTACAAGCTTTGCTTAGTTTAGGGCTAGGTCAATTGGTGTCAATTGTCCCAAGATATCATTATTATTATTATTATTATATAAATAGTGATAGGTTACTAGCCTCATCGCCTATAACATCATTTCAATGATTTCCGCCCATTCCCTCGATGGGCTTTTACCATCTGCGCGGGTAGAGAAGCAATTGGTATATTCTATGTTTTTTCTTTGCTCCCAGACCAGATGAAAGTTAAATAAAGCTCAATACTATACATACAGTCAAGTGTATTAATATGTATCTAGACAAAGTTTCAAAAATAAGTACCATACGCTCTTACGCCAGCGTAATAAGGTTGTGGGACATATTTTTGAGAAGTTCCTATCGATACTTATTTTTGCACTTGACCGTACATAAATCACGTATTTATCCCTTACGAGGTAGACAGAGCCTAAGGTAACAAGACCTAAAGGCTACGTTTAGCATGATAGTGGGGGTATAGGTGGAAAAGGGATTTAAAATAGAGATGAGCTGCACCATCTGCGCGAAAAGAGAAGCGACTGGTACATTCCATGTCTTTTGTTTGCTCCTTGACTAGACAAGCATCAGTCGTTCAGGGAAGGTTTGAAGAAGATGTGGCTCGCACCACCTTCTTAAATTAATGGAAATATTCCTTTGTTTATTGCGCTCTTTATTTATTTACTAGCTTTTGCCCGCGGCTTCGCACGCGTGAACCATGAGCATTTCAAAGAAGCAAGCAATCAAGCAAGCGAGCAAGCGAACCTGCAAGCTTTCAAGCAAGCATGCAAGCATGTAAGTATGCAAGCAGGAATGCAAGCAGCAGGCATGAAAGCAGGCAAGCAAGCATGCAAGCAAGGATGCAAGCAAGCATGCAAGCAAGCGTGCAAGCAAGCACTCAGCGAGAATGCATGAACCTGAACATGAAGCAATCAAGCAAGCGAGCAACCAAACCTGCAAGCTTTCAAGCATGCATGCAAGCATGTAAGTATGCAGGCAGGCATGCAAACAGGCATGCAAGCGAGCAAGCGAACCTGCAAGCTTTCAAGCAAGCATGCAAGCATGTAAGTATGCAAGCAGGCATGAAAGCAGGCAAGCAAGCATGCAAGCAAGCGTGCAAGCAAGCACTCAGCGAGAATGCATGAACCTGAACATGAAGCAATCAAGCAAGCGATCAACCAAACCTGTAAGCTTTCAAGCATGCATGCAAGCATGTAAGTATGCAAGCAGGCATGCAAGCAGGCATGCAAGCAGGTATGCAAGCAGGCATGCAAGCAGGCATGCAAGCAGGCATGCAAACAGGCATGCAAGCGAGCAAATGAACCTGCAAGCTTTCAAGCAAGCATGCACGCATGTAAGTATGCAAGCAGGCATGAAAGCAGGCAAGCAAGCATGCATGCAAGCAAGCATGCAAGCAAGCGTGCAAGCAAGCACTCAGCGAGAATGCATGAACCTGAACATGAAGCAATCAAGCAAGCGAGCAACCAAACCTGCAAGCTTTCAAGCATGCATGCAAGCATGTAAGTATGCAAGCAGGCATGCAAGCAGGCAAGCAAGCGTGCAAGCAAGCACGCAAGCATGCATGCAAGCAAGCATGCATGCAAGCAAGCATGCAAGCATGCATGAAAGCAAGTATGCAATCAAGCATGCAAAGCAAGGACTCAAGCAAACATGCAAGCAAGCCCCCCGCATTGCCCCGCTGCCTTAATTTTTCTGAAACTAAATATTGCAGGATTTTTATAAAACAAACCTAACCTAACCTATAGGGCTGTCCTAAAATATATCCTAAATTTTTTTTTTTTTTATTATTATTATGAACTGACCAGTGATTGACCTCTATCTCACTTGGTGGAAGGTGCAGATGAGGCCAAAGGTGTAACTCACTGGTTCAGTAATAGCCTATTCACTCTAGCCTTGAAGAGCCCTAGGTTGTATCTGTCCGGAAATACGCGAACGCGGAAATAGCGAATTCCATTCCCTAGCAGATCGCATTAGGAAGGATGAAGCAAACCGCCTCGTGCGGGCCAATGGTATGTTGACAACAAATGGGTGATAGCTTTATCTAGCTTAATCTTTATCGCTATCCCGCAGGAATTACGCAATTTTCAATATGTGTTATTCCAGACCTATAATCTATCTATGTTCCAAATTTCATCCACATCTGTCCGGCCGTTCTGGCGTGAAAGAGTAACAAATATCCAAACATCCATACAAACTTTCACATTTATAACATTAGTAGGACATATTTTACTAATTTTACTAATAATTTGATTTCTTACCTGCAATCACAAATCTCAACGTAATAAATAGTAGTAATAGTACCCACTTAGTAGTAATATATTCATCATCATCATCATCATATATCCCTCGGGAACCGTTCATTTTTCCGGGATAAAAAGTAGCCTATGTGTTATTCCAGACTATAATCTATCTATGTTCCAAATTTCATCCAGATCTGTCCAGCCGTTCTGGCGTGAAAGAGTAACAAACATCCAAACTCACAAACTTTCACATTTATAATATTAGTAGGATTTTATGTAGTATATTTTATTGATATATATTATAGATAGTATAAAGTAGTTTATTGACTGGTAGGTTTTAGGAGTTTATGTATTATATTCGGTAAAGTTATGTATTGTGGCTCTCAGTGTTTGCAATTTTTAAACTCACTCGTCCATCCCTAATATAATACTCCTTTCATCCACTCAAAGGTTGACTGGAAGAGATCCCTTAAAGGGATAAGTCCGCCTTTGTACATGTATCTCAGTGTTTGTCAATTGTATTTGTCTTGTTTATTTTGCACAATAAAGAGTTTACATACATACATACATACAAGCAAGATACGGTAAGGGTCTTTGCTATTTGAAAAGTATGGTAAGTTTGCAGCCTAACAAGACCCATAGGCCACGCTAGCCATGATTGTGGGCGCATAGGTGAAATCAAAATAGTGATTGGTTGCTAGCCGCATCGCCTATAACATGGTTTGTAAGGTTTAAGAAGAGAAGCTGATAAAAAAAATGTGATAGCTTTTATATATTATCTATATCTATATCTATATCTATACCTATATCTATACTCTATACTAATATTATAAAGAGGAAAGATTTTGTACCTATTTTTGTATGTTTGTATGTTTGTAATGAATAGGCTCAAAAAGTACTGGGCCGATCTGGATGAAATTTGGAACATAGATAGATTATAGTCTGGAATAACACATAGGCTACTTTTTATCCCGGAAAATTGCGTGATTCCCGCGGGATAGCGATAAACGAATTCTACGCAGACGAAGTTGCGGGCAACTGCTAGTGTGAAATAAATTAACAATGACTGTTTGACCTTCTGCTGGTCAATCATAGAGCAGTCATTGCCAATTGGCTTGGCTCAATTTAATTTAATGTGAATTATATGACATTTCCACTCTATTAATGTTGTTTGCTCTATGTATTATCATGACGTCATTTGAACTCGTCATGGAACAGTACCCGTGTTAAAACGAAATGCTAAAATAAGACTCCGGCAAGCTCACGACACAAATACGTGCCTCGGCCGGCACAGAACCGGCACTCGGCAATATTGCGGTGTGATCTGTCTTTATTTGTCACTGAGTCGGTGATCTATAGGTACGACTGCTAACATTATTAGTCGCTGGTATAGATCTCGGCTGGAAGCGACATCTCTTGGCGCATGAAGGCAAAGAAAGGTCACCGATAGTAACTGAGCACCAACATTTAGTCATTTCGTCATTTATTCGCACATACATTACATATATCACTTCTTCATCCCTTACGGAGTATACAGAGCCTAAGTTAAGAAAACCTTAAGGCCACGCTTAGCATGATTAAAGGCGTATCTGGAAAGGGAAATAAAAATGGTGATGGGTTGCTAGCGGCATCGCCTATAACATGATTGCCAAGACTTTCGACCATTCCCTCGATGGGCTTTTAGCGTGCGGGGGAAGAGAAGCAACTGGTAAATTCTATGTTTTTTCTTTACTCTCAGACCAGCATGGACGAATTTATTCGTTAACCTAACAATTGTAGTTTATATCACTACATAGTACAAAACAATGTCGCTTTCTTTGTCCTTATGTCCCTATGTCCCTTTGTATGCTTATATCTTCAAAACTACAAAACGGATTTTGATGCGGTTTTTTTAGTAGATAGAGTTATTCAAGAGGAAGGTTTTTATGTATAATTCTACGCAGACGAAGTCGCAGGCAGAAGCTAGTGTAGTATATTTATAGTGTAGTATAGTATATGAATAGAAGATCGATGAAGACATCGATTGGAAGCAAAAAGCGCGAAGAGAAATAAAATGAGTACGTCATAAAGACTTTTTAAAGTCATCCCGGTAATACCGGTATACCCTACGGTAGTGACATTTTATTAATGTGAACCGTTTCACTCGCACAGATCACACTATATCACACATCACAGATCCGTAGGGTGAGTGTGAATGGTAACGTTGGGAGGGGAAGGCCTAGACGTTCCGAGACCTAATAGGAGACGTTTTGGAAAAAGGTCAGGTCGGGAGTACCCGAAACCGACGAGCATGTATGAAGAGATTGATGAGTGTGGATGAAGCGAAAGAAGTATGTCAGGATCGTAGCAAGTGGAACAAAGTAGTCTCTGCCTACCCCTGTGGGAAAGATCTTCCTGTATGTTTTTATCTGTGTATCGTTTCGTGAGTCACAGACGGTTCTGGCAGAAAATCAGTGCTGCAGTCTAACACCTCAGCGTAATGCCGAGCCAGCGACCGTTTCACTTTTGCGAAGACACACACAACGCTGAGCATCTATTTTAAATGTCTGTGTATATTCTCTCTTATTGGTGTGTCTTGCAAAAAGGAATAAATGTCTTCTTTCTTTTATTTCTTTCTTTCTTTATGTGTGTATGCGTTTCACTTCTAGTAATGTTTACATGTGAGGTTTTGTTCGGAGTTTTCTGCTACGGCGGTTCGGAAGTATTCGCCTCAAGCGATCTCCAATATAGCTCAATCGGACTGAAGAAGTAATTTGTAATGTTGTAAATAAAAAAAAACTATATATACATACACCTCCTCCTATAGTGCGTTCCTTTCCATGCTGGTCTGGGAGCCAAGAAAAAACATAGAATATACCAGTTGCTTCTCTACCCGCGCAGATGGTAAAAGCTCACCGAAGGAATGGGCGATTATAATAGGAATCATGTTATAGACGATGAGGCTAGCAATCCATCACTATTTTGATTCCATTTTCCACCTATACGCCCACAATATTGTTAAATGTGGTCTGTAGGTACCTGTTACCTTAGGTTTAGTCTACCCCGTAAGGGATGAAGACGTGATTTGTGTGTGTGTGATATAGAACTGAGTCGGGTTATTTACACCATTTATAGATCAAGAACGGCTGCACCGATTTTCGACCGACAAAATAAAACAGGAGGTTGTAAATTTTTTATGTTCGCCGATTTCTTGGATTTGTCTTCACTCCGAAAGTCAAAATGACTAATATAAACAAGTAAATAAAAAATAAATGAGCCCACCCTAAAAAACTTCGTATAGTTTCAGAACAGCGCCTTATCTCGTCTCTGGTGAGCAGTAAAGTTCCACAGGAGTTTGTAATTGTGTCGTACAGACACATCATTCAAACAGATGACGCTTGGTAACAAAAATTTGCATAGTAACAAGGTCACGTGACAGCTAGTAACAGATAGAAAAAATCGAAAGCTTACCCACCTGCTATGGGTGGTGTAGGGGTGCACGCGCCACGGAATGACGAAGATCCGGGTTCGATTCCCGGCCATAGCTTTACTGTTCGGATTTTTCTGTGTCCTAATTTTCAATGTCGTTTAAAAATTTAATTTGTAACGGTAAAACCGTAAAAGTAAAAATAAAAAATCAATTAGTAAAAATTCTTGATTCATTTGATAATGACTCTTAGAATGAACCCTTAATTCAACTTTATGATAAACTAGCCTTCCGTCCGCAGCTTCGCCCGCGATAAATTAATTTTCCGGTAGGAAAAGGTATTTTCCCGCGGTAAAAAGTAGCCTATGTCACTCAGTGATAAAGCTTTCTAACGGCAAAATAATTTTTGAAATCGGTCCAGTAGTTTCGGAGCCTATTCAATTCAAACAAACAAACAATAAAATCTTTCCTCTTTATAATATTATTATTATTAAGTATAGAAAATGCCTAACATCATTTTGGAAAATAGCTGGTATTCTTCAAACTGACATTCATAAGTGCTTGTACAGCCTAAACTGAATAAAGATATTTTGATTTTGATTTTGATTTTGACTGCTTGAAATATTTTACTAAACATGGCTAAAACCACCGCAAACACACAGACACACATATTGATGATAATGACGAAATAAAAAAAATAACTGTGGCTTACACATTGCTTTGGATTCAAATGTAATACCGTTGTCACAAAAAGTAATTAAGATATTTTATTCGAGGATAGCCTCTCTCTCTAATGTGATATGTATGTACATACCAGGGATGTTACTGAGCTTCGATTCCGGTTCCGTTAAGTCGGAACTTCCGATTATTATTACACCTTCGGTTCCGACTTCGGCTCCGACACTTTTAAATCGAAGGTTTTAATCGGAGGTCGAAGCATAACATAGCGACGGCGGCGGCCTGTGTCGACTGTTATGAACAAGTTCATACATGTCGCGCGGGGAATCCCCCCGACTCCCACTACGTGCACTCTATCGTCAATTATCCGACCCTGCCTCCGACTCCGATTCCGATAAAGCAAATTTAAAAACTCTGACTCCGCCTTCGGTTCCGATAAAACTACCTCCGTTACATCCCTGGTACATACGAACAATGTTAGTCAAATAAAGTTTGTAAAATCCCCTAAAACCTATCACAGCCCACTCAAAACATAATCTGGTACATACTTACTCGACCCGAAGCGTATAAAAACGATAAGTACATTTAATCCTCAAATATCAAGCACCTAATAAAACTTAAGTTCAAGTTAAGAGGCCTTAGAGTAAAATCTGTTGCTCTCTGTAATCCTCCTTTATGTCACCAAGTACCACTTTAGCCTGACCTCTTTTATTCACCGAATAGTTAGTGTCAATAAGTTGGCCGTTAAATTGAAAAATGTAGGTACAGCCTGGCCCTATCCGTTTTAATGTTCCGCCTTAGAATTTTGCGGAGGCTATTGTTCGGGTCTACCCGTCCTAGCTGAAAATCTGATGGAATTTTTAACAAAGATTCGAATTTTCAAAAACACACCGATTGGGCGAAAATCTTAGGGCTCATGAGGCGATGTGGCTGGCAAGCCATCACTGTTTTGATTCCCCTTTCCACGCCCACCATCATGCTAAACGTGGTCTTTAGGTCTTGTTACCTTAGACTGTCTACCCCGTAAGGGATAAAGACGTGATTTATGGTATGTATGTATGTACACACACCGATATTGAGGATTTAACTTGAAAGTCAGATCAAAATTATGAAAAAAATTGCTTAGTATAAAGGTGGCGCTACAAAGGAATTTTTCGAATTTCCCATGGGATAAAAAGACGAGTTTAATAATTAAGACACTAATTAGTAGATAACATTTCTAGAGGATCACGTAGGTGCTCTACTCTAAGAAGGGATTATCAGAATTTCCCACGGGATAGGAAATAAAAACCTTATAGGTACTTGGAGAGTGGATGTATGTGGTATATCGTCACGTCACTCTGACGTTATCTGCGCGGACGAAGTCGCTGGCACATCAGTATCACTATCACTACATAGTATAAAACAAAGTCGCTTTCTCTGACCCTATGTCCCTATGTCCCTATGTATGCTTATATCTTCAAAACTACACAACGGATTTTGATGCCGTTTCTTTTAATAGATAGAGTGATTCAAGAGGAAGGTTTTCATGTATAATTCTACGCAGACGAAGTCGCGGGCAGAAGCTATAATATATATAAATATAAGCAACCGCATAAATTCACACTTCAATATAGGAGAATTCTGATGTTGGTACCTACAAGATTTTTGCATACAAGCCGAGCGATATGCACGAAATGGGGAGTTACTCGGAATCCATCTTGGAATCCGGGAAATAGACGAGCTATGAAATATAGGCGCATATATCTTATGGAAAGGCTTAGAACTGAACTGGATATGCGTGAAGATGGAAATTTACTATAACCAACCTCTCTATATACCGTTGAATAAATAAATACATACATACATACCGTCACGCCTCTTTCCCACCAGGGTAGGCAGAGACTGCTTTGTGCCACTTGCTACGATCCTGACATACTTCTTTCGCTTCATCCACATTCATCAATCTCTTCATACACTCGTCGGTTTCGGGTACTCCTGACCTGACCTTTTTCCAAAACGTCTCTTATTTGGTCTCGATACGTCCGTCTAGGCCTTCCCCTCCCAACGCAACCATTCACACTCCCCATATAGATCTGTTTAGTTTGTCTACTTTCATCCATCCGCTCTCCGTGACCAAACCAACTAAGCATACTTTTTTCTATCCTAGTCACTATAATCTTTATTCTGTCTGTCAGTGAAACACTTAACACCTAAATAAAAGTATGAAATTATAAAAAAGAAAGAGGATACAATTAACGATCATCAACATCACCTTTAGCCTGCATACGTCCCACTGCTGGGCCTCCTGTCAGACAATTATCAGACCAATCGGAATCAATTAAATTAACAACTAATTTCTTAAAGCAGTATACCTTTTGGATATATAACAAATGTATAGTTGCAGCGAGTCGATTGCATGTATGTGGATGATGCAATCGTAAAAAGTTTTTGTCAGAAATATCTTTTTTAGTAAAAGCTTTTGCATTTTCATCCGTTCTACATATATATTAAAACGAACTAATAGCTAAGAGACGAAAGGACATAGTTTGCTATCAGAAAATAAGACCCAAATTTGCTTTTACACACAAATTCTTCGTTTTCCTAGGACCATTCCTTTATAATAAGTTAAATGCAATTTCGTCCATTTATCCCCACAATTACAATAAATGCAAGAAAATTCACCTGGAATCACTTCAAACTATGTCATACGAAGATACAGAGATCTTATTATTAGTTGTGAAGTAGATTATCGTTGTAACCTTTCTTTTTATTGGATTTAATTTTTTAAGATTTTAAAATAAATACCTAATCATAGTTTTAATTTATTTATTTCTTTATATTTTTGTCATGTTTACTTATTTTTCTCTGGTGATTGTTTAATTATTTAATAGCCATTTTGTTTAGCTCTTATAGCCTGAAACACAGGATTTCCTAGTTCAGGCATATGAGTTGTTAACTTAGATTTATCAGGAAACTTTGTTCTTAGTTAAAAATTGTAAAACATTTATGAATAAATTATCTTTATCTTTATCTTTATATTATTATGTGTATCAAAATTCTGAGTCTATTGGACAAAACGTTGAAAAATGCCATCCTGCGACATTATGGTATTATCGTCCGACTCACTCAAGTATGTAAAATATCAGCTTAATCGGTTGAAGATATCTGCTTGAAAATTGAGTCGCAAGATTCCACCCGAACAAACATAACACATACACTTACATACGTTGCAAGTCGAATAAAAGCTTATAAAAAATATTTAACAAAATAAAGGAGGTCGTTCCTATACGTTTTTACTTTATCTTTATATTGATACACTACCTTTTATTTATTTATTTACTAGCTTTAGCCCGCGACGTCGTCCGCGCAGATAACGTCAGAGTGACGACATACATCCACTCATGTCTCCAATTATAAGGTTTTTATTTCCTATCCCGTGGGAAATTCGGAAAATCCCTTCTTAGAGCACCTACGCGATCCTTTAGGAATGTTATCTACTAATTAGTGTCTTCATTATTAACTTCGTCTTTTTATTCCATGGGAAATTCGAAAAATTCCTTTGTAGCGCCACCTTTATACTAAGCAAGGAATAATATTATGTAAGTATGCCAAATTTAATGTCTGTAGCTTTATTGGAACAACATTTTGGGATTTTCAATCCCGCGGGAAAATCGGGATAAAAAGTATTCCATGTCCGTCTCCTGGTTCTAAGCTACCTCCTCACCAATTTTTAGCCAAATCGGTTCAGCCGATCTTGAGTCATAAATAGTGTAACTAACACGACTTTCTTTTATATAGAAGATTTTATTCAATACATCCACATCATGTATAACAGTGTGAGCCATAGAAACTGTTAATTGGTACATTAGTCTGATATACACGACAATAACGGAGTACAATCATTGTCCATACTGCGAGATGTCTATTAAAATACTACGATAAAAAAAAAATAACCACCTACCTATCCATAAAAATAGTATAAGTACCTTTTAAGTATAAGTTTGTCTCGTCAAAAGCCGCGTTTTCAAATAAGCGCGCAGAGTTCTTCAGCAAAACCTTTGCTTTCATTCAAACATTACCAACCTATTCTTCCAGCAAGTTACCATGAAATCACGATTGAAACATTCATGATAAATTTTCAGAACGCGAACTAATAAATACCCTCTGTCAGCTATCATAAAGTCGTATGCCCCCTCACAATACTATTCGAAAATCAACTAAACTGAAAGATACTATGGTTACATTCGGTCCACCCGGAGCGGAGTAGCCCAAACGTTCGTCTTATCCTCGATGCTCAGTAACCCAAATCGGGTGGTCATTAAGGGGTACACCATAAATAACGCATCGGCTTGGCCTTTGTCCATAAATCTGGTCTTGGACTGTCTTCCGGTCTTGTGCATGTGCATTTAAAAGTGGTCGGGAAATTACTTGCCTTACACGTCCGGTCAAGAACAAAAAGATGTACGGGCGGACAGAGCCTTTTTTGTGGTGTTAAAATGCGCCTTATTCAACCGCTCGGTACGGGGTTACCGGGGGTATGTGGGGCTCTCGACGGCAGTCATACCCACTAAAAACCACACGGATTCCCTATTCGGTTGTTTGTGAGGTGGAAGCACTCGGTGTCACCGCGATGCTCCACGACCACCCGGGATGGGGTTCCCTTCGCAGCACCTGTGCAATGCAGGTTTGGCAATTCCCGCCCTCCCTGGAGCCGCTTGGATTTTTTATAGAGGTTGTCTCCTTGTGGCCTTCGTCTTGAAAACGACAGCGGCCCACGTTCCCGGTGCCTACGGACCGGGGTTGCGTGTTGACCGTCGGGTAGACAAAGTCTAAGGTAACAATACCTAAAGGCCACTTTTAGCATGGTTGTGAGCGTGTAGGTGGAAAAAGTAAATGCCGAATCACCTCTAACATGATGCCTATGATTTTCGCCCCTTCCCTCGATGAGAAACCATCTGCGTGGGAAGTGATGCATCTGTTACTTTCTGTTTTTTCTTTGCTTCCAGACTAGCATGGAAGGGAAGATGTAGAAAGCGATAGACATTTTGCAACACCGTATTTAGCCTAGAGACCTAAGACCCTTATGTGTCAGTAATTTCTCTGGATATCCACTCAGAAATACAAATGTGCGTGTTGTCTGGCGGCATTAGCGAGTAAGATGATGACGATGATCCAGACGGACCCAGCACAGAACCTATTAACCTCACCTAGTCATACATACATACATTATGTGTCTTTCACCCTGACCGGGTAGATAGAGACTAGGGTAACAAAACCTTAAGGCCACGCTTAGCATGATTGTGGGCGCATAGGTGGAGAGGTGAATCAAAATAGTGATGGGCTAGCCGCATCGCCCATAACATGATTCCTAAGATTGTCGCCCCATGTGTTTTTGCCATCTGCGCGGGAAGAGAAGCAACTGGTACATTCTATGTTATTTCTTTACTCCCAGAACAGCATGGAAGTAACCTAACCTAACCTAACCTAGTCAAATATTTTAATTTCTGGGTACTAGATAGTGATAAGGGAAATGGTAGATCATCGATGTATACAAAAACAATTAAAAGGATAACCAAAGAACAAATTGAAAACAAAAAACTTTAACGTAATGTTTTAGCTTAAAAACGTTGGGTACTAACAGTTAATTCACAAACACCGCACGACGTAATCTAATTATCAAAACGTCTTCACAACGAACTGCGAATAAAAGAATATAGCATCAAAAAACATAATACGAACTCAATTCTGTTCCAACTAGGCCTTTGAAGGTTTCCCTTCAAGTTTTAAGGCAACTTTCGAACAGGAATTAATGTAATTTCCTTCGACGTCGTCCATAATTCGCCCTTTTGTGTGAAAAAAGGCTCCAATTGTTAGACAACTCGTTTGATTCCCGGATAGAAGGCAATGAAGGTCAAAACCTGTTTGAATCTCAAAGATAATTGCTGTTTGTGGACCGAGATACTGTTTTTTTAAGAAGTACTAGCTTTAGTCTTCCATGCTGGTCTGGGAGCAAATAAAAAACATAGAATGTACCAGTTGCTTCTCTACCCGCGCAGATGGTAAAAGCCCATCGAGGGAATGGGCGATTATAATAGGAATCATGTTATAGGCGATGAGGCTAGCAACCCATCACTATTTTGATTCCATTTTCCACCTATACGCCCACAATCTTGCTAAATGTGGCATGTAGGTACCTGTTACCTTAGGCTCTGTCTACCCCGTAAGGAATGGAGACGTGATTTGTGTGTATTTATGTGTGATTTATGTGTTTTATTTTCTACCAGCTTTTGCCCGCGACTTCGTCCGCGCAGATAACGTCAGAGTGACGACATACCCCATACATCCACTCATGTCTCCAAGTATAAGGTTTTTATTGCCTATGACGTGGGAAATTCGGAAAATCCCTTCTTAGAGCACCTACGTGATCCTCTAGGAATATAATCTATTAATTATAGTCTTCATTGTTTACCTCGTATTTTTATCCCGTTGGAAATTTGAAAAACTCCTTTGTAGTGCACCTTTATACTAATCAAGGAATAATATGTAGGTGCCAAATGTAATGTAGCTTTATTGGTACAACATTTCGGGATTTTCCAATCCCGAGGGAAAATCGGGATAAAAAGTATCCTATATCCGTGTCCTGGTTCTAAGCTACCTCCCCACCAATTTTCAGCCAAATCAGTTCAGCCGTTCTCGAGTTATAAATAATGTAACTAACACGACTTTCTTTTATAAATATAGATTCACACGAACTGAGCCAGTTCCAAAGTTAGCGCTAGTAAGGCTTGTGTTCTGGATACTAGACAGCGATATACATACTTAAATAGACAGAAACACCCAAGACTCGTGAAAAAATATTCGTTGAGAACACACAAATATATTAAATTTCTAAATGTCAGTGAAAATTAGAACACATAGAAAAATCCGAAAAGTAAAGCTATGGCCGGGAATCGAACCCGGGTCCTCGTCATTCCGTGACGCGTGCTATACCCCTACACCACCCATAGCAGGTGGGTAGTCTCCGAATTTTTGTACCTGTTACTAACTGTCACGTGACCTTTTGTTACTATGCGAATTTTTGTCGCTAAGCGTCATCTGTTTGAATGATGTGTCTGTACGACACAATTACAAACTCCCATGGAACATCTACTGCTCACCAGGGACGAGAGAAGGCGCTGCTTTTCAAATGATAGGTATACTATCAAATGAATCAAGAAATTTTATTTCTTGATTTTTATGTTTTACTTTTTCGGTTTTACCGTTAGAAATTAAATTTCTAAATGTCAGTGAATATTAGAACACATAGAAAAATCCGAAAAGTAAAGCTATGTCCGGGAATCGAACCCGGATCCTCGTCATTCCGTGACGCGTGCTATACCCCTACAGGCCCTACACCATCCATAGTTGGTGGGTAGTCTCCGAATTTTTCTACCCGTTACTAACTGTCACGTGACCTTTTGTTATTATGCGAATTTTTGTCGCTAAGCGTCATCTACACAAATATATGCCCTTACCAGGATTCGAACCAGGGACGCTTGCTTCACAGCCAGCGTCACTACCAACTAGGCCAAACGCGTCCTCACGTGTGTTTATAGTTATTAATGTTACTCGTCTTCCATGCTGGTCTGGAAGTAAAGAAAAAACAGAATTTACCATTCGCTTCTCTTCCCGCGCAGTTGGTAAAATGGCATCGAGGGAATGGGCAAAAGTCTTAGGAATAATTTTATAGGCGATGCGGCTAGCAACCCAACACTATTTGTATTTCCCTTTCCACCTATACGCCCTTAATCATGCTAAACGTGGCTTTAAGGTTTTGTTACCTTAGGCCCTTTTTATCCCGTAAGTGATAAAGACGTCGTGATATATGTATGCTACTTTAAAGGTGAGACGTTGTTTTGTTAATAAATTTTATTTTGAAAAAATTACTCTGACAAGTTTCTTGCGGCACATTCTTGGCAATGATGGTCTTTCCGAATGCGCTGGTAGTTTCAAAAAGACATGTAAAAGAGCCCTTGGCCGGCCAATTTGCAAAAATAAAATTATGTGGTTTTCGTTGATTTTCAAAAAATGTGCTCGAACAAAGTAAATACGATTCGTATCCGGCTCGACAATTATTGAAACCACACAGCTCTCAACAAAAGGCGAAACAAAATGGAAGAGTTTCCGTTTCCAAACAAAAATAACTCACCTGCAAAACTACAGCTGCGGGCTAGTAGCAAGCGTACAAACAAATTCTGGCTCGAATGCGATTTGTTCTATTCAACAGCCTGGGTCCGTGCCAAGGCAGACTCGCCGAGATTTTCGCCAATTCACACGTAACCATTGTAAAGAAACTCTGTTTAAATATTAGCTGATAACGACAGCATCAAATGGCATGGATAAGACTCAATTGTGTGATTTTATTAATTTACACATGCCAACATAGAATTTACCAGTCGCTTCTCTTCCCGCGCAGGTGCGCCTATCGAGGGAATGGGCGAAAGTCTTAGGAATCATGTACACACAGCAAAGCTATTCGGTAAGCAGGATAGATACGGCGCGAGCGTGCGTAGGTGCTTACCTGATGATTTTGCCGTGTGTACATCATTTCCCTTTTCAGCACGTCTAGCACGAGAGCGCACAAGAGTCGCGTCGCGCGCGAGATAGATTGCCCGTCCTTTTCTTACTGTACCAACAAGAAAGAGACGGGTGTCCAACTCGCGCGCGACGCGACTTTCGTGCGCTCTTGTGCTAGCGGAGCAGCTATACGCCCTTAATCATGCTAAATGGCCTGAAGGTTTTCTTACCTTAGGCTCTGTCTACCCCGTAAGGGATAAAGTCGTGATATAATGTATGTATGCCAACACAGTACATAAATAAAACATTAATAATAATCCATGCATACTATAATAATAATAATAATAAATTTCTTGGGACAAATTACACCAATTGACCCAGCCCCAAACTAAGCAAAGCTTGTACTATGGGTACTAGGCAACGGATAAACATACTTATATAATGTAGATAAATACATACTTAAATACATACAACATCCATGACTCGGGCACAAACATTCGTATTCATCATACAACTGTCTGCCCCTACCGGGATTCGAACCCAGGACCTCTAGCTTCATAGTCAGGGTCACTAACCACTAGGCTATCCGGTCGTCGAAATATTGATGCGTCGTCGTCTTCAGCCCATATGCTTCCCATTGCTGGGCACAGGCCTCCTCTCAGAATGAGAGGGCTTGGGTTGTAGTTCCCACGCGGCCCCAGTGCGGATTGGGAATTTCACACACACCATTGAAATGCTTCGCAGATTTGTGCTGGTTTCCTCACGATGATTTCCTTCGAAAAGCTCATGGTGAATTTGAAATGTAATATCGCACATACATTCCGAAAAGCTCAGAGGTGCGAGCCCGGGCTTGAACCCGCGACCCTCTGGTTGAGAGGCCACAGGTCAAACGACTAGGCTACCACGGCTTGTCAGTAATAGTGCATTACTGCAGAGGCCGGGAAATAGCAATTCGAGGATATATTCCGAATGTGAAAATTTGTGGCCAACTATAGCAATTAAAAAAAAAACAATATTTACCAATAGTCACAAATACTGAATAAATTACCCACAAAGAAATAACACTTTTGGCATGACGAAAAGATTGTTTAAGGAAGCGTGGCTTTGGGCAAAGTTGTCACATGAGGCAAAGTTGACATTTCCAGTAAACGTCCTCAAATAATTATTTTCTGCTTCAATTACCCAACATGTTTCGCTTACAGACAGCCTTCAGTATAAATTACCTAACACCCGGGGCTATAAAGCGTAGGAAACCTTCAGCTTAAGTAAATAAGTAAGTTGAAATTACTTCGGATCCATCAATAACACGCCAGCCCTGACACATGCCTCATGAATCCGCGGGCAATTTTGATTTTAACTTTGCCAAAGGTTTAAGACTCCTGCAAAGTAAATTAACCAAATGTTTAAGATACCTGAAGTCGATGGCTCACCGCGTGCAACTGAAATGACAGTGTAGTGTAGCTTGTATATAAACATACATGTGTGTGTCATCACGTCGCCATACCTTACGAGGTAGACAGAGCCTAGGGTAACAAGATCTAAAGGCCACTAAATTGTGGGTGTATAGGTAGACAGGGGAATCAAAATGGCGATGGCTTGCTAGCATTTTAAGGTTTTAAAGGCAAGCAGTAGTTTTTGTGTTTATACAATTTAAACATATCCACAAATAATCGAACATAATGATACTAAGGTAATAATAGTAAAGTGTTATATTTATATTATATGTTATAAAATTATTTTCTTCTTATAAAAAAATGTATTTGAAAAAAAAAATTGTCATTGAGTTGGCTAAATAACAAAAGCCTTATGAAATATAAAAGCTAACAAAAACGCCTTTAATTTGTCAAAAATGACTTTATTCTGTGATGTATTTTTTGCAACTGTATTAAAAAACGTCGTTCGATATAGTTGAATCATTGAGAGCGTGGAATTGCATATGTAGTAGTATTGTTTGTTTACAGGCATTCTATATTTGAATTTTCTATTTTCTTGTACTATCAGCATACAAAGAGGTTGTTATATATATATCGAAGAACTAAAAACAAAAATAATGTCAGTGTGAAATTGTCAATATTATTTACGTTGTGCGTATATTTTTACATCTGATTTGATTGTATTCTCAATTAATTATTGTGTCCGCCCGTACGACTACGAATAATTTCTATATTTTAAAAAAATATGGCTGTAATATATCAGGAATAATATATGTAAATATGTCAGGAAGAAGAAATGGATCAAATAACAGACAATTTTATTATCAATACTTGTGACAGCTCAGATGAAGAACATGATAGCGAATAAAAGAAAAAAACAGAGGACTACTACTTATTCCACTTCTTGGGTATGTCATTTTATTAAGTTAAGAGAAAATTATTCTCCTTTTGTTGCAAACGGTACAACCACTACAAATGCAATTCCATCTTCTCGATAATTCAACTATACACACGCGGAATGTCATTCTTCACTCGCCTTCGGCTCGCGGCAAGATATCTCGGGACCCGCGAAGTAATGACATACTTTCCGCACTAGCACCGAAATGTACTATTAGGTAACACTTTCAAGTCTTTCAAAAATCGAGCCCCTGGTTTAGTTTACTGTTACTGTAAGCAACAATTGCGGTTACAGTTCACAGATGAGTTAGTTTTAGAATTACACCGACTTAACCGGTTAAATGCATACTCGAGTGCATCTCCATGCAGCGGTAATTGCATAGGGCCGTAGATGAATTAACCAGTAGAGTAGGAATACTGCAACACGGCACAGTCGAACCATTTAGAAAGAAAGAAAGAAGACATTTATTCCTTTCTGCAAGACACAAATGTAAGAGAATATACACACATTTATAGAAAGTAAACAGAAAAAATGAACACAGACATGAACAATAGATCATCAGCGTTGTGTGTCTTCGCAAAAGTGAAACGGTCGCTGGCTCAGCATGCGCTGAGGTGTTAGACCTGCAGCACTGATTTTCAGCCAGAACCGTCTATGACTCACGAAACGATACACAGATAAAATATACTGCATAAGCCATAAACTTTTACGTAAACAATGCAATAAATAGATAGAACCCAACTTATGTGTAACTTAAAAAAAATCATAATATGTATTATACATAATTTACAATAAATAAAAGATAAAAGGAGGGAAAACTAATTTTTTAAAAAACAACAGGCTGGCATATCATTTCCTCAAGGCTACGTTTAGCATGATTATAAGAGCGTATAGGTGGAAAGGGAAATCAAAATAGTTATGGGTTGCAAGCATCGCCTATAACATGATTTCGCCCATTCCCTCGATGGGTTTTTAACATCTGCGCGGGAAGAGATGCAACTGGTAAATTCTATGTCTTTTTTACTCCCAGACCAGCATGGAAGAATGTAATAATTCACTTGCCGAATTTGTACAGACTCTCGGTGCGCGAGTCCCTCTCGTACTTGGTCAGTTTTGCTCTCTCCAATTTGTGGGACATTTCTACTCTATTTGTTTATTCATCAACGCATAGGACCTACTTTAATTATACACCGAGTACTGAAACTACGAAAACTGAATACTCTTCAAGTTTCTATAATCACTGCAATCCTATTACGTTGGAACTTGGCGCAACTTTCCAATTCCTCGTCAGCTTTTAAGTTTGTCTTAAGTTCTTAAGAAATTCCGCCAGTTTCCTGGCAAACCAGAATTTGTTCGAAATTTTCTTATTATTTTTTCCAAAAATAGCTTTACTTTTCGGATTTTTCTATGTATTCTAATTGTCCTAATTGATCTGTTCTGTTCTCCAGTCCATTATGGTTGCCTGGTAGAGATCGCTCTGTAGCAATAAGGCCGCCTATTGTTAACTTGTAATATTCTGTATACCTTTTTTCTGTTTTGATTGTTATAAATTCGAAAGTCAGTTTCCTTGCGGCGGTGGTTTTTAGCCATGTTTGGTAAAAAACGTTCAATAGAACAGTATCTTTGTGTGTATAAGAAATACAGAATCATCCTAAAGAGTAAAGAAAAAACATAGAATTTACCAGCTGCTTCTCTTCCCGCGCAGATAGTAAAACCCCATCGAGGGAATGGGCGAAAGTCTCATGAAACATGTTATAGGCGTAAAACCAACACTAATTTGATTTCCCTTTCCACCTACACGCCTTTAATCATGCTAAACGTGGCCTTAAGGTTTTGTTACCTTAGCTCTGTCTTCCTCGTAAGGGATAAAGACATGATATATGTATGTATGTCATCACTTGAAATTTTCACAATGATAACAAAACGGCTCAAACGATAGTCGTGAAATTTAGTATGCAGAGGGTTTCGGTAGCGATAAATCGATCTAGCTAGGTATCATTTCTAGAAAATGTACCAAAAATACGGTATCCAAGTACTAATTATTATCAGGCATATTGTTTCACTATAACAGTCTAGAATTCCACAGAATACAACAAAGTTGCTACTGAAAATGTCATGCATCGTAAAATAGTTTTGTGTATCAACTTTGGACTTTCTTGCATGTAAAACGGCGTGGCAAACGAGCAAGCGTGTCACCTGACGGAAAGTGATCACCACCAACGGTGATACCTGCCACACCCCTATTTCACCATTTTGACAATTGTTGGTGACAAGTGACAATTCTGTTTACGTCACAAACTCGACAAGAATCTACGGCGATTGCTTTCAAATTGACCACGCGTCGCAATTCGAATTGTCACTTGTCATAGACCATTGTCGAGTTAAATTTCTGTCAGTGAAAATTAAAACACATAGAAAAATCCGAAAGTATAGCTATGGCCGGGAATCGAACCCGGATCCTCGTCATCCCGTGACGCGTGCTATACCCCTACACCACCCATAGCAGGTGGGTAGTCTTCGAATTTTTCTCCTTGTTACCAGCTGTCACGTGACCTTGTTGCTATGCGATTTTTATCGCTAAGCGTCATCTGTTTGAAGGATGTGTCTGTACGACACAATTACAAACTCCCGTGGAACATCTAGATACTGCTCACCAGGGACGAGAGAAGGCGCTGTTTTTCAAATGATAGGTACTATCAAATGCGTGGTAGCCTAGTGGTTTGACCTGTGGCCTCTTAAGCAGAGTGTCGTGGGTTCAAATCCCGGGCGCGCACCTCTGAGTTTTTCGGAATTTATGTGCGAAAATTACATTTGAAATTTGCCATGAGCTTTTCGGTGAAGGAAAACATCGTGAGGAAACCTTGCACACATCTGCGAAGAAATTCAATGGCGTGTGTTAAGTTCCCAATCCGCACTGGGCGCGCGTGGGAACTATAGCCCAAACCCTCCAATACACGGAGGAGGCCTATGCCATGAGGCACGCCGAATTACGCGGCAATTTAATAATAAAAAGAAACAACAACAACAACAAAAATGAAATTGTAGCGAATTCGGAATAAAAAGGCTATATAAATATAAATAAATACTATCAAATGAATCAAGAATTTTTATTTCTTGATTTTAATTATAATTGTCGAGTTAGTGAATAGGTTGCCAGCCTAGAGGGCTCATACATACATACACATACACAAATCACGTCTTCATCACTGACGGGACAGACAGAGCCCAAGGTAACAAGACCTAAGGTCCACGTTTTGAATGATTGCGATGAGTGGAAAGGGGAATAAAAATAGTGATGGGTTGCTAGCAGCATCGCCTATAACATGAGCTCATGTTAGTACGTCACATTGCTGGGCACAGGCCTCCTCTCAGCATGAGAGGGCTTGGGATGTAGTTCCTACGCGGGCGCAGTGCGGATTGAAAACTTCACACACACCATTGAATTTCTTCACGATGTTTGTCTTCACCGAAAAGCTCATGGTAAATTTCAAATGTAATTTCGCAACATAACCAAAACTCAGATGTGCGTGGGATTCGAACCCATGACCCTCTGCTTGAGAGGCCACAGGTCGAACCGCTATTTTTTTTATGTGAATAGGAAGGCAAACGAACAAGTGGGTCACCTGATGGTAAGTGATCACCACTGCCCATAGACACCCGCAACCCCGGGGGGATTGCAGATGCGTTACCAACCTAGAGGACTAAGATGAAATGCCTCTTGTGCCCGTAATGTCCCCGGCTGTCTTACTCTCCACACCGGAACACAGCAGTGCAAGCTCTGCTACTTAGCGGCAGGATTAGCGAGTAAGATGGTGGTAGCGGTCCGGACGGACCTTGCACAAGGCCCTACCACCCGCACATGCTATGCCACCACGGCTTTTATTTCGAGTTTAAAAAGTACTATTTCCTTCTAACGTAAGCTGTGACGTTAATTCTCGATTTCCTGCTCCTATGTTTCGCTCGACAAGCAAGTTCCCAATTAAGCTTAAGTTTTGGTAAATTTGAACAGGTTTCGCTGGAAAATCGCTTTTCCTGTCTGCCTGTCTACCCTACTTAAACATTAAGTTATTATTTAAAATACACCGAAGTTACAGCTTTCGGAGATAGCTGTTTAAATCATACCAGATATCAATAAAAAAAAGTAAAGAGTAATAACTGTCTTCCATGCTGGTTTGGGAGCAAAGAAAAAACATAGAATGTACCAGTTGCTTCTCTACCCGCGCAGATGGTAAAAGCCCATCCAGGGAATGGGTGTAAATCATAGGAATCATGTTATAGGCGATGCTTGCAACCCGTCACTATTTTGATTCCATTTTCCACCTATACGCCCTCAATCTTGCTAAATGTGGCCCATAGGTACTTGTTACCTTAGGCTCTGTCTACCCCGTAAGGGATAAAGACGTGATGACGCATGTGTAGGGGGTGCATGGGTCAATCCATAGGTCACTGGTTCAAATCCGGCTCGAAGGACCACTTTGTAGGCGACGCTCGCCGCGCGTGTGCTAACGCTGCCACCACTCGATATCACAAAACCTAGTGTTCCCTACAGTATGTATGTATGTATTTATTGTAATTATGTTAAGTTAATTATGTTAAGGTAAGCTTAATTCGGTTCTTTGTTATATTGACTACTAACTGGATGTAAGAATAATATTTCTACGCCCATGCGGGCCTGAACACATGTAATAATTTCAACAATTATTGTACCATATTCGGAGAAATAAACTTTTCTATTTCTATTTAAATAATAAATAAATAAAAATAAAAAAACATTTATTACCAAAACATAAGCAGATATAAGTTAAGTTGACAACAGATTCAAGACTAAAGAAGAAAGAAAAAAAACAAGAGACACAAGAGGCGCTGGTTTTCAGTCTGGTCCCTTTATCGGAGGCTAGTTGTAACAGATAGACGATTACTGAGCAGAGGTGTGGTATATGCAAGTATGTACTTGTGTGCGTGTGTTTGTGTGTGTGTGTGTGTGTGTGTGTGTGTGTGGGTGTGTATCTGTGTGTGTGGGTGTGTATCTGTATTATGGGTGTGTATATTATTTCTATTTCTATTTATAAGTTCTTCTGTCTTTAAGTAACCACCCGTTGATAGTACTTTAGATACTACTTAAAAATAGCAACTTAAGCACGGCTCAAACCCTGAGCTTTGTTTCACTTTGATAATTTCTCCTGTTTCACAAGTATCTTTGAAAATAAGAGTTGAACATGAAAAGCCAAGAAAATAGACTGACTTGCAAAATAAACGGGTCACTTTTCAAACAACTTGCTATGAGAGCGACCCGATATTTTTGCTCGTGAGTACAGAAGGCATGAAACGTATCGCTTTTCTCATCTTGGTTAACTTAATGAGCCGCAAATTAACACACAGTTGTAAAACAGTACGAATAAAAAGTACGAATAGATTAAGAATAAACCTTTCTTAAACTATAACATCTTCATACTGAAATCCTTATAACTAAATACAAAATTCAAAATTTATTTTTGCAAATTGGCCGCCAATGGCTCTTTTACGTGTCTTTTTTGAAACTACAAGCGCATTCGGAAATACCATCATTGCCAAGAAGAATGCGCCGCAAGAAACTTGGCAGGACATAATTTATTTAAAATAAAATACATTTAAGCAACTACAATACTTAAATTTTACTTAAATTAAATACCTTTATTAAAAGGATGTATAAGGTCCCCGAGCCTTACATTATATTATTAGTCTATAGTAGAGATATGTATACATATATTTCGAACAATATTATTATTATTATTGGTATAACTTGGCCTTCAGGTCTTGTATCTTGGCTCTGTCTACCACGTTAGGGATAAAAACGTGATTTATGTACAGTCGACAGCATTATCGATACAGATCATGTCAAATATATGTGTCACCGACCTTATTATTTGTGGCATAAAGTACAGATGTTTTAGACGTTTGGTTGGTACAGGGGCGCGGGGTAGGTCGACAGAGGGGGCCGAGAGAGGTGCGGGCGGCAGGCGCACTACCCGCCCGCACCTCTCTCAGTCCCCTTTGTCGTCGCGAGCCCGCCGCCCGCACCCCTCTCGGTCCCCTCTGTCGCCCTGCCCCGCGCCGATTATTTCTAAATTTTAAACGCTCAGGCTAACCAGATGAATTACAGTTCGGTCAAATTGTAAACTGTGTACTGTTACATTTAATATAGATCGACAACAGCGGTCGTATTAAATAACAGTAACGAAGGCGCGGTGATAGCCTCTAAGTATTATTTGATGAGTTTGCGATCTCGTAACTAACTTTGATATTATTGTATGTCTTTACAAACATTCACACATATATACATTAATCACGTCTTCGTCTCTTACGGCGTAGACAGAGCCTAAGGTAAAGTGGTAAGGGGAATCAAAATAGTGATGGGTTGTTAGCCGCATTGCCTATAATATGATTCCTAAGAATTTCGCCCATCTTCTTGATGGGCTTTTACCGTCTGCGCGAGAAGCAACTGGTAAACAGCCCTTAATCATGCTAAACGTGGCTTTAAGGTTTTGTTACCTTTGGCACTGTCTACCCCGTAAGGGATAAAGACGTGATAGATGTATAATGTATGTATGTAGGGCTAAGAACCACCGCAAGGAAACTGGCTTTCGAACATGAAAAGCGCATCGAAATTGGTCTATCCGTTTAAGCTACGATGCGACAGACAGACACACATTTATGTAAGCAACCTACATATTTTATCTAGATTTTATATTTGAGTTCTACAACAAAGTGCATGTAGATGCGCGGACATTGCCACATGTGTCATTCAAGAAATACATAAAGAACACGCTTTTAAAGAAAGCATATTACACAGTTGATGAATACAATACATGTGTGATGATAATATTATTATGATATGGCCATCTTTGGAAAAATGTTGTTTTTGTGAGTGATCCTGTAGTGTGTGTGTGTGCGTGTAATGTCTATAATACGGTCTCTGGCCCTGTTGCTACCGTACCTGTCGCCAGTTTCGTCCTTTAGAAATACGTTACCGTCAAATAACTTTTGAATTTAATCAAAAATAGCCTTGGTTTTTCCAAATCTTGTCTTTTTGTCTTTTACAGTGTAAACAAGAGGTTTAAAACTGGAATTCATTAAAAAGTACGCACGCCTCACTGCGTACCTACTCGTTTAATCAAGAAAGATCAAAGTTCCCTTTGAAAGTCTAATTAATTCACGGAGAACACACACTGTAAAATCTTGCACGATTTTATCGAAGCCTGTTACAGGCAGAATAGCAGAAAATTTACCTTAAAGAAAAGAAAGAAAGATCGTAGTTCTGTCGTAGTGTTATTATTGTTTAGTTTAATATACTTTTTTAAAAGCCGTGGTAGCCTAGTGGTTTGACCTGTGGCCTCTCAAGCAGAGCGTCGTGGGTTCAAATCCCGGGCGCGCACCTCTGAGTTTTTCGGAATTTATGTGCGATAATTACATTTGAAATTTGCCATGAGCTATTCGGTGAAGGACAACATCGTGAGGAAACCTTGCACACATCTGCGAAGAAATTAAATGGTGTGTGTTAAGTTCCCAATCCGCACTGGGCGCGCGTGGGAACTATAGCCGAAACCCTCCAATACACGGAGGAGGCCTATGCCATGAGGCACGCCGAATTACGCGACAATTTAATAATAAAACAACAACAACAAAAAAAATGAAATTGTAGCGAATTCGGAATAAAAAGGCTATATTATTATTATTATTTAATAAAGTTACTTAAACTGTATTTCAAACACAATCCCTGTATTGTTTTTTTGAATAAATACTGTCTAATAAGTCTATGTCTAAAAAAGAAGACATTTATTCCTTTTTGCAAGACACACAAATATAAGAGAATATACACAATTTTATAGCAAAAAAAAACAAGAAAAAAAACACAGACATTAAAAATAGATGCATCTCCATGCAGCGGTAATTGCATAGGGCCGCAGACGAATTAACCAGTAGAGTGGACATGGAATACTGCAATACAGCACAGTCAAACCATTTAGAAAGAAAGAAAGAAGACATTTATTATTTCTCTTTGCAAGACACAAATAAAAGAGAATATACACACATTTATAGAAAATAAAGAAGAAAAATGAACACAGACATGAAAAATAGATCATCAGCGTTGTGTGTCTTCGCAAAAGTGAAACGGTCGCTGGCTCAGCATTACGCTGAGGTGTTAGACTGCAGCACTGATTTTGAGCCAGAACCGTCTGTGACTCGCGAAACGATACACAGATAAAATATACTACATAATCCATAAACTTTTACGTAAACACAGTAATAAATAGATAGAACCCGACTTATGTGTACCTAACTAAAAAATAAATAAATAAAAAATTCATAAATTTATTTAATAGTTTACAACAAAAAAAGGAGGGAAAACGAAATTGTTCAAAAACAACAGGCTGGCATATCAATGTGCAAAGTGCTGGAGGACTATTGTATAAGGATTTTTGGAGCATATCATAATTATTTGGGATTATCATCATCTAGGATGTCCACTGTTATCAAACAGGCGGGGGAGGGCTGGGAATCCCGAGCCCACAGTCAAGTGCCGTTGCCATCTGCCCCAACCCGGGGCGGCCAGTGGGCGTCGCGGTGACACCTAGTGCTCCCGTAATGCTCACACTCCCTAGTCAGGAGGGAACGTCCATCAGGGAAGGCAGCAAGTTGGAGAGCCCGTTGCTGCCCCGAGCGCGGGAATGCACAACGTGCATTTTCCACACGGTAAAAAAGAATCTCAACTGTTGGACATAGGCCTCCCCCATAGACCTCCAGTTGCCTCGGTTGGAAGCGGAGCATCCACCGTGACCCCGCGACTTTAACCAGGTCATCCGACCTCGTTGGTGGACGTCCTATGCTGCTGCCGATCCGCGGTCACCACTCGAGAAACTTTCGAGACACATTTTAAATATTTGTATTTGTATTTGTATTTGTATTTCTATTTCGGCCAAACGACCATCTTAATATATACATACCTGTATCCCTTACACCTGATAACAAGACCTAAAGGCCACGTTTAGCATGATTGTGGGCGTATAGATGGAAAGGGGGATTCAAATGTTTTAAATAGCGATGGGCTGCTAGCCGCATCGCCTATAACGTGATTCCTTAGAATGGTTTTTATTGAATCAGGAGCTACTTTGCGGAGGTCCATTTCAATGAACAAAAAATTTACCTTGCTACTCCGCTACTCACCAAGCCTGTGTGAAATATATATGTTTTTCATGCAAACCCTCCCTCCACGGCACTGCTTTCAAGTTTGTGGGATTTATATGTGTTTTATTGGCAGCAGTGGAGGGAGGGTTTGCATGAAAAACATATATATTTCACACAGGCTTGGTTATCTTGCACGTGAGTAGCGGAGTAGCAAGGTAAATTTTTTGTTCATTCCTTAGAATGGCTTTTACCATCAGGTCAGGAAGAAAAGCAATTGGTACATACTATGTTTTTTCTTTCCTCCTAGACCAGCTTGGAAGGCACAGAATTCGCAGAGGCGCTGAACTATACTATTTTCGGTATAACTATCCTAAGTCCTTTTCCTAGACTTAAACTATCTGTATACCAAGTTCCAGCTAAATCGGTTTAACGGTTTAGGCGTGAAAAGGTAACAGACAGACACATACACATACACACACATACACAAATCACGTCTTTATCCCTTACGGGGTAGACAGAGCCTAAGGTAACAAGTACCTATGGGCCACATTTAGCAAGATTGAGGGCGTATAGGTGGAAAATGGAATCAAAATAGTGACGGGTTGCAAGCATCGCCTATAACATGATTCCTATGATTTACACCCATTCCCTGGATGGGCTTTTACCATCTGCGCGGGTAGAGAAGCAACTGGTACATTCTATGTTTTTTCTTTGCTCCCAAACCAGCATGGAAGACAGTTATTACTCTTTACTTTTTTTTATTGATATCTGGTATGATTTAAACAGCTATCTCCGAAAGCTGTAACTTCGGTGTATTTTAAATAATAACTTAATGTTTAAGTAGGGTAGACAGGCAGACAGGAAAAGCGATTTTCCAGCGAAACCTGTTCAAATTTACCAAAACTTAAGCTTAATTGGGAACTTGCTTGTCGAGCGAAACATAGGAGCAGGAAATCGAGAATTAACGTCACAGCTTACGTTAGAAGGAAATAGTACTTTTTAAACTCGAAATAAAAGCCGTGGTGGCATAGCATGTGCGGGTGGTAGGGCCTTGTGCAAGGTCCGTCCGGACCGCTACCACCATCTTACTCGCTAATCCTGCCGCTAAGTAGCAGAGCTTGCACTGCTGTGTTCCGGTGTGGAGAGTAAGACAGCCGGGGACATTACGGGCACAAGAGGCATTTCATCTTAGTCCTCTAGGTTGGTAACGCATCTGCAATCCCCCCGGGGTTGCGGGTGTCTATGGGCAGTGGTGATCACTTACCATCAGGTGACCCACTTGTTCGTTTGCCTTCCTATTCACATAAAAAAAATAGCGGTTCGACCTGTGGCCTCTCAAGCAGAGGGTCATGGGTTCGAATCCCACGCACATCTGAGTTTTGGTTATGTTGCGAAATTACATTTGAAATTTACCATGAGCTTTTCGGTGAAGACAAACATCGTGAAGAAATTCAATGGTGTGTGTGAAGTTTTCAATCCGCACTGCGCCCGCGTAGGAACTACATCCCAAGCCCTCTCATGCTGAGAGGAGGCCTGTGCCCAGCAATGTGACGTACTAACATGAGCTCATGTTATAGGCGATGCTGCTAGCAACCCATCACTATTTTTATTCCCCTTTCCACTCATCGCAATCATTCAAAACGTGGACCTTAGGTCTTGTTACCTTGGGCTCTGTCTGTCCCGTCAGTGATGAAGACGTGATTTGTGTATGTGTATGTATGTATGAGCCCTCTAGGCTGGCAACCTATTCACTAACTCGACAATTATAATTAAAATCAAGAAATAAAAATTCTTGATTCATTTGATAGTATTTATTTATATTTATATAGCCTTTTTATTCCGAATTCGCTACAATTTCATTTTTGTTGTTGTTGTTGTTTCTTTTTATTATTAAATTGCCGCGTAATTCGGCGTGCCTCATGGCATAGGCCTCCTCCGTGTATTGGAGGGTTTGGGCTATAGTTCCCACGCGCGCCCAGTGCGGATTGGGAACTTAACACACGCCATTGAATTTCTTCGCAGATGTGTGCAAGGTTTCCTCACGATGTTTTCCTTCACCGAAAAGCTCATGGCAAATTTCAAATGTAATTTTCGCACATAAATTCCGAAAAACTCAGAGGTGCGCGCCCGGGATTTGAACCCACGACACTCTGCTTAAGAGGCCACAGGTCAAACCACTAGGCTACCACGCATTTGATAGTACCTATCATTTGAAAAACAGCGCCTTCTCTCGTCCCTGGTGAGCAGTATCTAGATGTTCCACGGGAGTTTGTAATTGTGTCGTACAGACACATCCTTCAAACAGATGACGCTTAGCGATAAAAATCGCATAGCAACAAGGTCACGTGACAGCTGGTAACAAGGAGAAAAATTCGAAGACTACCCACCTGCTATGGGTGGTGTAGGGGTATAGCACGCGTCACGGGATGACGAGGATCCGGGTTCGATTCCCGGCCATAGCTATACTTTCGGATTTTTCTATGTGTTTTAATTTTCACTGACAGAAATTTAACTCGACAATGGTCTATGACAAGTGACAATTCGAATTGCGACGCGAGGCCACGTTTAGCATGATTAAGGGCGTATAGCTGGAAAGGGAAATCAAAATAGTAATAGGTTGCTAGCCGCGTCGCCTATAACATGATTCCTTAGACTGTCGCCCATTCCCTCGATGGGCTTTTACCATCTACGCGCGTAGAGAAGCAAATGGTATATTCTATGCTTTTTCTTTGCTCGCAGACCAGCATGGTGATTGCTAAATGTGGCCTGTAGGTACCTGTTACCTTAGGCGCTGTCTACCCCGTAATGGATAAAGACGTGATTTGTGTATGTATGTGTATGTATATTTTCCGTATTTTTTGACAGATTGCACCCTTCGTGGAAGAAAGACGTAAGTCCTGTAGAGCCTTAATAGGACTTACGTCTTTTTTCCACGAAGGGTGCGAGATATTGCTTTTAATTTCACTTTCCTCCGCATCCGGGGCCTTTAAAATATCTTCATAATTTCAAAAACTATGGAACAAACCTCGACACTTTGTCGGACTTCGGACACGCCAAGTTGCATTTGCTTAATCTATGCCTAACGTGACCATTTATTTATTTTGTCAGACCGGGACACACATCTGCGGAAATATATAGTAAAAAAAGGTGTTTAGTGTTTTACAAGTATTTTATTATAGAAGATAGAATAACGCAAAATAATTAAAGCTCTAAACACAAAATAGTTAAGTTGGCACGACTTACTAACTAAGCCCCCAGTAGTGGCGTGACTTCTAAGTCGTATTTTTGTATTTGTCGACTGAACTATTTTCTTTTTAAAATATCGGGTCTTGTTTTTAGATACGTGTACGTATAATTTTAAACTATCGTTGGGTCTGCTTGCAAAACCGGGACAAGTTGGCTTCGCTGGGGACACCGGGACAGACTGCCTGAAACCGGGACTGGCCCGCCCAATCCGGGACGTATGGTCACGTTATCTATGCCGTATCTAACCGAATCAGCTCGTCGAAGTGGCAATGAGCGAGAACAGCTGCTGGTCATTGGTTCCGAAAGGTTCTCGAGTGGAGACCGCGGATCGGCAGCATAGGACGTCCACCAACGAGGTCGGATGACCTGGTTAAAGTCGCGGGGTCACGGTGGATGCAAGCTTCCAACCGTGGCAACTGGAGGTAAGTAAGTAAGTAAGTAAGTAAATGCTTTATTGTACAAATATAAAGAAACAGATACAATTTACAAAAAAATAAAAATAACATTAATACATGCACAAAGGCGAACTTATCCCCCTTAGGAGGTCTATGGAGGAGGCCTATGTTTTGACTCTGGACGTCCTATGGCTGATATTATGATGATGATGAATCTGACATCTGTGATTGAAACCGACACAGTTACAGAGATATAGAAATGCATTGCTACATTACTACATTATCGGGCCCATTTTACACCATATGGGTACTATTCCTAAGGATATTGTATTTCTTTCTGTTATATATCTACGTGTATCGAATGTGTGTAAATAAATGTTTCTCTTTCTCTCTCTCTCTCTCTCTCTCTCTCTCTCTCTCATTAACTTTGATATTACTATGGATACGCCATTGGCGTCCGATTTAAAACATTTCGATTTTTAAACGCTTTTCTCACAGGAATACCATTTTGGGCGCCATTCAGCCAACAGTCAGTAGATCAGAGACTAATCCGGTCGTTTGTTACGGCGATAAAACCGGATATATTTACCGTCTTATTAAACTGAAGGCTTTATTTAAACTTAAAAAGAATTCGCAGCATGAAAATAAAATAAATCGTTACTAATATTATAAATGCGAAAGTAACTCTGTCTGTCTGTCTGTTACCTTTTCACGCTTAAACCGCTGTGCCGATTTAGTTGAAATTTGGTATACATATAGTTTGAGTCCCGGGAAAGGACATAGGATCGTTTTTTTTCCGGAAAATTGCATAGTTCCCGCGGGATAGCACAGCCCAAACCACTGGACTTAGAGACTTGAAATTTTGCACATAGATACCTTATACAATGTAGGCGGATGCCTTATACAATGTAGGCGGATGTCCTTCCTTAGTGGATACTAAGGAAGGATTTTTGGAAATTCCCACGGGATAAGGAAAAAACGGGAATTATATATTCTATACTTCAAATTTGATACAAAAGTAGGTGATTACAAAACTAAGAAACTAATTTTAGGATTTTTGGAAATTCCCACGAGATAAGGAAAACAACGGGATTTATCTACATAAGCTAGTGTAGTATAAATGAGAACGTTCAGAAGTATGAAATGTGTTACACTGAAAGATAGAATAAGGAGTAGTGTGGTAAGGGAACGTGCTGAAGTGTCGTGTGAAAGAAGATTAAGATTATAGTGACTACGATAGAAAAAAGTATGCTTAGTTGGTTTGGTCATGAATGGAGGATGGATGAAAGAAGATTAACTAAACAGATTTGTATGAAAAATGTCAAAGGATGCGATTGGAGCAATGTAGGAGACGTTTTGAAAATTTCGTGAGGAATACCCGAAACCGACAAGCAGTAAAGAGGTTCATGAATGTGGATGTTACGAAAGAGGCATGACAGGATCGTAAGTGGAACAAAGTCTCTGCCTACCCCCCTGGGAAAGAGTGGACGGTACGTATGTATGTAAAAGACTTCGACCGATAACTTTGAACGTATGTTACCCTTTGAGCGTTTTATATTTCTACGCGAAATGGCGCGGTTCGGTTGGCGCGGCTAAATGGGGTAGTAATATGACGTTTTATAGAGACGCTTTCATAAGTCTGGCAGCACTTAGCCAAAACATACGAGGGGCTAGTACCACAGTATATATATAAGCTAAAGCAGTAAGGAAACTACGAACAAATCGGTTGAAACGAAACACGCACACAGGCGCGCGCTTTACACGGCCCCTAAGGGGACCTCGTCCACTCCGCTCAGGCTCAGGTCCGCTTAGGGGCCGTGTAAAGCGCGCGCCTGTGTGCGTGTTTCGTTTCAACCGATTTGTTCGTAGGTTCCTTACTGCTTTAGCTTATATATATACTGTGCTAGTACTACGGTTATGTGTACTGGTGTGGTGTTCAACAAAACGATACTTCTTCTTCTCTTCTAATATGCCCCCATCGATCGATGCGATGATTTCGCCAATGCCAAAGTAATACAGTATTAAAGAATCTTGACACAAAAAGGTCGGCAATTTTTTACGGTAGAACACGGTCAAAAGACCCCACACCCTGTCGGGCTCTTAGCCAACGGATAATGATATCCCTCAGAATCTGCCAGGAAATCATTAGCCGAAGCCCAGGGTGTACCGGACCAATCGCTGCTCTTCCCCAGGACGGAGCCAAAAACGAACCGCAGCTCTTGACCACACGCGGAGGTAACCCGACTCACACCCCAACAAAACGATTCTCTCTAGGAAGTTTAAAAAAAAATGCTATTAGGCAGACGCGTTCAGAATAGGAGCCTTATCATGACCTCCTAATGCGATTCAATTCTGGATCAAAGTTGGATCGCTTGCTGTCAAGACCATACTAGAAGTGACAAAAATTAAGTTGAATCGCCTTAAGACGTGTAAGACGCCCTCAGACAAGGCGGAGCGATGAGCAAGGTAACTGGCAAGAGGTGAATGGAAGTAGGCGAGGATCGAGCTAGCTTGCAGTTGCAGTGGACTAGAATAGGCTGTGATGATGATGATACGTACATACATACATGAATCACGTCTTTATCCCTTACGAGGTAGACAGAGCCTAAGGTAACAAGACCTTAAGGCCACGTTTAACATGATTGTGGGGGGTTAGGTTCGGAAGGACTAGATTACATAACGACTCTATAAGCAAAACGTCTTAGTTACATAAGGTCTTGGTAGCTAAATGTCTAATTGTACAAACGTCTTAATAGTAGAATGCCCGGGTTTAAGATTGGACTTAGTTCTATTACGTCTTGTTTGTATAACGCCCTAATATCAAAATGTTGTAATAGCAAAACGACTAGGTAGGCATATCGTCAAACATTAATAACGTCTAAATGGCATAACGACTAGATGGTTGAATGACAAGAAAAACTCAAACGTAGTTTGTGAAGGAACTCTTTGATAAAGAAACTTTATGCCGGTATGCAATCATGACGTTTTGCTACCAAGACCATATGCTATCCAGACACTTTTCCTTATGCGTCGTTTTACAATCAAGACTTATTGATAACTTGGACGTAAACTCTATTAGTCATTTTGCAACTTCGGGCGTTATGCTATAGTTGTCGATCGAACAACTAAGACATTATACTCACTAGGGCATTCTGCAAAAAAGACATTGTGCTTACCAAGACCTTATGCAACTAAGATGTTTTGCTTATAGAGTCGTTATGCAATCTAGTCCTTACGAACCTAACCCATTGTGGGCGTATAGGTGGAGAGGGGAATCAAAATCGTGATGGGTTGCCAGCCGCATCGCCTATAACACGATTCCTAAGAATTTCGCTCACTCGATTTGCCCTCGATGGACTTTTACCATGTGCGCGGGAAGAGAAGCGACTGGTACGTTTTATGTTTTTTCTTTATTCCCAGATCAGCAGGATGATGATGATGATTGTAACAATAGCTAAGCTATTTGAGCATTTTCTAAAGTAAACATCTAATTAATTTTCTCCTTACTCAAGTCACGCCATTGCGTGTTCACACCTTGTTAGTGAGTGAGAAATGCCATAAAACTATATTTTATTGCAGCACGCTGAGAAATTATTTGCTGTAAATATTATTGTGTAAATAATCGTAAATTTTGAATTAATAATTGTGTTTGGTAATATTAAAAACGTGAGCTTTTTCAAATAACGACAATTGTTTTTTAAATAAATTATGATGATGATCTATTTTTCACGTCTGGGTTTTTTTTCTTTTTTTTTCTATAAAATTGTGTATATTCTCTTATATTTGTGTGTCTTGCAAAAAGGAATAAATGTCTTCTTTATTTCTTTCTATGACATAGGCATACTTGCTTTTTTTTTCCCTCGCAAATGGTAAGAGGACAAAGTTAGGAAGGAAAACGGGCATGTGGGTCACCTGATGGTAAACAACCTCCTCCCATAGACACCCCCAACAGTAGAAGATTGAAAATGCGTATTGAAAATACCTTTTTATCCATTAACTACCTTCTGCCCGCGACTTCGTCAGCGTAGAATTATATATACAAACCTTTCTCTTGAATCACTCTATTTAAAAAAACTGCGTCAAAATCCATTGCGTAGTTTTAAAGATCTAAGCATATAATAGGGGCAATCAGACAGAGCGGAAAGCGACTTTTTTTACACTATGTACTGAAGAGACGGGCGAAGGTCGGTTCTAATTCATGTATTAGATTACATATTCTTCTAATATAATAAATGCAAAAGTTTGTGAGGATGGATGGATGTGACGATGTGAGTGTATGTATGTTCCTTCTTCACGCTGAAACGACTGGACATATTTGGATAAAATTTGGAACGGAGGGAGCTGGTACCCTAGATTAACATAATAGGTTACTTTTTAATCCTGAATATTGCATAGTTCTCGTGGGATAGCGATAAACTAATGCTTTGTAGACGGAGTCGTAGGCAGCAATTGGATATAGTTAAGTAAAGATTTACTTACTTATTTTGAATGTTTCTGAATGTTTGTGCCCGAGTCATGGATGACGTACGTATTTAATTATGTTTTTATCTACATTATATAAGTATGTTTATGTTTATCCGTTGCCTGGTGCCCATAGTACAAGCTTTGCTTAGTTTGGGGCTGGGTCAGTTGGTGTAATTTGTCCCAAGATATTTATTTATTAATTTTATCAAGGGCGCGAGGTAGGACGACAAAGGGAACCGAGAGAGGTGCGGGCGGCAGGCGCACTACCCACCCGCACCCCGCACCCCTGTGCCGCGCGGGCGAGGACGGTTGGTCTATAATTTTTTATTATAAACCCAGCATGGTTCCTCTTTAGACGGCGCTGCGCCATTCATCATATTTTAAAAATTAAAATTTTACGCAATCTCCGCACCGGCACTCAATCAAAGTAAAATAAAGCTCACAGCGGCGGCTGTGCTGCTAATAAATTGATTCATTGTCCAAATCCTTTGTATGTTTTAGCGAGAAAATTTGTCGTGTTCAAATATGCGCGTTGGTTGCCAGAAAGAATCATGATCGCCTGATCGCAGTACTATGGAAAAGTGATTTCTGACCCACCTTAGAACGTTCTCACAGTAAACGTCACATGATTATTTCCAGCATGAACTTAATCATAATTTACACGTAAACGGATAACTCATGTATAAAAGTCGAGAGATGCTCGACTTGTTTCGGACTATAATAAAAATGACGATGAAAACGAGGGTAGTTGTGCGCCGCTGTCAGTTGGGTCGAGCAGCCGCGCGAACAGAGCGCTGGCGCGCAGTGTTCGTTTCGCTGCCGCCGGGGCGAGCGCTCCAGGAGCAAGGACTACGAAATAGTCAGAAACATGTCGAGCATCTCTCGACTTTTATACGTGAGTTATCCGATTATGTGTAAATTGTCACATGATTATCTTTGACAATGACTACAACTAAGATTACTATTAGTAAAGTTTTTAATTTGTTTTCTTTTTTCTTTTTTGCTTCCATGCTGGTCTGGGAGTAATGAAAAAACATAGAATGTACCAGTTACTTCTCTTCCCGCGCAGATAAAAGCCCATAGAGGTAATGTATAGGAATCATGACAGGCGATGCAGTGCTGCTAGTCACCCATCTCTATTTTGATTTCCCTTTTCACCTATACGCCCACAATCATGCTAAACGTGATCTTATTACTTTAGGCTCTGTCGACCCCGTAATGGATAAATACGTGATTTATGTATGTATGTATTGTAAATTATACCAAAGTGCAAAACAAAATTTAACAAACATTTGATTTCGGCCATGCATTCTCCCTTGCGATCGGTGGCCTGTACTCCCGGGATGATTAAAAATAGTAATAATGGGAATACCCGGGCATTGTGCGGGTGTCACGTGTACGCCGACAGTGGGCGACACTATCGGCTATTGCTATCGGAATCTCTATGAAATTGCTATGGAGACTTATTAAGATAACATAGCCACTTAACAATATAACCTGAATGAGATGTAAGCGACGGTGTATTTGCAAACGAGAAAGTGGATCTACTGTACTGATAGCAAGTTAGCACCACTACCCATGCCATGACACTACAGCGGTCGGCAACCTTTTGCAGGCTAGGGCCAAAAAAAATGAACGCCAGAAGCCCAGTATACCTATAAATAAATATTTACAACTGACTAGCTTCTCCCGCGACCTAAGAACTGATGTTGATGGAATATTCTGCGATAATTCCTAAAATTTACGATATGACTATAGGCAGCTACGACCTTTGAGATGTTTATCGCTATATCGATAAAAAGTAGCCTATGTTTTGATTTTGGGTACCAGCTATCTCCGTTCCAAATTTCGATCTATTTTCTAACGTATCCTTTACCAGGTAGCAAGGTGACGTTAAAAAGGACGTCATTTAGGGTTAGTCCGATTTTGGTAAATTATAAACGTCACATTGACGTCAAAAATCAGTCCAATTTTTGTCATTCTATAGCCGTCATTTTGATGTCATACTAGGGTCAATCCAATTTTGACATTTTATAGCCGTCATTTTGATCTCATATTAGGGTCAGTCCAATTGCTGTCATTCTATAGCCGTCATTTTGACGTCATACTAGAGTCATTAGCTGGACGTACCGTAATCGTCGCATAATGAACGTCGTTTTTACTTCAATCAAATGTAGGGTCAGTATCAGGACGTACCATTATAATACCTTTGGCATACATACATACATACATTATATCACGTCATTATCTCTTACGGGGTAGACAAAGCCTAAAGTAACAAAACCTTAAGGCCACGTTTAGGATGATTAAGGGCGTATAGCTGGAAAGGGATAATAATGATGGGTTGCAAGCCGCATCGCCTATAACATGATTCCTAAGACTTTCGCCCATTCCCAGTATGGAGGATAGCTGCCATTGGGTGGCTTAGAAAAAAAAATTGTGCAGACTCTATGCCCACACGTAATACAGCACGTATAATATTAAAAATGTAGTGGATGAGAACAGGAGCAGCTAGATTAAAATGGCTACCGGTGACATTTCGCACCGCTCGTTCTTGATAAAGAACAATTAGTGCATTCATTTATGATCATTCCTTCCATGCTGGTCTGGGAGTAAAGAAAAAACAGAAATTACCAGTTGCTTCTCTTCCCCCGCATGGTAAAAGCCCGTCGAGGGAATGGGCAAAAACTTAGGAATCATGTTATAGGCGATGTGGCTAGCAACCCATCACTATTTTGATTCCCCTTTCCACCTATACGCCCTTAATCATGCTATACGTGGCCTTAAGGTTTTGTTAACTTATGATTTGTGTGTGTTTCCATACTGGTCTGGGAGTACCTATAAAAAAACAATAGAATGTACCAGTTGCTTCTCTTCCCCCGCATGGTAAAAGCCCATCGAGGGAATGGGCAAAAACTTCGGAATCATGTTATAGGCGATGTGGTTAGCAACCCATCACTGTTTTGATTTCCCTTTCCTATACGCCCACAATCATGCTAAACGTGGCTTTAAGGTTTTGTTACCTTGGGCTCTGTCTACGTAAGGGATAAAGACTTGATTTATGTGTGTGTGTGTGTGTGTGTGTGTGTGTGTATATTTAGCCAAATTTGATACTACTCTTCGTTACCAAAGCCGAGCGTGTTCCATTAATCTCGTCATTAACATAAGGTCATAATTCAGCCGCCGCCAGCGTTTGAACACTGAATAATACGCTGACCAAAATTTATTTTGAATTTCATGTAACAGTGTAGGTATTTACCACGTGTTTTAGGTGCTTATAGAAAGAAAGAAAGAAAAAAGAAAGAAAACATTTATTCGTGACATAGACAATAGTTACAAAGACAAGAAAAAGAGGTAAAAAACATAAGGACATATATCACGAAATGGTCCCATCTCAGCATAATGCTGGCCTTGCAGCCAGCGCTGGTCTTCCGATGGGACCATCAAGTGCTACTTAAGCACTTGATGGTCCCACATATTAAAAACTATATAAATTCAAACAGTGAAATCGTGAACCGGCATTACAACCATTACCATGGCTGTATGGACAATAATTCCTTTAGTTACAATGGATGAATTTTATAAAAATTAAAAAATAAAAAAGCCCTTGGCTTTGGTTGGCCTGACCTGACAGTAGAAAGAAGAAAAATGGCAATATTAACAAACAAACTTCTTTCACATTACTCTAGAAGGTTATACATATTTCTAACCCCCGACCCAAAAAATGACACCCATAAAATACATACATACACAAATCACGTTTTTATCCCTTACGGGGCAGACAGCTTTTTTTTATGGTGTGGAAAATGCGCCTTATGCATCCGCCCGGTACGGGTTTACCGGGGGTATGTGGGGCTCTCCCGCGACGGCAGTACCCACTAAAAACCACACGGATTCCCTATTCGGTCGTATGTGGGGTATACGGGAGCACTCGGTGTCACCGCGACGCCCCACGACCACCCTGGGATGGGGTTCCCTCTTCGCGGCACCTGTGCTATGCAGGTTTGGGAAGTCCCGCCCTCCCCCGCTGGTGCCGCTTGGATTTTTTATAGAGGTTGTCTCCTCGTGGCCCTCGTCTTAAAAAAGACAGCGGCTCACGTTCCCGGCGCCTACGAGCCGGGGTTACGTGTCGACCGACAGTGGCCGAAGCCACGCGCTCCGCGATCCCGTCCCTTACGGGGCGCACCGCTCCGACGGCAGGCTTATGCCCGCCGACCCTCACGTCAGCTCTCACACCCTCATGTACTACTCTGAAAGCAGAGCGGTACCGAAGGCGTGATCGCGTCCGTCCCCAAAAGCCCCCGCGGGTGCGACACGGGGCAGACAGAGCCTAAAGTAACAAGACCTAAAGGCCACGTTCAACACATGCTGTACTGTGACCTTATAGGTGGAAAGGGAATCATAATAGTGATGGGTAGCTAGCCGCATCGACTATAACATGATACCTAAAATCCTCGCCCATTCCCTCGAAGTGAAGCCATGGTACATTCAGTTTTTTCTTCGCTTCGACGCCAGCATGGAAGGGAAAACATTACAATACAATACTTATACATTACAAATACTCTTTATTGAACACCACAAATGAGTACAAAACAATACAGAAACAAAGTAGACAATAGGCGGTCTTATCGCTTAATAGCGATCTCTAAAAAAACCGTAAAAAATATACGTAGGTAATTTATTTGTAGACGGGTTAACTAATAGAATAATTAAACTGCTCTTCTCTTAACCTAACTTAATATCCGGCAGGTGCTAGCACTTCCAGGAAATTACCCTCTCTGAAATAATTAAACATACTCGTATTTATTGCTGGCAGTGAGTGCTAAACACGGTAATTATAACGTTATAATTGTTCGTAATGGTTCTGGCGTTAAAGCAGTGTTTATTGGTATGTTCGAACCACAACCCTAAATAAAACTACCACTTCATTTACCACTACACTTACTCAAATAAAGAAAAACGTTTATTTATGACAATCGAAAACAACAAAATAATAAATAAATGCAATAGAAATGAGAGCGTTAAGGAGTATGGAAGGTGTAACACTGAAAGATAGAATAAGGAACAGTGTGATAAGGGACTGTGCTGGTGTGAAAGAGGATATAGTGACTTGGATAGAAAAAAGTATGCTTAGTTGGTTTGGGCATGTAGAGCGGATGGATGAAAGTAGACTAACTAAACAGATCTATATGGGGAGTGTGAATGGTTACGTTGGAAGGGGAAGGCCTAGACTAGACGGACGTTTCGAGACCAAATAGGAGACGTTTTGGAAAAAGGTCAGGTCAGGAGTACCCGAAACCGACGAGTATGTATGAAGAGATTGATGACTGTGGATGAAGCGAAAGACATAATATGTCAGGATCGTAGCAAGTGGAATAAAGTAGTATCTGCCTTCCCCTGTGGGAAAGAGGCGTGACGGTATGTATGTATGTATGTATGAAAACAACAAATAAATAAACTCATGTCAAAAAGAACATCTGTATGTACGTATGTATGTGTATTTTTTGCGCGGTGGCAGTTATTCTTGGGTTCAGTTCACTGGCGGACCATGTGCGCCGCAAGAGAGCTGGGCGCAGGCGTATCGCACATGACCTCGCTCCTACCTTAACTGAGGGCCTAGGGTTACGGACACGGGGACGTCTGTGACCCCAATGTCTAAGGTCCACGACAAGAATGACGTGTCAAGTGTTTCTGACACCCCATTGCTGGGAAAAGGAGACCAAGAAAGGCCTTCCAGAAGATGGATCCGGACACGGATATCCGCCATCTGGCGATGTAACGGGTTATACCGTTCAATCGCGAAGAAGGAACACCCCGAGGGTTTTCTATCTATCTATCTAGTCATTCTAGTTCTATTGGATTTTAGTAGTGCTTTCAATACCGTAGATTTTGATATTTTGATTGGAACCCTTCAGAATTTAAATTTTTCCCCATCTGCCATCTCATGGTTTCACGCATACCTCTTTGGAAGACGCCAGCGAGTTAGGGTTGATGATCATTTCTCGGAGTGGCACGACCTTGCTGCTGGTGTTCCCCAGGGGGGTGTGCTGTCTCCTCTTCTGTTTTCAATTTTTATAGATGGTATTACAAAGTCACTTCAGTCTTCCTATCATTTATACGCGGATGATCTACAGATCTATGCAGCGGCTGGCTTCGATGATTTGCCTTCTATAATTGATCAAATTAATACTGACCTGGACTGCATCAGTAGTTGGGCCGAGCGGTTTGGCCTTAAGGTTAACGCTGCTAAGTCACAGGCCATAATTATTGGCAGTCCTCACTTCGTGGGCAGATTACCGGGGGTTGTGTTGCCGAGTATTATGTTTGATGGTGCTCCAATCCCTTTTTCAAATACCGTTAAGAATTTGGGTATTATAATCGACCAAACTCTTTCCTGGACTGCGCATGTAACTGAGGTGAGCCGTAGACTTTTCGCATCGATGCACTCCTTGAGACGTCTGCAGAACTTTTTTCCTTTTCAAACAAAACTTACTCTTGCTCGTTCTCTTCTCTTACCCCTACTTGATTATGGTGATATTGCTTTTCTTGACTTGACGGAGGAACTGCTTGACAAACTTGAACGCCTTCAAAATGTCTGCATTAGGTACATTTATGGTCTGCGCAAGTATGATCGTGTCTCCCACTTTCGCGAGCAGCTTAACTGGCTGCCTATTCGACGTCGCAGAGACATGCATACCCTGTGCCTCCTCTTCAATGTTCTTTTTGATCCTACTTCTCCTTCTTACTTGTGTGAAAGATTTGACTACTTGGCCACTGGAAGCGGGGACCGTTTGCGGTCGAGCTCCAACCTCACACTTGCCTTTCCGCCTAACAAGACACGATCATATGCCAAATCTTTCACGATCCGCTCCGTCAAGCTGTGGAACGAGTTGCCCCTGACGTTGAGGGAATCTCAGTCTGTGGCGGTGTTCAGGGGTGGGCTGAGGAAGTTGTGGCTGAGCACTGGCACCTGAGCTGCTTTCATATTGTATTTTAGTTAGAGTATTTATTTATGTTATTTGCTATTTAATAGTGTTTATGTAAGTTTATTGGTTAAATTTTATTCCGTTATTTATATATTATTTTATTATATTGTATTGGTTTTATAATGTATTGTACTTTAGTTGTTAATTTATTAAGTATTAATACTACTTATTTGCGCATAATGACTGCTTGCCTTTTTGTTGTCAACTATTCCTTTCTGTAGGTTAGCTGGAAGAGATCCCTTCTTAGGGATAAGTTCGCCTTTGTACTTTTTTGTCTGAATTTCTGTATTTTTTAAAAATTTTATGTGCAATAAAGAGTTTACATACATACATACATACATTGTCCGTCCACTGCTGGACGTAGGCCTCCTTCATATTGCGCCAACTTTCGCGATCCTGGGCTCCCCTCATCCGGCCACTGCCAGCTGTCCTCCTAAGGTCGCAGGGCGTCCCATACTACGCTTTCCCAAACGTGGTCTCCACTCTAGGATACGTTTGCTCCAACGGTTGTCAGTTCTGCGGCAAACTTGACCAGCCCATTGCCATTTCAACGTAATATTTATCCGGGGGTTTCAGTGGGTTTAAATCCCACATAACCCCATTGCCTCCCCGTGGTGATGGGGTATCTGAGTACAGCAGATTTCCCCGGGCAAAAAAAGGTGAAGTGGTTTCAGTTACTAACGTGTGTTTCATGTATAATATATTACGTATTTCAGTACTTAGTATATTAATATATATTCTAAATTGCACCACCTGCTCAGATCTGTTCTGTTCTCCAGTCCATTATGGTTGCCTGGTAGAGATCGCTCTAGCGATGTAATATTCTGTATACCTTTTTTCTGTTTTGGTTGTTACATGTGGTGTTCAATAAAGAGTTATTGTATTGTTGTTGTATTGTAACTGGCAATGGGAGTGTTGCAAACTGTCGGTTATTTAGTCTAAGTATGCTAAGTATTTTAAATTGCTTATTTAAATTATTATTATTTTCTCTTTTTATGTACACATGACGATCTTTTTGTGAATTTACATTGACATTTCATAAAGCTTTATTTTTGTTTGTTGTTATTTTGTTTTTTATTTATTATTACTATTTTATTACAATTGACGATGCTTTTGTAAATTACTTATGTTTGACATTTAATTGTACTTTTAAAAGGGTGATAAATAAATCTATCTATCTAGGTAGAAAAATTCGGAGACTACCCATCTGCTATGGGTGGTGTAGGGGTATAGCACGCGTCACGGAATGACGAGGATCCGGGTTCGATTCCCGGCCACAGCTTTACTTTTCGGATTTTTCTGTGTTCTAATTTTCACTGACATTTAGAAATTTAAATCTATCTATCTATGAAATGTATGCGTTTAAAATATTATGAAGCGTTTGAACACTTCATTCCAGTTGAAACAACTGCTGTTTTTAATTTTCATAAAGCAGTGCTAGTACGTATGAGCAAGATTTAATTTAACGGTGCTCTGAGCATGAAGAAGCTGCGTCATGAAAAATATGAACTTTCATATTATATTAATATTACTAGCTGTTGTTCGCAACTTCGTCTGCATAGAATTCGTTTATCGCTATCCCGCAGGAACTTCGCAATTTTTCAGGATAAAAAGTAGCCTATGTGTTATTCCAGACTAAAATCTATGTATGTTCTAAATTTCATCCAGATCTGTCCAGCCGTTCTGGCGTGAAAGAGTAACAAACATCCATCCATACTTACAAAGTTTCGCGTTTATAATATTAGTAGGATTATAATGAACGCTTTCATGCTGGTCTGGGAGTTAAAAACATAGAATGTACCAGTTGCTTCTCTTCCCGCGCAGGTAAAAGCCCATTTAGGGAATGGTCATAGGAATCATGTTACAGGCGATGCGGCTAGCAACCCATCACTATTTTGATTCCCCTTTCCACCTATGCCCACAATCATGCTAAACGTGCCAGGTCTTGAAACTTAGGCTCTGTCTACCCCGTAAGGGATAATGAGTATTGAAAATAAAAGCAGTGGTAGCCGTAAGCCGATGCAGGTCTCACGAATTTTCGTCTGTTACTTGTTTTTTTTTAACAGTTCTTGCTAAGACTCGAGAGTTGTACCTAAACCTTCCATATAGTATGCCAGAGAACGTATAAATGAACAAGTAATCCAGCCAACCAGGTCTGTGTCAGGCGCGGATCTAGAACTAGTCCACGATTAATATTCTGATCTAGACTACGTGAGCTCTGTCACCGATTGCGGCGGCGAAAAAAGGAGGATTAACGTATATAACATACATACACAAATCACGTCTATGTCGCTTACGGAGCAGACAGCCGTTCTCGTTTGAAACCCAATTTTGTAAAAGAACTGTATTAAACATACGTACTTCCTTGTATTTAATATGTTTTTTTAATATATGCTTAAGTAGCACTTGATGGTCCCATCGGAAGACCAGCGCTGGCTGCAAGGCCAGCATTATGCTGAGATGGGACCATTTCGTGATATAATATGTCCTTATGTTTTTTTACCTCTTTTTCTTGTCTTTGTAACTTATCTATGTCACGAATAAATGTTTCTTTTTTTCTTTCTTTCTTTCTTCTATTTGTCAAGTTTGTGAAGTGCTTTCCACTGGCGTTCGTGTCGCCACAGTGTATGTCTTTTTTGTGTTTAGTTTTTATAATTTTATCTGGGTCCCACTGAACAGCGTTGCGGCTTGCCGCAACATTATGCTGAGTGGGGTCCATTTCACACCATATCGGTACTATTCCTTAGTATATTGTATTTCTCCTTATTTTATATCTACGTGTATCAAATGTGAGTAAATAAATGTTTCTCTTTCTTTCTTTCTTTCTTTCAAATTTGCCACGTATTTCGTATCAAGTAACAAAATATCTCTGTAATTTTGATATTCGTCGCTTCCTTCAATATGCATGAGTGATGTTATAAAGACCTACGAAAATGATGGCCTATTATGGACCAACAAGAGGGTTCATCCATCCATGCACGCATTTAAGAATTGGATGTTTGTCAGTGGATTAATTACCACTTCTCCCGTTCTCCTACCACATTTTTGTTCTCCGTAAGACTAGGCAACATAATATTCTCTAATTTGGTGGAGATAACCTAATCTGGATCTTCCCCTTCCTCTTCTTCCTTCAATCTTTCCTTCCAAAATTATTCGTAAAAAAATGACATGCCGAATTAAGAACCCTATCATTTTTCCTCTTCTCATTCAAATTTCTTTCAATAAGCATCTCTTCTCTCCAATCAATCCTAAAACTTCTTTGTTCTTCCTTTCCGTCCAACTAATCCTTTCCTTCCTTCTCGACCACATCTCGAACGCTTCCAATCTTTCTCTATCTCTTTGTGTCACTATCCAATTCTCACTTCTTTTTATAATGCTATGCTCTAGAATGTACACTTTAATTAAGCGCTTTTTAGTTTTCTTGGATATTTTGGCTTTAATTAGGTGCTTCTTTTTATTAATCACCTTCTTAGTCAAAGTTATCTTCTGCACAATATCCATAGAGCATCTGGAGTCATTAGTTATTAAGCTTCCTAAATATTTTAACTAGAGGATTAATCAAAGGTTAACTGATAGGGATCCCTTATAGGGATAAGTTTTTTTTTGAGAATTATGTATGTTTCTTTATATTTGTACAATAAAGCATTTACTTACTTACTTAAATTACAAATTTCAAGACTGTAAGGTGTTCATGTGACCCACAATTTCAATCAGTCGAATGTATGTAAGTACTATTGTAATTCATCCAGCATACCCTTGCATTTCATCATCAGCCCTAACTACCCAGCAATCTAGTCAGCACTTTAGGGAAAAGAAATTCTGTCACAGAGGTAGGTACATGGGAACAAATTCGCACCATCCATTTTAAAATCGAAGACAACGCCACCGTAACTCCCATAACTCAATCCTCCAAGGCTTAGAGCATTAAACCAACCGGAGTCGCCGCCGGGGTTCTATTAAACGTGTAAGTGCCAAATAAATGTGTGCAATTACTTAAATCTAAGCAGTTCTTTTGCTATGTATGAGTGAGATAGAAGAATGAGACTGAGCGAAAGAAGGGATAAGAGTGAATGGAGTTTGAAGGAAAATTGTGTAAGAGCGGACGGAGCATGACGTGCTTTTCATGTTTGAGTTTTTTCTTTTATCACTACTTAGTATAAAACATACGCTTTTCTGTCTGCCTGTCCAATGTATGCTAAGATCTTTAAAACCACGCAACAGATTTTGATGCGGTTTTTTTAACAGATAGAGTTATTCAAGAAGAATTCTACGCAGACGAAGAAAGGAGAAGAAAAAAGAAGGCAGAAGCTAGTTTATTTATAAAATAGAGCGATTGAAGTTAACTGTGTCATTTCATTAATGTAGACTCGTCTCCTACATGTTTATGTTTTTTATTAATTTAACTAAAAGTAATAAAGCAATTTTGGTGTGAAAGGGTGAATTGACACTTTTTCTGTACATCAATTAAGGTCACTGAAGTTTTATTTTAATAAACTAATCATAAATTAGAATAGATAACTGTTGTGAGAAGAAGCTACTCGCGTGGCTACCGAGGATCGGGGTGACAGTTCCAACTGTCTTGCTATCGTAGTTCCTGAGATACAGCCTGGTGAGAGACAGAAAGACGGACATTTTGAATCGTGAATGTATATTTAATTTTTTTTTAGTTTCTCTTCGACATTGGAGACATCTCCAATTAATTTGTTTGACGGTGGAGGCGTTTTACACCTCCACTGAACTTATTATTATTTTTTGTTTTGACTAGTAGATACTTTATACATCTCTACTATAGATTTATATAATTTAAGGCTCGGGGACCTTATACATCCCTTTTTAATTTTTCCTATTTAATTTAAGTAGAATTTAAGTATTCTTACTATATTTTATTTTGAAAAAATGTCTTTCTGCCAAGTTTCTAGCGGCGCATTCTTCTTGGCAATGATGGTCTTTCCGAATGCGCTGGTAGTTTCAAAAAGACATGTAAAAGAGCCCTTGGCGGCCAATTTGCAAAAATAAATTTTCATTTTCATTTTCATTTTCTCCCAGCTGAAGCAGCCACGGCGTCTCCGGTTGGTATCATGCCCTAAGCTCTACGGGGACAGATTATGCAGATTCCGATAACACGGCCCCAGGGTTACCACCGATCAGGTGTAAAGACTTCTTAATACTTCGCACAACCCTATTACATAATTTTACGATTTCGGCGGCTGTTTAAAGCATACGCGAGCTAACGTGAAGGGATTTTCATCCTAATTTTATGGCGCAATCGGTTTGCGAATGGCATTGTTTTTTGTACCCATCACTAATTTGATTCCCCTCTCCACCTACGCCCACAATCATGCTAAACGTGGCCTTTAGGTCTTATTACCTTAAGATCTGTAGGCTTATTACTTAACTCGCTCGCAATCGCCATAGTGTTCATTTTGACAGTTCTTGTACGAGAACTCGTAGAGCGGATGAATGAAAGTAGACTTACTATACAGATCTATAGGGGGAGTGTGAATGGTAACGTGGGGAGGGGAAGGCCTAGACGGACGTTCCGAGACCAAATAGGAGACCTTTTGGAAAAAGGTCAGGTCAGGAGTACCCGAAACCGACGAGCATGTATGAAGAGATTGATGAGTGTGGATGAAGCGAAAGAAGTATGTCAGGATCGTAGCAAGTAGAACAAAGTAGTCTCAGCTGATTCCGATGCCAATTGTCAGCAATGAACTGTCAAAATGGCGATGGCGATTGCGAGCGAGTTAGACAATAAGCCTACTGTAGGCTTATTACCTAACTCGCTCGCAATCGCCATCGTGTTCATTTTGACAGTTCTTGTATGAATGTGACAGCTGGCTGATTCCGATGCCAACTGTCAGTCCATACATGAACTGTCAAAATGAACACGATGACGATTGCGAGCGAGTTATGTAATAAGCCTACTGGTCTCACCGCCGCAATCTGCTCCCAGAAACTACACGGTATGCTACATGCAGTAAGATGTCATTCCAAGACATTCTTTAGCGCAGGTATTGTCTTCCATAAGGCTTCTAAATGTCAGTGAAAATTAGAACACATAGAAAAATCCGAAAAGTAAAGCTATGGCCGGGAATCGAACCCGGATCCTCGTCATTCCGTGACGCGTGCTATACCCCTACACCACCCATAGCAGTGACACGTCACGTGACAGTTAGTAACAAGTAGAAAAATTCGGAGACTACCCACCTGCTATGGGTGGTGTAGGGGTATAGCACGCGTCACGGAATGACGAGGATCCGGGTTCGATTCCCGGCCATAGCTTTACTTTTCGGATTTTTCTTAGTGTTCTAATTTTCACTGACATTTAGAAATTTAATTTCTAACGGTAAAATCGAAAAAGTAAAACATAAAAATCAAGAAATAAAATTTCTTGATTCATTTGATAGTCCTTCCATAAGGCTGCCTAAACTGTAATCAATGGCCCAAGTATACTTCATACAATGTACACCCTCATAAATCTGTCTAAATGACAAGAAAAATCACAAGCTCGCAGCAAAATAGTTTACCCGCCGCAACTGGTCAAAATAACATCAAGATGTATCAAAATCGCATTTTCCTCAGCACGTATGGCAAATAAACACTTCCGGCCGAACATGGCGGCGTTTCCGGCGTGTCAGGAACACCGGGACATCCTCCGTAAACAGTTAAGCTTAGTCCATCGAGTTTGTAACCAATAGAGTTGAAATATGGTCTGATTTATTATCATGCTAATGGTTTTCAGGTCTTGTTATCTAAGGCACAACCCCGTTAGGCATTTAGAAACCTTTGATTCCCCTTTCCAGCTATACGCCCTTAATCATGCTAAACGTGGCCTTAAGGTTTTGTTACCTTAGGCTCTGTCTACCCCGTAAGGGATAAAGACGTGATTTATGTTTGTTTTGTTTGTTGGTTTGAAAAATGAAAAATGTAAGGGAAAATTACGAAATGGATTAAAAGAGCTGCCTGTATTTCGACGCAGTCGCATGCAGCGATAAATTCACTATACACTCTGCGCTATTAGGTATTAGATCACTACATAGTATAAAACAAAGACGCTTTCTCTGTCCCTATCTCCCTATGTCCCTATGTCCCTTTGTATGCTTATATCTTCAAAACTACACAACGGATTTTGATGCGGTTTTTTTTAATAGATAGAGTGATTCAAGAGGAAAGGTTTTTATGTATGATTCTACGCAGACGAAGTCGCGGGCAGAAGCTAGTTAAAAATAAATGGGCAACCTTGCTTTGCTACTCCGCTATATAGTGAGGTCAAATCGTGTAAAACAATCACGCCCCCGTCGAATCTTTACGCAGTCAATGTTCGAGAAAACAACAATACAAAACAACAAATCAACGGAAAAACAACCGAAACGGTTGTGATGGTGGTGGTTCTCGTTGTCATTTCGTTTGTTTTTCCGTCGATTTGTTGTTCTGTACATACACATACAGATACACATATCACGTCTATATCGCTTACGGGGTAGACAGAGCCTATGGTAACAAGACTTAAAGGCCACGGTTAGCATAATTGTGAGCATGTAGGTGGAAAGGGGAATCATAATAGTGATGAGTTGCTAGCCGCATCGCCTATATCATGATTCCTTAGAGTTTAGCCCAATCCCCTCGATGGGCTTTTACCATCTGCGCGGGCAGAGAAGCAAGTGGTACATTCTATGTTATTTTTTTGCTCCCAGATCAGTATGGAAGTGTCGTGATTCCAGTAAAAACAACTAATCTGTTACCATTAAATAAATTTAGAATATTCTAAATGAGGTACGTTACAAATTTCATAAAAAAAACTTATTTATATATATTAGTCCACCATGAGTTGAAAAAAAAACATAATAACGAAAATTAATAATTCTTACAGCTTATATCAGTTCTGATCCATACAGGAGACTAAATACGCGAAAGTACTAGTTACTACTCTATAGGTTTTATACTCGGTCGATTAGCGTGCAGAAACTTGTCCTGCGAGAAAATACGAGACCTTGGTATTAACTTGTTAGTAAACATATTATTATGAGTTTGCTTTGCTTTGATTATATCTTGCTGGTCTGGGAGCAAAGAAAAAACATAGAATGTACCAGTTGCTTCTCTTCCAGCGCAGATGGTGAAAGGCCATCGAGGGAATGGGGGAAAATCTTAGAAATCATGTTATAGGCAATGCGGCTAGCATCCCATCATTATTAAAACCCACCTTTACGCCCATAATCATGCTAAACGTGGCCTTTAGGTTTTGTTACCTTTGGATCTGTCTATCCCGTAAGGGATAAAGACGTGATATATGTACGGTCAAGTACAAAAATAAGTATCGATACGAACTTCTCAAAAATATGTCTCACGACCTTATTACGCCGGTGTAAGAGTGTATGTACTTATTTTTGAAACTTTGACTAGATACATAATTATTACACTCGACTGTACCTATGTATTTATGTAATAATAATAATAATATAATAATAATAAATTTATTTCAGAATTTTTTTTACAATCAATAATAATTCATATAACTTATAACAGTTTTGATCCATACGGGACTGCTTCGACACAAATATAAAGAAAGAGACACAATTCACAAAAAAAAAAACATTAAATACCTATGCAAAGACGAACTTATCCCTATAAGGGATTTTTACTATTTAAGCTTTAAGTAGACCACGCTGTCTACCCCGTAGGGGATACATACCCGTAGGCTTATTACCTAACTCGCTCGCAACCGCCATCGTGTTCATTTTGACAGTTCTTGTATGAATGTGACAGCTAGCCAATTCCGATGCCAATTGTCAGCCCATACATGAACTGTCAAAATGAACACGATGGCGATTGCGAGCGAGTTAGGTAATAAGCCTACTGATTTATGTGTACGTATGTATGCATGTATCCTTCAACATTCCGCTGGTTGTGAATGTACCAGTTGCTACACTACCCGTGCAGATGGTAAAAGCCTATCGAGGGAATGGGCGAAAATAATAGGTATCATGTTATAGGCGATGAGGCTAGCACATCACTATTTTGATTCCATTTTCCACCTATACGCCCACAATCTTGCTAAATGTGGCCTGTAGGTACCTGTTACTTTAGGCTCTGTCTACCCCGTAAGGGATAAAGACGTGATTTATGTATGTATGTAATCACCTGTAAAAGATCCGTAAAAGATCCGCGTGAAGCAACGGATTTTTCTTTTCCCTCGGATATCCGCGGATACGTATACGGATATCCGGAACATCGTTAATTGATTCCCAGTCCAAGCTCCAAAGAAACGTGTGGCCCACCATTTGTTCAATAATGCGAATGTCTATGTTTATGATCGAATGCCGTGTATATATTCGCCGCCTGGTAATAAGGCGGGTTGCCGTTTATATAAATCAGGCGACAGAGACTTATGGAGGCACAGCACGCTACCCCGTTTGTTTTAGAATTACACACGCTAGTATCATTGTTGACAAACAGTTTTTAGGATCCCGACCTATACTGTAAGGTTCCGTACTTCCAAGCTGGATTGGTAGTATAGAAAAAAACCAATGAATGTATGTACTCTTTATTGCACATAAAAATTAAAAAATACAGAAATACACAGAAAATAGTACAAAGGCGAACTTATCCCTAAGAAGGGATCTCTTCCAGCTAACCTGACGCAGAAAGGTATAGTTTACAAAAAGGCAAGCAGTCATTATTATGCGCAAATGAGTTGCCACGAATAGTGATTTGGCCGAATACCGAATACCGAATATTCGACAACGCTGTCGACCGAAGCGCCGAATATTCGGCACAAAATACGTGCTTGTCTATAGGCTGATCCCTACAAGTGGTGGTCAGCAAACGAAAAACAATACCCAATTCCCTCGAAATTTGCTAAAGTTTATCTTTCTTCTCCTGGGAGTAGCGTGTATGCGACGAAAAGCATAATCGTTTGCTACCAACAAATGCTAAAAAGCTTGTTTTTATCCATCACAACTTAACACTGATCAATTTTACTTACTAAAGTATTGTAATTTGGTAATGCACACATATAATCTTGAGTAATATGACGTGTCTTTTTTTCATAATTCGGTATTCGGTATTTGGCCGAATAGTACGCATTATTCGGCCGAATACCGAATACCAAAAAATGGGCCGAATAGGCCGAATACCGAATAGTAGCCGAATATTCGTGACATCTCTACAAATAAGTAGTATTAGTGCTTAATAAATTAACAACTAAAGTACATTATAAAACCATAATAAAATACCATACAATACAAATACTCTTTATTGAACACAACAAATCAATACAAAACAATACAGAAACCAAGAACAAAGTAGACAATAGGCGGTCTTCTGGAAGAAGATTGGCTCTGGAGCCCCACGAGGGTGCACGAACGGAGATGTAGTCGCCGTCCGGATTGAGCCAGGAGGACTATTATAATACCTATAGCATTTGTATTAAAAACTAGCTATTGCACGCGACTCCGTCTGCGTCGAATTCGCTATCTGCGGAAACTATGCTGTTTTCTGGGATATAAACTATCATCTGTCCGTCCCTGGGACTGAAACTAACTGTATACCAAATTTCAACTAATTATGTTTTTTATGTTTAATGTAACCGCGGCAATATAAGGTGTCAGCACGCCAATTTTACGTTATTAGATGCTAAGTTGTGAACTCAGCTGCCATAAGTTATTTTAGTTTTTTAACTATTCCACGGGATCTCTTTAATTTTCCAAGATTAAAAGTATCTAAAATATTGACTAGGGATATAAGGTACCACCACGCAAAATTTTGTTTAAATCGGTCTAACAGTTTTGGAGATTAGCAAACACAGACATAGGTAAATGAATCCATACATACATACAGGCAAAAATGATAAAATCTACTTTTTTGTGTTTTATTACTCTTTCCTAATCGTTAGCACTCTATTTTTGATTAATTTATTTAATGTACAGACACGAACTTTCTACTGCTTCATTTGTATGTATAGATGAAAAAACCCTCACGCATTATTCGAATATTCATACGTAAATTTAAAAAAAAACATTTTTGTCCCAAAAATGCGTTACATCCTTTTGAACAGAGCTGATACTCTTTAAAGTACTACACTGATTTTTACCAAACATAACCAAAAAACACCGTAAGGAATGCTTACGAATGAAAAAACCGCATTCAAATTGATCCATCCACAGACAGACAAACTGAGACCTCAAATTTACAACTAACACCCATCTTTTTGCATCGGTGGTTAAAATTTATGTCCAATAAAAACACTGGAAGTAATGATTTGAAAAAACGCAGTAACTGTAAATAATGTAGGATAGGCAGTGTGCCAAGCCAAGTGAGTAATTTTTTTCAATAACAGAGTAATAAAAACTGTTACTGAAGCGATAACCAAATTAGCATGTTATTTATCGAGTTGATCAGAATATGTATTGTAGTTAAAAATTAAATAAAAAACACCTAGCTTTTACAGTTTGGTTTTTTACAAGCTTTACTTGCAACGTACTTCCATGCTGGTCTGGGAGCAAAGATAAAACATAGAATGTACCAGTTGCTTCTCTTCCCGCGCGTGGTAAAAGCCCATCGAAGAAAATGGGCGAAAATCATAGAAATCATGTTATAGGCGATGCGGCTATGAACCCATCACTATTTTGATTCCATTGTTTGCCATCTATACGCCCACAATCTTGCTAAACGTGGCCTGTAGGTCTTGCCACCTTAGGCTCTGTTTAACCCGTAAGGGATAAAGACGTGATTTGTGTGTGTGTGTACGTTACTTGCAACGTATGTATGTTTGTCCGGGTGGAATCTTGCGACCTAATTTTGAAGCAGATACCTTCAACCGATTGAGCTGAAATTTTGCATACTTGTGTAAGTCGGATGATAATACAATAATTTGTTAGTGGAGTGACCCAGCCAAGATCGCCCACGCAGGAGGGAACACATTAAATAAATAAATAAATAATAAGCGCATGTTTTAAGTATTTTTTGTGCGTATTCTTTATTTTCTACTAGCTTTTGCCCGCGACTTCGTCCGCTCAGATAACGTCAGAGTGACGACATACCCCATACATTCACTCATGTCTCCAAGTATAAGATGTTTATTTCCTATCCCGTGAGAAATTCGGAAAATCCCTTCTTAGAGCACCTACGTGATCCTTTAGGAATTTTATCTACTAATTATAGTCTTCATTATTTACCTCGTGTTTTATCCCGTGGGAAATTTGAAAAAATCCTTTGTAGTGCACCTTTATACTAATCAAGGAATAATATGTAGGTGCCAAATGTAATGTAGCTTTATTGGTACAACATTCCAGGATTTTCCAATCCCGCGGAAAAATCGGGGTAAAAAGTATCATATATCCGTCTCCTGGTTCTAACCTCCCCACCAATTTTCAGCCAAATCGCTTCAGTCGTTCTCGAGTTTTGAATAGTGTAACTAACACGACTTTCTTTTATGAATATAGATTTGAGTTTTGCATGTGTTTGTTGTGAATTCATTATACAGCCTACATTGATGATTTACCACTGCACGCCACATTATTTATTTATTTATTTATTTAGTCATGCCAACAGTACATAAACAAAACATTAATTAATTAATTAATTTATTTATAGGAACACAAACAGTCATACATGGCTCATAAACAAATCACAGAGAGTTTATATCATTGACAAAACAGTGTTCACATTTAACATAGCACATTTGAGTAATTCAGCCTCCTAGCTGAATGTGACGGACGCGTAAGGACGCGAAACAGATATAAAAATACTTAATTTGAATAAAACATAAGCAAAATTTTCCAAAAAGGAAAATAAAAATAAAATAAAGGGAAATAAAAAAAAACCTAAAATAATTTATATAAACTTTCTCTAAATGTATGGAAGGAAACATAAAAAAAAAATGAAAAGTTACAATCCATGTTCATGCACCAACAGGCTTATGCAGGCAGGCTATGACTTCATTTTTACGGCGATAGACATTCTACAGCAACATACATAGTAACAAGACCACGGTTAGGGTTCAGGTGGAAAGGGGAATCAAAATAGTGATGGGTTGCTAGCCGCATCGCCTATAACATGATTCCAAAGATTCTCCCCCATTCCCTCGATTAGCTTTTATCTGCGCGGGAAGAGAAGCAACTGGTACATTTAACGTTTTCGCTGTCTCACTCTTGACTGGGTATGATCTTGAATCAGCTAAGTGAATGAGACAGTAGATGTACGAAATCAAGCTTCCGAAACTATCCGAACATAAAGCAAGTAAATATTTTCCATCGAGTGTAGCACAAAAGTTAATGCAGCCAGCCAAATCAACTTTGCCCAAAATAGAAGAGGTAAACAACCCAATCTCAGTTTACCCCAAATAAATTACTTTAGGTATGTAAGTTCGTCCAAACATCGCCCAAACATCGGACTCTGTTATCCTACAATGAACGTTTTTCCTACTTTTTATCCTCGTCCCGTATCACGACAGTTAGCTCTTCTAACTTCAACCGTAGAGAGAGAACGCTATAGTCTACTTTTGCTTTAAGATTTTCTTACACGGTTCCGTGCTATGGCCCTGTACAAATGGCTGATAAGCCTAAAGGGGTTTACTAGAAACACGCGAAATCGGAATGACCAGTATAACTAGCGCCACTTTTGCTTAAACATAACGTGACCACAGGGGTCTTAGAAGAATGAGTAGATTAACAACGTTAAGAGCGAGGAATAGAACTTTAAAGTAACTTTAAAAATGTGAAACAAAATTGTATAACAAAAAAGAAAGCTTTGTTAGTTATACATAGATACTTAAATCACTTCTGTATCACATACAGGGTAGACAGAACCAAATGTAACAAGGTCTAAAGGCCATTATTTAGCATGATAGTGGGCGTATAGGTGGAAAAGGGAATCGAAATAGAGATGGGTACCGGCACCCGCATTTATAACCATGATTCCTAAGATTTTCGCACATTCCCTCGATGGGCTTTTACCATGCGCGGGAAAAGAAGCAACTGGTGCATTCTATGTTTTTTTTTACTCCCAGACCCAGCATGGAATAATGTTTCTATATGCATAATGTTAACCGGTTTAATTCGTTAACAATACCTGAATTGGTACATAAGCTGGTTTCTTTACTAACCGGTAAAAAACCGCAAATCGAAACCGCCACCATCCATTCCATCCATTCCATCCATCCATTGCCATCCATTTCGGTTTGGGTCAAAACGAAACCGGTTTAAAAATTAACCGGTTTCCGATTCCTGTAGGCTTATTACCTAACTCGCTCGCAATCGCCATCGTGTTCATTTTGACAGTCAAAATGAACACGATGGCGATTGCGAGCGAGTTAGGTGATAAACCTACTGGTCACAATACACAACACCGTTGCGATTTTCCATGTTTCTCACTGTCTTCTTCGCTAGTGCTGTCGCTAAACAGCATTGAATTCACTGTTGGAAATAGCCAAGATAGATGTGCAATGTACTGTGGTACCTTGTCGCAGTAAATATCATATTGAGTTTACATTGAATTGACAAGGAAAATATGACTGTGACGTTTACTGTGAGAACGTTCTACGGTGGGTCAGGAATCATCTTTTTTGATAGTATAGTCGAAGGTGTCATCGCTCTTATTGTTTGTGTTGTGGCATAAAGGTGTACAGATGTTTGGTATGTACACACACACACACATATCACGTCTCTATCCCTTACGGGGTAGACAGAGCTTAAGGTAACAGGTACCTACAGGCCACATTTAGCAAGATTGTGGGCGTAAAGGTGGAAAATGGAATCAAAATAGTGATGGGTTGCTAGCCTCATCGCTTATAACATGATTCCTATTATTTTCGCCCATTCCCTCGATGGACTTTTACCATCTGCGCGGGTAGAGAAGCAATTGGTACGTTCTATGTTTTTTCTTTGCTCCCAGGCCAGCATGGAAGACCGGATGTTGTTGTGGATGTTTGGTACCGTACATATATTTATGCCCTTGACTGTACTTAGTCCTTGTGTTGGCATCACTGACAGCCACAGCAATCACTTACCATCGCGCGACACACTTGCTCGTTTCCACCCTGAAAACACAACCAACCTCGAGCTCGACGTTTTTAGCGATAACAGATAAGTCCCTCATCATGGGGCTCAATGTACAATGGGCAGGCCGTCCGAAACAAGGCTTATGCGCCGTGTCCAACATACAAAGAGCCCACACCCAGCGCACATACGGTATACCCTCGTCAATCATTTCGATACGTGTTCTGACAATAGCAAATCGAGGGGAATTTTTCACAGCACAATGGACATGTTACAACGCAAAAACAGGACAATTAATAAACTCTAAACTGGAAACAATTCCCCTGCGATTAGGGTAATGGAGGTGCAAAAGAGAGGGTACAGAATGTTGGAGTGTGAACGCAACCTCGTTAGACCTAAGCGAACTATTTTATAATATGTTTATAGACGACTTTATTGTCACTGTCAACTCCTTTTACGTACCGAACGCAACTCTTTTGATTTCCCTATGCACACGTTTTTAGATCTACTTAAATTCATCACAAAACCATACGGTGATAAATAAATAATAAACTTATCTAAAAATTTCATTTCAGATAAAGGCTTTTTTGCTAACTGTACTTTTGTTGACTGTACTTGCATTGTAATCTGTCCTGCATAATGTAATAGTAGATTAATGCCGAGGCCTGGGAAGTAGCCAATTGCTGGATGAGTAACTTGTTTTAAAACACGAACCGCAGGTGAGTGTTTTTTAAAGTTACGAATCCAGCAATTGCTCTTCTAGCTAAGGCAGATATGTTTTTCTCAAACATTGAGGGGAAATGAAAATAAATTTTGCACTAAACTTCCTCGCAACTTAGGTGGTTTTCACGTTCCCGCCTTTTTTTCTCAAGTTTTTTTTTTAAGTCATCTGTCACCGTAAGCTATTTGAGACATTGATAAAAACGGTAGACTCGAACAAAACGCGCACTCTTGATGACATTGTTGATCATTATCCCATAGACTCTTTGATTTTTTTAAAAGTTAATTAAAAACAAATGAAAAACAGTCCAGCAATCCGATTTATGGTCAGAAAATCGCGCCTGCATTATAATTCAGCCGTCAACAAGGCCCTCCGTGTTCTGTTAGGTACTACTTAGAATACACTGACGACATTTACGACAATGTTTGAGAAAAATCAATTATTTCATTACATTTCAATATCTACACGACTGTCTTGATTTTATGGCGGTGCCAAATATTGTTACGCATATAAAATTATTTCGGACAGATTATATTTTTTTCAATGTTTTCGGATTAGTAAGTTGTTGGTTTGCACTCTAGATATAGTTGTGCTCGGTGTACTTTGCTTTGCGGATACTTTGAAGAAGGATCCGTAGAGGGTTCGAAACGCGTCATTGATTTGTGTGATATAGATATAGGAGACTAGACTCTCCCCGCGACTTCGTCTACGTAGAATTGTACATATAAACCTTCCTTTTGAATCATTTTATCTATTAAAAAAAACCGCATCAAAATCCGTTGCCTAGTTTTAAAGATCTAAGCATACATAGAGACAGACAGAAAGCGACTCTGTTTTATACTATGTATTGATAGTTAGGTTTATGGGATTTATTCTTTTATATAGAAGCTAAGAAGGGATGGCATGCATTAAAAACTTATGAACATATGTATGTTTCGCACAAGCTTGGCGATCTTGCACGTGTAGCGGAGTAGCGAGGCAAATGTTTTTCTCCATTAATAATTATGGTCCTAAATTATTTCGGACACTTTCAGTTGGTTATTATTATTTTAGTCACCGCCATCTTAAATCAAATATTAAGATCTTTAGAATCAACGGCTACGGTTTCAGATATTTCATTTCGGACATGCGATAAGTCAGAATCGAGCCTTAGCAACCATAAGGATCAATAGGCTATCTTACAACTTTAACCAACCTAACTTGGCAACAAATCGTTAGGAAAATTGAGGTCCTCAAGCCGCTAAATTATCTCTTTGACACAGGGTTTTGTAAGGGCACAAAAGAATATGTGGGTATCAGATATCGTTGGCCCATTGAGTGTTGACAAAGAAGCAATTTTGGGAAGATTTTGCTCACAATGCCCCCTTAAGTGTTTCAGGTGGGGGTATAGTTTTTATGTGGGGGTATGTCGAAAGGGTAATGATTTTCGGATGGGTTGACGTGTAATTATTTTGGTGAATGCTTCAAGCTTGTGAGAGGACTATTATGTTGAGGTTCAAACGCAGAGTTTTTGCTGCCTGATTGTGTAATGACATGTTATTGATACATATTGTATTGTGTGTAATTATATTTAATAGTTTATTTATGAATTGTTTGTTGTATTTTGAGATGTACGCTATATTGTGGCTTTTGCTATATGGATATTTATTTTAAACTCGCTCTTCGTCGGTCCCTCGCTTAATGCTCCTCTCGTTTACTCAAAGGTTAACTGATAGATCCCATATAGGGATAACTTCGCCTTTGTGCTAATGTTATTTTTATTTTTTGTGAATTGTATCTGTTTCTTTATATTTGTACAATAAAGCATTTACTTACTTATACCATAAACTCGCGCACGAATATAAAACCCAGAGTCATATTATAATTAGATTTACACAGACCGACTAAAAGAAAAACCACCATTATTAGGTTTTGATAACATGCCAATTGGGGATGGATGATTATTTTAAAAGTGCTTGGTGATTTTTCTGTTGATACCTAATAGCCATCCTTAGCTACAGAAAAAAGTTACAGATTTTTCCATCGAGCCATATATTTTATATAATAAAAATAAAAACGCTTTACTCAGTCACTCGGCGGCCCCTATGCGGCTGATAAGCAGTACGTCCATAACATAACAAATAAAAAAAAAGGCTGCTTGAATCTGTGGTACACAAAGACATAAGTAGCTAAAAAAAGCAACGGCCAAGTGGCGCCGTCTGTGAATTGTTGGTGTTACTAAACCATACACCATCTGGGAAATGGTCATTTTGATTGAAATTCCCCATGTATAACTAAACAATACACCATCTGGGAAATGGTCATTTTGATTGAAATTCCCCATGTATAACTAAACCATACACCATCTGGGAAATGGTCATTTTGATTGAAATTCCCCATGTATAACTAAACCATACACCATCTGGGAAATGGTCATTTTGATTGAAATTCCCCATGTATAACTAAACCATACACCATCTGGGAAATGGTAATTTTGATTGAAATTCCCCATGTATGGTTGAGTACCAACGATTCACAGACGGCTTCACAGATTGTGGGCGTATAGGTGTAAAATGGAATCAACATAGTGATGGGTTCCTAGCCGCATCGCCTATAACATGATTCCTATAATTTTCGCCCATTCCCTCGATGGGCTTTTACCATCTGCGTGGTACAACTGGTACATTCTATGATTTTCTTTGCTCCCAGACCAGCATGGAAGTACAATAATCTACCGTCTTGAAAATTCGACGCCTAATCACCCAAAAAGTATGCACAAAAGAAAATATTTGAACTTAATGATCTTTTTTCTACAGCATTCATCGTAGACGTCATTAGGTACGCAAAGTTCGCGACTGAAAAATACGCCTAAATAGGCAGTTCTTTCGCTAACGTCGTAATCCGGCTACTTTTCTCTAATTAGACTAGCTATTATACCTGGAAAGTTTTTTCTGGCTAATTTACGATTCATTGGGTTTCCATTTTCACAGTATTATTTCAGCGATGAAGAGTTAAGTCGGATTCATTCTGAAAGCGCTAGAATGGGTGTCTCCTTGTTTTGTAGACATAATTTCCACATAATTTCATTTCATAGAATATTAAATCAAATATTTTCGTTTCAAATACTCTTTTTTTTATATATATTAAAATAAAACCGACAAACGGGCATGCGGTGCACCTGATGGTAAGTGATCACCGCCGCCCATGGACAACAACAGCACCAATGGGACTGCTAGCGCGTTGCCGGCCTTGCAAGAAATGGTACACTCGCCTCTTAAAGGTAGCCATGCCATAGCCAGTTGGAAAAACTCCAGCCGCCAGCCCATTCCAAATTTAGCACGTACGGGGCAAGAAAGACCGCTTGAATCGCACGGTATTGGAGCACCAACTATCGAGGTGATGTTGGTGGAAACTACTTTTACATCGAGTAGAACGAACTCTTCATTTCAATGAAACATATTAAAATTGGTTCATTTAATTTTATTTCGTTGAATAGTTTAAAAGATGACAAATGGTAGAATTCTTCACATGTTTGTTTTTGAGATGTGAGTATTTTTATTGTGAATATAAATCAAACTAAATTGTCATCGTCATCATCAGCCTGAAGACGTCCACTGCTGAACAAAGGCCCTTAGCACACCATAATGAACGACAACTCGCCACCTGCATCCACCGGTTTCCCGCAACTTTCACGATGTGGTCGGCTCGTGGTCGCCACTCGGGAACTTTTGAGAAGAGAACGGTTGTCTGTTCTACGAGCGACGTGGCCTGCCCATTGCCACTTCAACATACATACTCTTCGAGCTATATCGATGTCAGTTAGCTAAGCCAAATAAAGACTTCTAAAAAGGGGTGCGAATGAGGTTACCTCCACGTGTGGTCAAGAGCTGCGGTTCATTTTTGGATCCGTCCGAGGGGAAGAGCAGTGCTTGGTCCGGTGCACCCTGGGCAACGGTTGATGATTTCCTGGCAGATTCTGAGGGATATCATTACCTGTTGGCTAAGAGCCCGACAGGAAGGGTCTTTGACCGTGTTCTACCGTAGAACGTTGCCGACATTTTTGTCACAAGATTTTTGAATTATATATTTTTACCTCGCACTTGTCATTTAAACTGACATTGGCCAAAGCCTTACGGCCGCCATTAAGGAGAGAAGAAGAAGACGTGATTTATGTGTACTGTATTTATTACTTACTTAACTAGCTTCTGCCCGCGACTTCGTCTGCGTAGAATTATAAATAAAAACCTTCCTCTTAAATCACTCTATCTATTAAAAAACTGTATCAAAAACCGTTATGTAGTTTTGAAGATATAAGCATACAAAGGGACATAGGGACAGAGAAAGCGACTTTGTTTTATACTATGTAGTGATGATACATTGGCGACCTCGCATCGATCGATGGGACCATATTAGAGAAAGAAGAAGACTTGTAAAAAGCCGCCAAGGAAGTACTTTGACAGGTGTTTGTATTCATTCTCTGTCTTGCGCCGTGCGCTAACACAGGCGTCAGTCAACACAATCATCGACATAGTGAATTGAGTAAGCGCAATAAGGCGCTGCGCAGTGCTACTATCTCTTAAACAAAACCGAAGTGATGGATGCCCGCGTTAGACCGCAGGGCGGCACACGCTGCACATTAGAGCTATGGTCCAAGAACTAAAAGTTAGGCATGAATAAAGAAACGTTTCAAAATATACGGAAGCAATTGTAAATATGATGAAAATAGACGCGGGATAATGAATGAACATTTTGATCAACACGACAATTTTGGAAGAAAAATCAAAGGGAGAAGAGGAAGAGGTCGACACAGACCTAGACGTAAAAGGACCAGACAAAGGAAAACAGGCGTGTCGTATCAGGAGGTCAAGTGGCTCTTATATAATCTATATACTAGCTGTTACCCGCAACTTTGTCTGCACGGAATTACGCAATTTTCCGGGATAAAAAGTAGCCTATGTGTTATTCCAGCATATAATTTATCTGTGTTCCAAATTTCAGCCAGATCTCTCCAGCCGTTCTGGCGTGAATGAGTACCTAACAAACATCTATTCATCCATCCATCCTTACAAACTTTCGCGTTTATAATATTAGTAGGATGTGTATCGAATGTGTGTAAATAAATGTTTCTTTCTCTCTTTCTCCGCGGGAACTATGCAATCTTCCGGGATAAGAAGACTCTCTCTCGGTTCCTTTGTCGCCCCACCCCGCGCCCCTGTGCCGCGCGGGCGAGGACTCATTGACGCGGTCGGTCTACAGCAGCCTATGGTAACCCGACCAAATGAAAAAGTGCCGTATTTTAAACTTCTTAAAATTAAAAAATAATCGCTGAATAGGTCGAATATGTCAAATAAAAATACTCTAATGTCACATAAAAGCTTTAATAAAGTACAGCATTGGCGACAGCTAAAATAAAGTTTTATTGTCAGGTGAGTCATATTTGTCTCATTTTAGCAAATTAGGAATGAAGCCAGGTAACACCTATGTGTATCGTATGGCTACATCACCAGAGGTAGGAGAACTGGTGATTCCTTAATGATACCTAACTTGGTTTTGGATGTAGGAGCCAGCAAAATTAGAAGCCAAAATGAGTCGAATAATTAAAACCGTATTTCTGCCATTATAGAAGTCAAGCCAGGACTAACTGCTACATGTATCATATACCTTATGTACATGAGTTTTGAACATCCTAAAGTCTGGAGTGATACCTCCCATGAAACAAATAAGAGGAGGAAACTAAAAAAACGTGTGCGTCTCGGGACGCCCGACAGAAGTGATAACTTAAACTAATCTAAGTTACTAAATGAACACTACATGTCTATCGCACACTAAACACTGAGTGGAGAAAGGGGGAAGCATTTGTCCGAAATACGACTAGTGCTGTGGATTAGAGTGAAAGAGGAATAGCCTGCCTACCGCTGCCTTCTGCGTCAGAGAAAGGGAAGCCAGACAGACTGGCACCGTAACGCGTTACGTTACAAAGCGGTTTACGCTCCCATAACATGTTATCAGCACTTCAAAAAACACGTTTTGATACGTTAGGTGCTCTGAATGCTACAGTCTGAAAGCTTGTAAAAACAATAGTTATTTGTGTCACAAGGGAGCAAAATGACGTATTTACGGCGAGGGCGCTACATTAAATCCAGAATGTAGCGAAGGATTCTGCAATAAAATCCTGAGCGCAGCGAGTAATTCTAAAGTAGAATCCAGAGCGTAATGAGGGATTCAAGTGTTAACGCCCAAAAGGAAATAATTTTGCTCCCGAGTGGCTCATACAACTATTCATGCCGAGCATTCAAAAACTTAAAAAAGGATTCTATTTATATTCTATTTAATTATCAACTTCAAAAAATTGCATTTGCAAAAAAAAACTCAGAAAAGCCTTGAGCAGAAAAGTTGCACTCCGACCCCTTTCAGCAGCGAGCAAAGCTTACTTTTCTGAATGAGAGGTGTGAAAGTAATATTTTATTCCAATTGTGTTAATTAACCGGTACGTTTCTTTAATGGCTCCGTAACCAAATTTATCATCCAGCAGGCAAAAGTCTCCGTCTTCGTCACCGCAATCAATTTCATGACGTAGTCCCCAATTTTTCTTGGTGGAATGAGCACAAGCGCTGAATCTAAAGCATCTACATCCAATGCATTAAAATCGTACGAACCCTTTTTAATCACATCGCGTTTCACTTTCACACCGAACATAGGAAGCACAATTTTACATATGTAACTGTCAGGTCTGAGTTTGTTAAATGAAACTATCCATTTGACACCAGCCGGTGTTCGGGATCCAATGGAAAATGACACATTTTTGCCAAAAGCTGTAATGTCTGTAATGTTGTAACAATAACGTTTCCTCTCATAAGAGTGACATTTCTGTTGTCATTGTATAGGTCTACGTCTAATTGGTAGGGTAGCACCGTCATGTAAGGTAAATCTGTATCCGTGCAGTTAGAGAAGCTGACGAGCTTCATCCTGTACTGCTTGCAAAAGCCTCCACAAAAATGGATAAACAAATATATGAAGACAGACCTCATAGTATTCGGAGTGTTCGAGGCTATCCGGTAAAATGGTACACTTAAAATTTTACAATTGATATTTAATAGAAATAATTTTAATGATTACGTGGCATTAAAATGTGATTTGTCTCGTGTTTAATAATGGTTTGATTGGACGTTAGCGAATGACATTGATTAAAATACAATAAATGGAAAAATAAGTGATGGTTTCTGTTTGATACATTATAACTTTATAAAACTTAAAATTATTATACTATCATTATAATAATAATGCTTCCAAGCGAGGCGTATTGTCTAACTCGCTCGCAATCGTAAATAAATAGGTACTTAAATATTGTACGTCCGAAATGGATAAACTGTTAACTTATAAAAATCATGTTATCACAATTGTACACGGTTTTATTCAAGAAACGTTTCTTATTTCTTATTTCTTATAATCGCCATCGTGCTCATTTTGACAGTTCATGTATGCTGACAATCGGCATCGAAATCAGCTAGCTGTCACATTCATACAAGAACTGTCCAAATAAACATGATGGCTATTGCGAGCGAGTTAGGTAATAAGTCTACTGGTCTGGGAGTAAAGAAAAGACATAGAATGTACCAGTTGCTTCACTTCTCTCGCAGGTAAAAACTATCGAGGGAATGGGCATAAGAATCATGACTTTTATAGGCGATGCGGCTAGCAGGACCAGACAAAGTAGAACAAGCGTGTCGTATCAGGAGGTCAAGTGGCTCTTATATAATCTATTAGCTGTTACCCGCAACTTAGTCTGCATAGAATCCTTTTATAGTTATCCCGCAGGAATTTCGCAAATTTTCGGGATAAAAAGAAGCTTATGTGTTATTCCAGCATATAATCTATCTGTGTTCCAAATTTCAGCCAGATCTCTCCAGCCGTTCTGGCGTGAATGAGTAACAAACATCCATCCATCCATCTATTCATCCGCCCATACTTACAAACATTCGCGTTTATAATATTAGTAGGATGTGTATCGAATGTGTGTAAATAAATGTTTCTTTCTCTCTTTCTCCGGGGGAACTGTGCAATCTTCCGGGATAAGAAGACTCTCTCTCGGTCTCTTTGTCGCCCCACCCCGCGCCCCTGTGCCGCGCGGGCGAGGACTCATTTAAGCGTTCGGTCTACAGCAGCCTATGGTAACCCGACCAAATGAAAAAGTGCCGTATTTTAAACTTCTTAAAATTAAAAAATAATCGCTGAATAGGTCGAATATGTCAAATAAAAATACTCTTATGTCACATAAAAGCTTTAATAAAGTACAGCATTGGCGACAACTAAAATAAAATTGAATTGTCAGGTGAGTCATACTTGTCTCATTTTAGCAAAATAGAAATGAAGCCAGGTAACATGTATATGCATCGTATGGCTATATCACCATAGGTCGGAGAACTGGTGATTCCTGAATGGTACCTAACTTGGTTTTGGATGGAGGAGCCAGCAAAGTTAGGAGCCAAAATGAGTCGAATAATTAAAACCGTATTTCTGCCATATAGAAGTCAAGCCAGGGCTAACTGCTATACGTATCATGTAGCTTATGTACATGCGTTTTGAACATCCTAAAGTCTGGAGTGATACCTCCCATGAAACAAATAAGAGGAGGAAACTAAAAAAACGTGTGCGTCTCGGGACGCCCGACAGAAGTGATAACTTAAACTAATCTAAGTTACTAAATGAACAGTACATGTCTATCGCACACTAAACACTGAGTGGAGAAAGGGGGAAGTATTGGTCCGAAATACGACTAGAGCTGTGGATTAGAGTGAAAGAGGAATAGCCTGCCTACCGCTGCCTTCTGCGTCAGAGAAAGGGAAGCCAGACAGACTGGCACCGTAACGCGTTACGTTACGAAGCGGTTTACGCTCCCATAACATGTTATCAGCACTTCAAAAAACACGTTTTGATACGTTAGGTGCTCTGAATGCTACAGTCTGAAAGCTTGTAAAAACAATAGTTATTTGTGTCACAAGGGAGCAAAGTGACGTATTTACGGCGAGGGCGCTACATTAAATCCAGAATGTAGCGAAGGATTCTGCAATAAAATCCTGAGCGCGGCGAGTAATTCTAAAGTAGAATCCAGAGCGTAATGAGGGATTCAAGTGTTAACGCCCAAAAGGAAATAATTTTGCTCCCGAGTGGCTCATACAACTATTCATGCCGAGCATTAAAAAACTTAAAAAAGGATTCTATTTATATTCTATTTAATTATCAACTTCAAAAAATTGCATTTGCAAAAAAACACTCAGAAAAGCCTTGAGCAGAAAAGTTGCACTCCGACCCCTCTCGGCAGCGAGCAAAGCTTACTTTTCTGAATGAGAGGTGTGAAAGTAATATTTTATTCCAATTGTGTTAATTAACCGGTACGTTTCTTCAATGGCTCCGTAACCAAATTTATCATCCAGCAGGCAAAAGTCTCCGTCTTCGTCACCGCAATCAATTTCATGACGTAGTCCCCAATTTTTCTTGGTGGAATGAGCACAAGCGCTGAATCTAAAGCATCTACATCCAATGCATTAAAATCGTACGAACCCTTTTTAATCACATCGCGTTTCACTTTCACACCGAACATAGGAAGCACAATTTTACATATGTAACTGTCAGGTCTGAGTTTGTTAAATGAAACTATCCATTTGACACCAGCCGGTGTTCGGGATCCAATGGAAAATGACACATTTTTGCCAAAAGCTGTAATGTCTGTTGTAACAATAACGTTTCCTCTCATAAGAGTGACATTTCTGTTGTCATTGTATAGGTCTACGTCTAATTGGTAGGGTAGCACCGTCATGTAAGGTAAATCTGTATCCGTGCAGTTAGAGAAGCTGACGAGCTTCATTCTGTACTGCTTGCAAAAGCCTCCACAAAAATGGATAAACAAATATATGAAGACAGACCTCATAGTATTCGGAGTGTTCGAGGCTATCCGGTAAAATGGTACACAGAAAATGTTACAATAATTGATATTTAATAGAAATAATTTAAGTGATTACGTGGCATTAAAATGTGATTTCGATACCTTCGACGCAAAAGGTCGTAACCCGTTTTTTATGCAAATTGAAATTTTTCAACCGTCATAAAGCCATTAATCCAAGCTATAGTGAGAAGGTATATTCGTTTATATAGTCGTATTTATAGCATACGACTTTATGCAATGGACGTGATCAATCGCAAAAGGTGGTAACTTTCTTATACGACGTTTTGAAAACGAGCACAAATTCGTAACTTTAGGTTTTTTGCCATAATTTTGAAATTATGATATTTATTTTAATAAACAGAATTGTTTCGTGTTAATTAACCCGCTGCGGACAGATATAACTACCTACTTGAAAAAATGCATGAAAAATTCTTATAATCGCTCTCCTGAAAAATCGACGATTTTGGGGATACGACCTTATACGTAGGAGGTGTCGATTTGTATGATGTTTAACTATAGTTTGATTGTACGTTCGTGAGTGACATTGATTAAAACACAATAAATGGAAAAATAAGTAATGGTTTCTGCTTGATACATTAATATGAGCTGTCAATCGGCATCGGAATCAGCTAGCTGTCACTTTTATACAATAACTGTCAAAATGAACACGATGGCGATTGCGAGCGAGTTAGGTAATAAGTCTACTGGTCTGGGAGTAACAAAAAGACATAGAAACGAGGGAATGGGCATAGGAATCATGACTTTATAGACGATATTTTCTTATTATTTTGGCTTTGGCGAAAATGTCGTCGCACTGACGACCTGGGGCCCGATTTTTGAAAGCACATGTGTGAAAATACCACTCGAAAGTGGTGAAAAATTGTTCTGAATCTTAAATACGAGTAGCCTAGAAAACAATCACAGTTGTAACGACGAGTGATGTGCCGCCGCATCGCCTATAACATGATTCCTATGATTTTCGCCCATTCCCTCAATGGCCTTTTAGCATCTGCGCGAGTAGAGAAGCAATTGGTACATTCTATGTTTTTTCTTTGCTCCCGGACCAGCATGGAATGAAATATGAATTCTCAATAAAAGAGCAGTTTTCGTTATTATTTTGCCCTAACTTAATTCGATGATACAAATTATTATATTTCACAAAAAGCCCCCATTAAAATTCATACATTCAGCTAAGTTCTTTCTAACGACTTGAGCAAACGATAATCCATCGTGCTCATTTCAAATCGAAACAATTGTCGACTCTCTCTCTCGTCAATTAGACCGATCCGAGCGAAATCTCTCCAAGTTTTAGTCCACAAGTATTATGAAACTTGTTGCTTTGATGGAATTTTCTTAAGAAATTACGGGACGTCTTTGAGGCTAAGGTTTTGGGAGTTTCATCGACAGCGGTGGAGTTTTATTGCTTTAAACTGTTTAGCTGGAGTTATTGGGAATTAAAAAGTTTCCGCTATTAATGTTGAAAGTGGAATTCGGGAATCATAGCTAAAGGAACTTTGGCACCGAAATATCTGTCAGTTTTGGACTGGCGCCTATTTCATCAATGCGACAATTGCAATGCTTATTTCAATATGAAGCCAACCAAACCAGCGTAGATTTATTCATTCATACATTATTTTACTTATATTCACTGTTTATGTCTGTTGGAGCCGATGCAGGATAGCGAGCGAGTCAAACGAGCATAAATTCGTACATACATACATACATACATACCGTCACGCCTCTTTCCCACATGGGTAGGCAGACACTACTTTGTTCCACTTGCTACGATCCTGACACTTCTTTCGCTTCATCCACATTCATTAATCTCTTCATACATGCTCGTCGGTTAAATTCGTTGTTGCATAAAATTGTTTGCAGTTGCAATAATGTGAGAAAAAAAGGCCCTTGGTGCTACGATGCGTGAGCTTATATAATGTTAAACAGCACCCTCTATACTACTTAGGAACTAATTATATTTATTATCACGCCCTCTGTTGGTCATGATTTGAACTATATTGATTGCTTAAGTTTAATTACTATGATATGCTAGTTAATTATGAAAGCGCCTGTAAGATGGCGCTTGAACAATGTCATGTACATACATACACATACATACACAAATCACGTCTTTATCCGTTACGGGGTAGACAGAGCCTAAGCTGACAAGCACATTCCCTCGATGGGCTTTTACCATCTGCGCGGGAAGAGAAGCAACTGGTACAACTGTACATGCTATGTTTTTTCTTTGCTCCCAGACTATGGAGCGGGAAACATGAAAACGACAAACGGCAAAATTGAATGAACTTCGTTTTTAATTTAACGTTTACTTTTTTATATAACCTTGCGTTCTTTGCGCATTTAGCCAAAACGTTTACCAACTTGCCAGTGACGTTTTTAAAAAATCTTGTTTGTTATGTTGGCAGGTATGTATTTAGTTCAGAAAGTTTTGTTTTGAAGACCAGCATGGAAGTAAAATAGAATCCAATCATTAAAAATACTCAAAATCTCGTTCAGATTCCCTACCAGCCGGCACTGGATAGTCTAGATACTGAATGCTTTAAGAAATAAAACGCAATTCTCACACAAAGAACTAACCGTTCTAAAGAAATCTAAAACCAACAAATTCTACTGTCAGACATCACAATGCGAGAAGGAAACACTCCGACTCTTGTAGAATCGCAATATAAAATACTCCATTGTTGAGGTACCAGCAAATGTGAGGGCGTGATTTTTCACAAGTCAACATAGAGCTAAGACTTGAAAAGATTTAGAATAGCATCAGACTGGTAGATAGCAGGCAGACAGCTCGTCTCGCTGCTTTTCGAAAGTACCTACTTAATTTTGTTGGATTATTTGGGGTAGGAAACCTCTGTACCGTAAACACAGACCACCTACCCTAGAGACATGCCGTCTTTACGAATTTCTAAACGAACACTTCTGCCGAGATTGGTGGAATGCGACGTAAGCGGGCGGCAGGGGTGACGTCACGGAGAAAGAAAAAAAGGGCATGTCGATATTGTATTATCGATAAGTTACTGACCGGTTAGATTTTGGGAGCAACGCAAGCGAAAAAAAACTGTCATGAACTGATTTTTGAATTATATTTTTTACCGCACACATGTCATTTAAACTGACATTGGCCCAAGACTTACAGCCGCCATTAAGGAGAGAAAAGAAGACTATATTTTATGTGTGTGTATAAATTACAATCGTGTTGGTAAATTTCAAGTTTACATTGTATTTTTAGCGCCGAAAAATACTTCGCCCATTTTGCGTTGACTTGTATCGTTTCAATTTTAAGACCCAGTTAAAGCTAGCTTTTAGTTAAAAGACAGTAAAACAACATTTTGCATAATGCTAAATTTAATTGTTCTTCCGCCGGCTAGCGTCGTTGCAATTTTAAATTTAATATCCACTCTGCAGTTCTGGAGAATTTTCCTTACTTTATCATGAAATATTAATACTTTCATAGCGTGGAGGTTCGAGTTTTGTATCTTGCGAATATTGGAATTATAAAACTATGGATGCTGTATGTTAGCATTTATAAGATAACCATAAACTAAAACTTAGAAACCCCCTACGCAGAAACTGTTGAACCGATTTTGACCAAACATTGGCAGCTACGATGTCACACACACACACACACACACGCACGCACACACACACACACACACACGCACGCACGCACGCACACGCACACACACACACACACACACACACACACACACACACACACACACACACACACACACACACACCACACACACACACACACACATTCACAGACATCAACGTCAACCTCATGAAACCCCCCCTTTTTAGCGCCGGGGGTCATAATTATAATTGTAAAGATGCGAACGTGAATTTGATGTTGTCAGTTTTATTAATAGAATTTCGAAAGTTTTTAAAAGTAAAATTAGTCTTGAGCTAAGTAAATGATAATATATTCGTTAGATTGTGTCACCGCATAGTTTTATTGAATCAGGCGTTACTTTGCGGAGGTCCATTTCAATGAACAAAAAATATTTACCTTGCTACTCCGCTACTCACGTGCAAGATACTCCCTGCACTACTGCCACATAAAACACATAAACCCCACAAACTGAATTATCCCTTAAACCACACAAACACTGACGCGTTTCGATCCCTCTACGGGATCATTATCAAACATATATTTCACACAGGCTTGGTTATCTTGCACCTGAGTAGCTGAATAGTAAGGTAAATGTTTTTTGTTCACTACATAGTATGAAGCAAAGTCACTTTCCACTGTCTATCTCTGTCTGCCCCTATGTATGCTTAGATCTTAAAAACTACGCAACGGATTTTGATGTGGTTTTTTTAATAGATAGATTGATTCAAGAGGAAAGTATACGTATAATTAAACGCAGATGAAGTCGCAGGCAAAAGCTAGTGTTTTTATAATTTTCTTAAATTTTTGATAGCGTATGAATAAGAAAGAGTGATCTGCAAAACTGTAAACATCAGGTTCTGTGAGGATTTCGGACTCGAAAATATGCCTTAAAACTATTTTTCTTGGTTTATTTTTGTTGGAAATCTAGGGAAAGGGCCTTTGCCAAGCAGTAGGATCCTATTACGGGTTAAACAAAAACCAGCCAAACGCGAATCAGACACACCGAGGTTTCTGCACAAATTCGGCAAGTGAATGTAAAATCCAGTGTTACCAGAATTCTACTCTTAAGCAAAATGTAAGCAGTGTGAGGTCAGCGGCAACAGAAATACGTCATCTGTGAAAATTTCAACTGTCTAGCTATTACGGTTCCACCGCCTGGTGACGGACAGACAGACAGACGGTAAGTGGCGTCTTAGTATTAGGGTCCCGTTTGTACCCTTAGGGTACGGAACCCTGACAATGCCTAATTTACTTCAATTTCATTCCACGCACAGAAAAAGCTAAAACACACAATCAACGACTTTTCGCAAACGGAAGAGAAAAGCGGCAAAACCGTATTCTTAAGGCTGAGAGAAATGAAAACTCCCTTGATGAATCAATTGTCTCTCAAAGCAAGTAATATAAAACAAGCTGGGCACTTGAAAAAGTAATTTGAAGATAGCGAAAAACGAAAGGCTCTGAAGCCTGTTTACAGACAAGCGAGATAAAGAAATATCACTAGGTACTAAACGTTTATATTGTTAAACCACAAAGAAGGAAAAATTATGCTTAGTTAAATGAACAAAAAATAATTACCTTGCTACTCCGCTACTCACGTGCAAGATAACCATGCCTGTGTGAAATATATAGGTTTCTCATGTGTTTGTGGTAAAGGATAATTAAGTTTGTGTGATTTATATGTGTTTTATTGGCAGTAGTGGAGTATATTCACACAGGCTTGGATATCTTGCACGTGAGTAGCGGAGTAGCAAGGTAAATATTTTTGTTCATTGAAATGGACCTCCGCAAAGTAACGCCTGATTCAATAAAGTATGCTTAGTTGGTTTGGTTACGTAAAAAGGATGGATGAAAGAAGTTTTTTTTAAATATTAAAACCGATAAACGGGCATGCGGTGCACCTGATGGTAAGTGATTAACTGAACTGGGGGTTACAATGACGCCTTAATGCGATTTGATTCCGATTCAGTGTAGGTTCGCTCGCTGTCAGATCCATACTAAAAATGACTATTAATATTTAATATAAGTATATTTTATAATCTCCCATGCTGGTCTGGGAGTAAAAAAAACATAGAATGTAAAAGCCCATCCAGGGAATGGGCGAAAATCTTAGGAACCATGTCATAGGCGATGCGGCTGGCATCCCATCACTATTTTGATTCCCCATCATCTATACGCCCACAATCATGCTAAATAAAAGTGTGTACATTTTATAACTTTAATCTCAACGAAAATACGTAATTTTCCTTTTGAAACAGAACCGCATTTATAATGAAAAAAAAAATAGAAATAATCGACTTTAGAAAGACCAAAGTGATTCCTCTGTTTCAACGTCCTGCTTCTTCCCACTCACAAACGTAATTAATTTATTTGTTATCTCTTTCTGACAAACAGTCCGCAGAACAAATAGGAGCGTAATTAGGGCTATGTAAACATTTTAAAAAACTGTTACCCCGAGAAGGGTGCGGGTAAATCTGTTTTACACAATTTTAATATCGTTTTACCTTCGCATTTATTAGCATGTACAAGTAGGTCTGATTGTTGCCTTGGATTATGATGCTTGTTGAAATGTAATAAGACATTGTTATAAAAAGATAAAGTCCACTTGCACCGGAGTCATAAGGTCGTGGGAAATATTTTTGAGAAGTTCGTATTGCTACTATTTTTTGAAATTGACCGCGTAGCAGTTGTGCTCATTAAACTTTGATAATGATCCCGTAGAGGGATCGAAACGCGTCAGTGTTTGTGTGATGTAAGGAATAATTAAGTTTGTGGCATTTATTATGTGTTTTATGTGGCAGTAGTGCATGAAAAACATATAGATTTCACACAGGCTTGGTTTATCTTGCACGTGAGTAGTGGAGTAGCAAGGTATTTTTTTTTTCGTTCATTGAAATGGACCTCCGCAAAGTAACGCCTGATTCAAAAAATAATTGAACGTACACATAATTTTGCATTTTGGTAATGAGATGACGATGACCAAAATGAGACGGTAATGCGTCTGAAGTAGGGGTGCGAGTCGGGTTACCTCCGCGTGTGGTCAAGAGCTGCGGTAAGTTTTTGGATCCGTCCGAGGGGAAGAGCAGTGCTTGGTCCGGTGCAGCCTGGGCATCGGTTAATGATTTCCTGGCAGATAGGTACTGAGAGATATCATTATCCGTTGGCTTAGAGCCCGACAGGGGGAAGGGGTCTTTTGATCGTGTTCTACCGTACAACGTTGCCGACATTTTTGTCACGAGATTTTTGAATACTGTATTTATTACTTTGACATTGGCGAAATCGCATCGATCGGGGCTATATTGAAAAGAAGATTCTGAAGCAAAATGTAACAAACACTACGAAATGCAAATTGCCAACGTTATGCTAATCATTGGTATCGGCACAATTATGGGAACAATGGGACTCGAGCCCACAACACCTCAATTACCCACAAAGTGGTTTCGATCGGTCACAGATTACTGGATATTGCTGTGCAGAAGTTAACGGTAGCAGACGATTTAATAATTAGGTTACTAGCTTCTGCCCGCGACTTCGTCCGCATTAGCAATTGACTTGTTTATTGCTGCCATGCTATGACAAAACACCGTATCTTAAAAACATAGAATGCAACATACAATGAACATAGCAAACAACATAAACACAAACATAGAACAACAAACGTAGAATGAATTACTTCCATATTGGTCTGGGAGAGAAAGAAAAACATAGAATGTACCAGTTGCCTCTCGTCCCGCGCAGATGGTAAAAGCCCATCGAGGGAATGAGCGAGTCTTAGGAGTCATGTTATAGGCGATGCGGCTAACAACCCATCACTATTTGATTCCCCTTTCCACCTATACGCCTACAATCATGCTAAATGTAGCCCTTAGGTCTTGTTACCTCAGGCTCTGTCTACCCCGTACGGGATATGGACGTGATTTGTATATTAAAAACAGCTGATTTCCAGATATCACAATAAACTGTTTTTTAAATAATTGGTCCTAAAACCGTGGTTATTCATCCGATGTTGTTTCTGTTGTAGCCAAACTACAAAAGTGTGAATTTCTAATTTTTTCACATATTTTCAAAGTAAGACTTTGCGAGAAACCCAAGTTTCAAGTTTCAAATGAAAAAAGGAAGCACTTTCATACAAACTTGCAAAACCCTGAATTTACCAGCTGTTTCTGTCCCTGTGCAGATGGTAAAAGTCCATTGAGGAAACGGGCGAAAATCTTAGGAATCAGAATGTTAAAGGCGATGCGCGAACCCATCACTATTTTGCTGCCCATTTTCACCTATACGCCGACAATCATAATAAACATGGCCTTTAGGTCTTCTAACATTAGCTCCGTCTACCTCGTAGGGGATAAAGACTTGATTTATGTATATATTGTATCTAAAATGTTTCCCTTCTGTGTATTACCTATACTGTATCTTCATGAGCTCAACCCTTGGCTGTAATTGTTTATCCTTTGAGGCCTGTCATCGGCCGGTATTGGCCACTTAGATGACAGACATGTCATTACACGTCGTTCAAGCGATATACGTGACATTATTTTGACAGTTATTGCGTCGCAGTGTTAGCAGGCCTCCCACTAGGTGGCGCGAAGACATCGTGAAAATTGCGGGATTGCTGTGGATGGTGGCGAGTTGTCGTTCATTATGGTGTGCTAAGGGGGAGACCTTTGTTCAACAGTGGACGTCGTGCTGACGATGATGATGATGATGACAGTTATTATTCATTCTCTCTCTTATAGTGCCTCTCCAACTAGTGGAGGTTGGCAGTCAGCTCCGCATATTTCCTCCGATCCTTCGCGAGGTTGAAAAGTTCGGCAGCACTTGCGACTCCGGTCCACTCCCGGATATTGCGCAACCACGACTTCTTCCTACGGCCGACGGCTCTTCTGCCTGCTACTTTGCCCATCATTCATTATAATATAATAATATAATATAGCCTTTTTATTCCGAATTCGCTACAATTTCAATAAGTATGTTGTTTGTTGTTGTTGTTTATTATTAATTATTAAATTGTCGCGTAATTCGGCGTGCCTCATGGCATAGGCCTCCTCCGTGTATTGGAGGGTTTGGGCTATAGTTCCCACGCGCCCAGTGCGGATTGGGAACTTAACACACACCATTGAATTTCTTAGCAGATGTGTGCAAGGTTTCCTCACGATGTTTTTCCTTCACCGAAAAGCTCATGGCAAATTTCAAATGTAATTTTCGCGCATAAATTCCGAAAAACTCAGAGGTGCGCGCCCGGGATTTGAACCCACGACGCTCTGCTTGAGAGGCCACAGGTCAAACCACTAGGCTACCACGGCTTATTTACGGCTTTATTATTCATTAGCAGAATTAAAACGAAACTCGTTCAAATTAGAAACAAAACATTTAAGTGACTGAAAAGAAGAAAAACTAGCCCCGAAACTCCAGCGACAGATTTTCACTGACATAGTACCCTACACATACGTACACACGGCAATATAATCAGGTAAGCACCTACGCACGCTCGCGCCGTATCTATCCTGCTTACCGAATAGCTTTGCGGTGCATAAATAACGTCTTTATCCCACGGGGTAGACAACACAAGATAACCAGTCCTAAAGGCCACGTATAGCATGATTGTGGGCATAGGTGGACAGGGAAATCAAAATAGTGATGGGTTGCTAGCATCGCCTATAACAAGATTCCTAAGATTTTCGCCCATTCCCTCGATGGGCTTTTACCATCCGCGCCGGAAGAGAAGCAAGTGGTACATTCTGTTAGAAAAAAGGTTTACAGAATATTACAAGGTAACAATAGGCGGCCTTATCGCTACAGAGCGATCTCTACCAGGCAACCATAATGGACTGGAGAACAGAACAGATCTGAGCAGGTGGTGCAATTTAGAATCTATATTAATATACTAAGTACTGAAATACATAATATACTATATACGAAAACACATTTTTAATAAATGGAGATAGAAATAGACACATATACACATACCTAAAAAGCCAGCTACAAGATTCATGCACAAGATGACAGATAGTGCTCCTTCAACATAGATTTTAAATATGGGTAAAGTTAGCGCGCCTTATGATTATAGGCAAGGAATTCCACAACTGTAAAGCCTGAACAGTATAAGAATATACATAGAATTTGGAATTAGACCGAAGTACAGTAAGGAGAAAATTTTGTGATCATCTTACAGAGGTAACGCAACTAAATCGCTCTTAAATATTATTATATCAGCTTGTATAATTAACAACAGAAACCAAGCTGTCCCAATTTCCTCTTCATGCCGGTAATCCTTCCCGTAACTCTCCTAATTCCTAAAAAGGGACCAGTAATAAAACTACTAAATAGACGACTTCGTTAGGAATGTTCCACCCACCCTCAGCAGTGAAATCCGCTTAAATACGATCCTGGACGATTAAATTCAATTATTTCACAAACTCGAATGGTTTAAAGCAAAGGGTATGGAAATTTGCGAAACAGTCACATTTTTTATTATTTTCGACGTGACGTCTAATAAATCGATGAACGCTGGCTGCATGCACGAAAAAGGGTGACTCATTGTCCCGTTACGATAATTGTCCCGTTACGCTCATTGTACGCTTGCGCCGCATCTATCTCTCTTCCATTCGATTGGCCTATGCGTCCGTGGAGAAGACAGCGGCAGCACGCAACTTACATCAACACGTGAACTGTTTCGTCGACTGTTTTTTCATCAATGTTTTGTTATGACGTTGTCACGTTAAACTATCGTCCGCAAACCGACTTTACAGACAACCATTTTTTGATTATATTAACAAATACAATCGACGAACTGCCTCTGCAAAGCTTTGTTTTTAAATGACTTTCTGCCAAGTTACTTGCGGCGCATTCTTCTTGGCTATGGTCTTTCCAAATGCGCTGGCAGTTTCAAAAGTACATGTAAAAGAGCCCTTGGCGGCCAGTTTGCAAAAATAAACGTTGCATTTTTTAATTTTTGAAAAACACAAAGATAAATGCATAAAGGCGGACGTATCCCATTAAGGGATCTCTTCCAGTCAACCTTTGAGTGTCAATATTACTCACTCTAATTAATAAAACACATACCAACTTAATTTACTTATGTAATATTTTGGCTAGTAGGGACTATAATCTCTAAGACTAGTATCAGGTACTTAACTTACATTCAAGAAAAAGCATGTTTTAGATCTTGTATTTATATTTCTCTTTGTTTGTTAAGTTATATTAGTTGCTACGTAGAACTTGTGTATGACTATGTATTTGTTTAAAAAATGACTTTTTGACAGTGTCGTGTGGCTATAGATGCTGGCGGGAAAAATTCCGAATCATTCCCGTTGAATACTTCGGAAGTATTCGGAAATATTCCGAAGCTTTGGGAATATTTCAACTGTCAAAAAAAAACCAGGAAAATCGACCTTACTACCTATTTTGCGCTTGGAAGTTGTAAAATAGATTATTTTAGTTATGTTGTGAGCGGTAGGTATATTAAGTTTATGGTTGTACATAATAACATAATTATCTACCTATAAAAATATCAACATATACTTAATCAATTCCATTTATAATAAAATAAACATTTATATTTTACTTACGTATGTGCCACTGAACAATAATTAACTCACCCACCACACCACAAACAAACACGTTTATTCCCATTGAATTATTCAGGCGAAATATTCCGCGGAAACATTCGATTGCGGGGTACGAATCTTTCTCGCGGGGCGAGGGAAAACTTCTCCGGGGAGCATCTCCCGTCTTACCGCACCCCGCACCGCCATTGCCTGCACGACTCGAGGAGCGCAGCGGCGGCGACGATCGACGATCGATGCAAAATACGATTTTTCAGCAAAAAAAAATCTTAATTAAATTCATTTTGAATAATTCTGATTTAAAGAAACTTTCCCAGAAGTATTCCGGAATAATTCAGAATTTTTCAGAAGTTTTGCAACTGTACGTGTGGCGAATCCTTTACAGCAGCAGGCAGCATTGATGAATTTTCCGAAAGCGCAAATGCTAAAATATTAAAATCTTTGGCAGCTTATCTATACTAATATTATAAAGAGGAAATTTTTTATTGTTTGTTTGTTTGCATTGAATAGGCTCCGAAAATACTGGACAGATTTCAAAAATTCTTTTGCCGTTAGAAAGCTACATTACCACTGAGTGACATAGGCTACTTTTTACCGCGGGAAAATACCTTTTCCTACGGGAAAATTAATTTATCGCGGGCGAAGCTGCGGACGGAAGGCTAGTCATAAATAAAACAGAATTTAAATACAAATGATTTCAAAGTAGAAAAGAAATAAAAAATACTTAAAATAAAAACGTGGATTAAAATGTCAAAATCAAAAATTAACTTACATTAAACTTGATTTCTGATTTATAATTGAAGAGCAGTGCTTGGTCAGGTGCACTCTGGGCATCGGTTAATGATTTCCTGGCAGATTTTGAGGGATATCATTATCCGTTGGCTAAGAGCCCGACAGGGGGGAGGGGTCTTTTGACCGTGTTCTACCGTACAACGTTGCCGACATTTTTGTCACAAGATTTTTGAATACTGTATTTATTAGGTACTTATATACATTGGCGAAATCATCGCATTGATCGATGGGGCCATATTAAAAAAAGAAGAAGATTTATTATTGGCATGGTGGGATCTTCTCCGATGCTTTCAAAGGTCCATGGTGCAACGCTTGGTTTACTGCTTATTGATAAAACTTATTACCATGCTGGCATTATTTGGTTGATCCAGTTTATTTGCTATCAAATGTACGGGTACTTGATTTACTGTCGTATAAAAAGGTATTCTTTCATCCTGGTCTGGGAGTAAAGAAAAAACAAAGTAACAGTAAGCAGATGGTGAAAACCTATCGAGGGAATGCGCGAAAGTCTTAGAAATCACGTTATAGGGACCCATCACTATTTTAATTTTCCCTTTCCAGCTATACGCCCTTAATCATGCTTTACGTGGCCTTTATGTCTTGTTACTTTAGGCTCTGTCTACCCCGTAAGGGATAAAGACGTCATTTATGTATGTAAGTAAGAAATGCACCACAAACGATCACTTGAACCGAAACACTTAAATAGAAACAAGTTCCGTATGAAAACATCGACAAACAGAAACAGTCGAGTACTTACAGCAAAGGGAAAGAGTTAAGGACTCTTCAGAAATGCATATTTCCATCTCGACAACATTTGCATTTTCAACTTTATGTACAAATACTTAAAGTTTCAATTAGCCCTTTGGCCGAGTGGTGGTTAGTTCTTTAGTGGACTGAGTGACATTTGAAAAGCCGCCATTTGCAATGCAACGGACATCTTTGACATGTTAATAGTGACCGCGAGATCGTTTTAAAACAATCTGTTCGGAAACGAACTGATATTTCAGCTTTCTAAACGATACTAAAAATTACTAAACGAAACTGAAAGATTGAATAAGGAATAGTGTGATAAGGGAACGTGCGGGTGTGAAAGAGGATATAGCATAGATGTTTACACAATCGCGTGTACTTCTTGAATGATGAGTAAATAACAGGCCGTAAGTCCGTAACTGATATTTATTGACAGTTCTTACACTGGATTCACTAATCTAATATTAAAAACAATAAATTGCGCGGATCGCACCGATCACTGCGTTATCTCTTGGTCTTCATTATTATAACAACAAAACATTCATAGTGATTCTAGAGTCTGAGATGGCCACAGACAACATAGAAAAAATAGCGCGGCTGCCACACTAACAACCATGTTCAATTTGCTTGAACATTTCCTGCCCCGCAAGGAGAAGAAACACTGAATACATGGAAGTAAATTTGAATCTTACAAAGGTAAACAATCGCTTAACTAACATAAAAAACATGACATCCTCGATGACTAAACTCATTGATTTGAATAAACGCTCTACCTGTAACATACACAAGGAATGACACAATATCACCTTAAATAAGTATCTACTCATGAACAAGTGATTAAATTATACAAGATTGATAGTATTAGTGCTTCTAAAGCAATACACAGCTATGACTAACTTACGTAGTATCTAGTGGCAATTTACACAGTTTGACTACTGGGCGTATGAGTTCGCCGCTTTGAATTTTTAGTTTTACTGATCGTACAATTTGATCTGAGCCCTTATATAATTCAATGACTCTACCTCTACGCCAGTGAAGAGGTGGCGACGTTTCATCTATTATCAATACCAAGTCATTTAATTCTAAATTGTCTACATGATTGAACCATTTGTTACGTAGCTGTAAATTGTGAAGGTACTCTACATGCCATCGTGACCATATTGATTGATACATTTGCTGAATGAGTTGAAAACGTGAGAGTCTAGAAAACTTGGTGTCCTTCCAGTGAGGTTCAGGTAAGGCGACCAAGGGTTGACCAATAAGGAAATGACCAGGTGTGAGCACTTCGAGATCTGAAGGATCTTCTGACATAGGTACTAGTGGGCGTGAATTTAAAATCGACTCTACCTTGGAAAATAGAGTCAACAGTTCCTCGAACGTGAATATAGTGCTGCCAGCCTGTCTTTTGAGCAGAGTCTTGGCGCTTTTGACGGCGGATTCGACCAAGCCCGACATGTGAGGCGCACCCGCTGGGTTGAACTCCCAGTGAATATTTTGGCGCAGAAATTCCTCCTTGAGGACAATTTCATTCTGTACCAAAAATCGATTGACATCTCGTAAGTATGAATTGGAACCAATAAAATTAGTACCTCGATCCGATCTTACGAGTGACGGCAGCCCGCGTCGGCTGACAAACCTGGTGAAGGCGGCAATGAACGCCTCCGTGGTCAATGAAGACACCAACTCCAGATGAACCGCCTTTGTTCCTAAACATACAAACACACAGAGATAAGCCTTGACTGATTTTGCATTTCTCAACAGACTACTTTTGACCAGGTAGGGCCCAGCAAAATCAGTAGCAACGCCTGAAAATGGGCGTGCCGCTGTGACTCTATCAGCGGGCAGGTCTGCCATGAACGGCGTCTGATTTGATGCGTTGAACCTGAAACATACCAAGCATTTTCGTATGACCTTTGACACTTGACGTTTGAGTGACGTAATCCAATACTGTCTCCTGAGTATCCCGATGAGTGCAGTGGTTGATGCATGACAATATAATTTATGGTAGTATTCAATTAACAGCTGACCCCACCTATGATCTTTAGGTATAAGAAATGGGTGTTTCGCTCCGTATGATAACGTTGATTTTCGAAGTCGGCCGCCGACGCGTATGATGTGTTCATCATCTATGAATACACTGAGCTTCTGCAGTGATTTACATACCAGTTTCCCCTTGTTGATTAACACTATCTCATCCTTGAACGCGTCCAATTGGATTTTCTTTATCCAATGTTTCGTAGCCTCACGAGTCTCCGCAAGAGAAAGCACAGGTTGAAGGTTTCTCCCTTCCTTAGGTAATCTGACATTTTTGCAAAATCTGAGTACATATGAAGTGATATTGATGAGCTTGCTGTATGAACTGACACGTGACAATAAAGAATCCTCCCATGACTCTACTGGGGTGATGAAATTAACCATTTTCTTGAAACCTGGCAAGTTATGAGGCATTATGACTGGCAAGCTTTGCCACTGACTCTCATCATGATGTAACCAGGTTGGTGACCACCATAGCTTAAATCCAATGAGCTCCCTTGCTGACATGCCCCGTGAAGCGACATCTGCTGGGTTTAATTCTGAACGGATGTGACGCCAGGTCATTTGACGCTTGGAATTTTGAATATCTTGTACTCTGTTACATTCGAATGTTTGTAACATATGAGGTTTCGTGTTGAGCCATGACAATACGATAGTGCTATCTGACCAAGCGTTGATGCTATCCAGCTGAATAGAGTCGTCGTAGGATTCTGCTACATGATTCAGCAACTTGTACACGAGATGTGCTGCACTAAGCTCGAGTTTTGGTATGGTCTGCGTTGTCTTTTTGGAAGCGACGCGTGATTTTGCGATGACTAGGCTGACCTTAACGTTTCCAGCGTCGTCCACAGACCGTAGATAAATGCTCGCTGCGTATCCCAATTCAGACGCGTCTCCAAAGCCGTGAAGCGAGTTTGAAACAGCGCCAGGTATTGATACACACCTTGGGATCTGTAAATGTGATAGATGATTTAAATCTCGAATGAGTTCTGACCACTGATCGTTCTGATGCTGACTGATGGGCTCGTCCCAGTTGAGACCATCTGAAAATAGTGACTGTAGGAATACCTTGAATCTAAATATGATAGGCGTACAATAGCCGCACGGGTCATACAGCCGGGCTATTGTACTGAGCACGCTGCGCTTGGATATCGGCTGACCAATGGGTATGTTGATTTGATATGACATTGAGTCGGAATTCGGGTCCCATTGTATTCCTAACACCTTGATGAAGCTCTTATCTTCACTGTCAAATGAATGTGGTAGTTCGCAATATTCTTGCGGCAGGTCGCTGAGTAAGTCCTTGTGATTGGATGACCATTTCCTGAGCTCGTAGCCCGCGCTTTTCGCAAGCGATATCAGCTCCGATTTGAGCTCTTGAGCCATTGTGACTGAATCAGCGCCTGTGAGGATATCGTCTACGAATATATCTCGTCGTAATACGCATGCTGCGGCTGAGTTAGGATGTGACGCTTCCCAGTCGTCGGCTAGCTGCAGCACTGTCCTGATCGCGATGAATGGACTTGATCGCAGTCCGTAGGTATTAGTATTCAACTCGTATACCTGTATCTCCTGTGACGGGTCCTCTCTCCATAGAACGAGTTGATACCTTCTGTCGTCCGGATGTATCCACGTTTGACGAAACATCATTTTGACGTCGGTCGTGAAGACCACCTGGTGGCGCCTGAAATTCAGAATGATTCTTGTAATGTCGTTCTGGAGTGGTTGCCCTGAATGTAGGCATTGATTTAGTGATACTCCGGTAGTAGATCGCCCTGACCCGTCAAAGACTACCCTGAGTTTGTCTGATCCCTTCTTGAAGATACCATGATGTGGAATGACAAAGTGTTCCGAGTCAAAATTGAACCTTGATTTTGACATATGACCCAGAGTTTCATATTCATGCATGAACTCCTTATATTTTGCTGCAAATATCGGATCTTTTGACATTTTTCTCTCCAATGCTCGTAATCGATGCATAGCTTGTGGCCTAGACTCTCCTAGCATTGATCTTGATGACAGCAATGGCAGTCTCACCATGTACTTGCCATCCGGCATGCGTTGAGTAGTAGAACTATACAACCTTTCACATTCCAAGTGGTCCGGATGAGCGGCTGGCTTCGAAGGTGGCTCCTCTACCTTCCAAAACCGCTCGAGAACCTCCTCCAGTTTCGTGGCGTGCAGGCCGTAGTCCTCCACTGACGTACCCGCTGGCTGCGATGACGTCACAGCTGACCGATGCGTTGAGGTCAACGCCCCCATAATGACATGTCCAAAACAGGACCCGTAGGCTGATAAACCTGGAATGTGAGTTGACATCTTTGAACCATCAAGTACATAGTTTAGTATATCCGTTCCCAATATGATATCTATATCATAGTTTTGATCGAGGTCATTATCTGCCAACATTATACCTGCTGTCCTCAATTGCTTCTTGAGGTGAGTAGGGTATGACTTGAAGTTTCCAGTTAATGAATACATCACCATCGCCGTGGTACTGATGATAGGCACCTGTTTTCCCACAGGTTTGACAACTAGCTTGACCATGGTACCTGGTACCTTAACAATTTGATGACCTATGCCATAAATGCTGTTACTATTATTCTGTTGGTGCAATTTTAACTTGTTGACTAATGACTGTTTGATGACTGAGATACTTGCACCAGTATCTAATAATGACTTGGCTTTGATGTATGTACCATCACCTGATCTCACCATAATCATTGCTGTGGGGCATATGGTGACAGGTAACGGCTGTGTAGCACCAACAGCGATTGCCTTTCATATAGGCTCATCCCTACCCAACTGAGTTCCGAACCGGAGGGAATGAAACGTCTCCTGCGCCTGACGTGCCCTATCGCCTACTTGGCGGTAAGGCTGCTGATGTGTGAACGGCTGGCTCAATGCAGGTGATGGTGTCGAGGTACCTCCCTGATCCCCGCTCTGATCCCCACTCTGCAGTTGATTGATGACCTCATTTCGAGGTTGGCGTTGTGGTGGTGATGCCCTTGATTGATGGGATGTGGGCGCTCCCTGTTGGTTCCTAACCGGGAAGCCCTGAGCCCTTGCCTCCGCCTCTGCGTTGCAGATAAGCGAGTTGTGATGTGGTGATCCACAATGGGCGCACCAGTTTGTATGAGTACATTCACGTGCATAGTGCTTCCTCAAACACTTGAAACAATAACCACCTTTCCTGGCCCAGGACCTCCTAGCCCCGTGATTCATCTGAAGAAATTCCTGGCATCTATACAAGGTGTGAGTTGGCTTATTGCAATAAGAGCATGTATCTGACGTCACCTGATGTGATGATTGTGTAGTCAACACCTTCCTTGATGTTGACTGCCTCTGAGCGGGTGGCGCCTGCCGTCCCCGCGACGGTGTCTGGAGTGGTACTCTGGCTGCGGCAGCCTCGGGCACCGGTTGAACTACTTGATGGACTCGGCAGTGCTCGTCAAGTAGTTGGAGTAGCTGCATGATGGTCGGCAGGACTTCTGGATCCCCGCCATAGCGCTCCTCGAATGATGACCTTATACGCTCTGGTAGTTTCTGCAACACCATGAACAGAATGAGATATGACCACTCAGTAACCGGCTGCTTGAGCTTCTCTAATGCCTGAAGAGCCTCTCTTAAGGGATCATAGAAATCTGAACGAATTGATGATGAGTGGTCGTGAATGACTGGTAGGTTTGCTATCCTACCGATATAGGTGTCTAATAACAACCTGTTGTTTTGATACCGATCCTTAAGCAGCTTCATTGCTACTGAATAGTTTGCGTCATCCATCGGAAGCTGTCTGATTAGTGATGCTGCATCACCAACCAGCGAAGCCCTCAGGTAGTAATGCTTCTCTGCGTCAGAGATGTCCCTAGTATGCACTAATGATTGAAAGAGGTCGTGAAAGGGAATCCACTCCATCAACTCACCTGAGAACTTCGGTATCTCAATCATTGGCAACTTTGCCATTGCCTGCTGAGACTGCGGCACCTTTGATTCCCTGAGGGTTGTTCCCTCGTGATCAACCCTCTCCTCTATGTAAATTAATAATTTATTAATTTCTGTGAATTGAGTCTCAATCAGCTGAAGCTGCTCAGACCCTACCTCACCATCAGGCAGACCAAGCAAGGCTTCATATGAGGACACCAACTGTGTATAATAGTGGTCAAAATGGCGTTTTGCCACTGATGCAGCTATTGAGCCTTTCGCTTCTGTGATAGTACCTGCAAAATCTACCAGCATACGATATTTTGATTTGAATTTTATGAATTCATTTCGTGACATGATGGCTAACTTTATTCACCTAGCAACAAATGCTCAATCAATGTAAACAGCTACTTATCTCTATTTGACAAGTGAAACAGGTAATCGCTTACTGGATGACAGCAGTGACGTTCTGCCAACCTACAAAACTACTTATTTCTATTTGACAAGTGAAACAGGTAATCGCTTACTGGATGACAGCAGTGACGTTCTGCCAACCTACAAAACTACTTCCTGCACGAAATCCGTCGCTCGCTGCGTCGCGCCGCCGGTCCGCAAGATGGCGTTCGTCCTTGACGTCGCTTGCTTCTGCGCACGCTGTACACGACAAAAATGGCGACTTGATTTCACCGATTCCGCTTGAGATGAACTGAATGATGACTTTTTGATGTTGTTTAGGTACTCCCGCGCCGCCAGGTAACCTTGACTCGATGCCGACTTGTTTCACCGATGAGATGAAATGAATTGACTGATGACTTTTCGATGTTGTTGGTTACTCCCGCGCCGCCAGGTAACCTTGACTCGATGGCGACTTGTTTCACCGATGAGATGAAATGAATTGACTGATGACTCGTCTTGACTTCCCCTTTCTCGTGCTGATGATCACGATCCGATCCCCTCATGGGTTCCACCAAAAATGTTTACACAATCGCGTGTACTTCTTGAATGATGAGTAAATAACAGGCCGTAAGTCCGTAACTGATATTTATTGACAGTTCTTACACTGGATTCACTAATCTAATATTAAAAACAATAAATTGCGCGGATCGCACCGATCACTGCGTTATCTCTTGGTCTTCATTATTATAACAACAAAACATTCATAGTGATTCTAGAGTCTGAGATGGCCACAGACAACATAGAAAAAATAGCGCGGCTGCCACACTAACAACCATGTTCAATTTGCTTGAACAATAGAAAATAGTAGGCTTAGTTGGTTTGGTCACGTAGAGCGGATGAAAGTAGACTAACTAAACAGATCTATAGGGGGAGTGTGAATGGTTACGTTGGGAGGGGAAGGCCTAGACCTAGACGGACGTTCCGAGACCAAACAGGAGACGTTTTGGACCCTCAAACGTTAACAGGACGTTATTATTTTTATTATGACTGTTTAAATGAACAAAAAATTTACCTTGCTACTCCGCTACTCACGTGCAAGATAACCAAGCCTGTGTGAAATATATATGTTTTTCATGCAATCCCTCCCTCCACTGCTGCCAATAAAACACATAAATCCCACAAACTTAATTATCCCTTACACCACACAAACACTGACACGTTTCGATCCAAAAACATATGAATAAAGGAATAAAGGGGGAAAATATATGAATGAAGGTACATTATGCTTATAATATACGGCTTCGGATCAGTACGACGTTGGTTTGCATGTGTAACAGTTGTGTTCATTAAACTTTGATAATGATCCCGTAGAGGGATCGAAACGCGTCAGTGTTTGTGTGGTGTAAGGGATAATTAAGTTTGTGGGATTTATATGTGTTTTATTGGCAGCAGTGGATGGAGGGATTGCATGAAAAACATATATATTTCACACAGGCTTGGTTATCTTGCACGTGAGTAGCGGAGTAGCAAGGTAAATTTTTTGTTCATTGAAATGGACCTCCGCAAAGTAACGCCTGATTCAATAAAATATTATGACTGTTTAATATGACCCCGATTCAAATGAAATTGAAACGAAAAAAAAAGTATGTGTTTGAATTGTAACAAAAGCAACAGCCATGTTACAAACTTAATTTTCTCTGAGCATGCGCATGGCTATAAAAAAAACAAATTAAAACAAAAAGGAGAAGCAAGGTAAAATTGTTATTTCAATTGGACCTCTGCCAATTAACGCCTGATTAAATGTCAATCTATATCTATAACAGTACTAGCTTTTCCCCGCGACTTCGTCCGCGCACATAACGTCAGAGTGACGACACACCCCATACATCCACTCATGTCACCAAGTATAAGGTTTTTATTGCCTATCCCGTGGGAAATTCGGAAAATCACTTCTTAGAGCACCTACAGATCCTCTAGGAATATTATCTACTAATTATAGTCTTAAATTAAGACTCTTAATTATTTACCTTGTGTTTTTATCCCGTGGGAAATTTGAAAAATTCCTTTATAAGTGCATCTTTATACTAATCAAGGAATAATGTGTAGGCATACTAAATTTAATGTCTGTAGCTTTATTAGTACAACCTTTCGGAATTTTCCAATCCCGTGGAAAAATCGGGATGAAAAGTATCCTATGTCCGTCTACTGGTTCTAAGCTACCTCCCTACCAATTTTCAGCCAAATCGGTTAAGCCGTTCTTGAGTTATAAATAGTGTAACTAACACGACTTTCTTTTATATATAGATTAACTTTCTGCCAAGTTTCTCACAGCGCATTCTTCTTGGCAATGATGGTCTTTCCGAATGCGAATTCCGAATTTGAATTTTTGTGTTTTTTTGAGTAACGGTAACTTTCCAACGGCTTCGCTTTCGCGACTTTTTGTGACGTCATCAAATAAGTGAAACTACTCCTTTCTCTCCCTACTTTCTCTGAGGAAAATACACCTCGTTGCTTTCGCTTTGACGTAAAAAATATGAACAAACTAACCGTTTTCCTCAAATAGGCTTGACACAAACATAATATAACAGAACACAATCGCGATGTGTCACTCAGTACACGAAGTATATGAAGTATATGAAGGTAGTAGGTAGAGATAGTCTTTTTGTTATTATTTGCTGTACATTCCATGCTGGTCTGGCAGCAAAGAAAAAACATAGAATGTACCAGTTGCTTCTCTTCCCGCGCAGATGGTAAATCCCATCAATGGATTGGGCGAAAATCATAGGGATCATGTTATATAGGCGATGTGGCTAGCAACCCATCACTGTTCTGATTCCCCTTTCCACCCATACGCCCACAATCTTGCTAAACGTTGCCTGTAGGTCTTGTTACCTTAAGCTCTGTCTACCCCGTAAGGGATAAAGACGTGATTTATGTATGTATGTTACTGTACATGTAATGTCTCACGACAGTAAAAACAAAGAAAAAAATAATGACGTATGAAATGGAGCCAAGTTCAAATTATGAACACGCGTCGTTCGTGACTTTGCTTATTAAAGAATTGATGTTCAAATGGGATGTGTTGGCTACTGGCTGGTTGCCTATTTTACCTTTTGACACGTGTCAATGTGTATACCAGTCAGTCTGCCTTGGGCTGCCATTGTGTTTGAATTATAATATACTTTTGCCTTTGAATAATTAAATATTACATTTAGAAAGTGTTTCCATCATCCTCCCTTTACTCTTCATACAGTCCATACCAGTAGCTATCAGGATGGGAAAAAACCCTATTTTAAACAAGTAACATAGATAACCAATCTACAATCCCTCCGGGGTTGCGGGTGTCTATGGGCAGTGGTGATCACTTACCATCAGGTGACCCACTTGCTCGTTTGCCTTCCTATTCATATAAAAAAAAAACCTAAAAGTAAAAGCTAGCCAAGCGAAATCCTGAAAAGCTTGGCATATTTCGTGTAAAGTATAAACATGATTGCTGCGGCCAGCTCCTTTTTCTTTGAACTTGGCTGGACACGCTGCCACGTGTCTATATGACTGTAAATTAAGAAGTTACTATAGAGGTTAATTTGGCACGATAGTTGTAGACCAATCGCTTAAATGGGTCTTCGACCACGCGGTGCAGGGGCGCGGGGTAGGACGACCGCGGGGGCCGAGAGAGGTGCGGGCGGCAGGCGCACTACCCGCCCGCACCGAAGAGCTCCCCGCTGTCGTCCTCCCCCACGCCCCTGTACCGCGCAGGCGCGGACTAATTTAACCGGTTGGTCTATAGTAACTTAGTTGTTTACGCAGTTTAAATAAAAAATTGAGAGCTATCATAAAACGAATGGGAAAACTTCGTTGCAAATCAAATTATAGTTTCACTGAACTTAAATTAAAATTCACCTTCCAACCCTCAATTAGAAGTGCATAAGGCTAGGTTTACACTGAACACAAAATTACCAAAGCTAAAAAAATCATTTTAGAAACAAGCTTTTTTTCCGACTGCACTTTTTGCTGATTGTACTTGCATCATAATCAACTGTCATCCGTCCTACATAATGTATACCGAATTTCAAGTCTACCAGACCAACCGTTGAAGAGTTCCCTTCTGCGGAGACGGTCCTGGCTGCACCACCAGAACTCTACTACCAGATTATTACTGTCATCTGATTTACATAAAGTATGCAAAATTTCAGCTCAATCGGATGAAGATATCTGCTTAAAAATTGAGTCGCAAGATTCCACCCGGACAAACATTACATACTTTGCAAGTTAATACATACAAACTTTAAAAAAACTTTTGAAATGTTGTAATTAGCGAAACAAAAAACATGCGCTTCCATGCTGGTCTGGGAGTAAAGAAAAAACATAGAATGTACCAGTTGGTTCTCTTCCAGGTAGTAAAAGCCCGTCGAGAGAATCGGCGAAAATCTTAGGAATCATGTTATACGCGATGCGGCTAGCAACCCATCACTGTTTTGATTCCCCTTTCCACCTACGCCCACAATTTTGTTACCCTGCTCTGTCTACCCCGTAAGGGATAAAGACGTGATATGTGTACGTATGTATGTACAGTTTGACAACAAAAATAATGCTCCACGATGTACCTGCGCAGTAGACCAATTTTAGTAGCGCAGGAAACTCTGGCGCTGTTATTGGTCGATCGATTTCGTACCAACAATGGCAAAATCGGGACAGAGCTAAGAATGCAAAGCAAGCAATACCCTGCCAGTTGCGCTTGCAAATAAAGTTCAATATAGATTATTTACACGTTCGGCTACCATCGGAAACTGGTCTGCGCTTCTCTGCGCAAACGAATACTGCCGATGCGCATTATATTTGTTGTCAAACTGTACGTATGGATGTATGAAGCAGTAATATAAGTAGGTATTCTCCTCATGTTCTAGCTTTAATACAAAATAACGTTTTTATTTGGCCCGATTCGCGTAAACGCTATGGAATGGTTGCGTTAAACGGAATTGCTTTGAGTTGCTAAACGATTCCTCGCTAACGGCTCGTGTTCACGAACGGAAGCATCTGGAAGTTATTCCGCTATTTTTAATTATGTTATAACTTTCATTTACCTACTTAAGCTCCATTCAGGATAGAATTAGACAGAAGGAAAAATACGTACATATATGTGGGCTTAGTACAATACAATACAATACAATAACTCTTTATTGAACACCACATATAACAACCAAAACAGAAAAAAGGTATACAGAATATTACAAGGTAACAATAGGCGGCCTTATCGCTACAGAGCGATCTCTACCAGGCAACCATAATGGACTGGAGAACAGAACAGATCTGAGCAGGTGGTGCAATTTAGAATATATATTAATATACTAAGTACTGAAATACGTAATATATTATACATGAAACACACATTTACAATAAATGGAGATATAAATAGACACATACACCCATACCTAAAAAAAAAAAACCAGCTACAAGATGACAGATAGTAAGAAACAGTTTAAAGTCCACTTAAATACACACACACAAATCACGTCTTTATCCCTTATAGGGTAGACAGAGCCTAAGGTAACAAGACCTAAAGACCACGTTTAGCACGATTGTGGGCGTATGGATGGAAAAGGGAATCAAAACAGTGATGGGTTGCTAGCCGCATCGCCTATAACATGATTCCTATTATTTTCGCCCATTCCCTCGATGGGCTTGTACCGTCAGCTCGGGAAGAGAAGCAACTCGCACATTCTATGTTTTTTTTTTTGCTCCCAAACCAGCACGGAACCAATTTAAAGTCCACTTAAATAGCTTTATGTAATTGCAAACAAACTATATAAACGATATACATTTTAACATGAAAAATCATCACTTAACTAAATAACAAATGTCAAGAAAAGCAACTGATAAACAAAGAGTACCGACACAGTCTTTTTTTTTATATGAATAGGAAGGCAAACGAGCAAGTGGGTCACCTGATGGTAAGTGATCACCACTGCCCATAGACACCCGCAACCCCGGAGGGATTGCAGATGCGTTGCCAACCTAGAGGACCGCCACACATAAATACACATAAATCACGTCTGCATCCTATACATAGCCTATGGTAAACCTAAAGCCCACGTTTAGCAGGATTATGGGCGTATTGGAAAGTGGAATCAAAATGGTGATGAGTTGCTAGCCGCACCGTTTATGACATGATACCGCTCATTCCCTCGATGTATTACCATCTGCGCGGGAAAAAAGCAACTGATGCATTTTGTTTCAAAATGTTTATCCCGGAAAATTATGTTGTTCCCACAGAAAGCGATAAAGGAATTCTTCGCAATAAGCCCCGTGAAACAGCTGATAACTTCTATTATCTTAATTGAGCCCATGCATAAACCCATTAGTTGGCACACGGTTAACTTGCTGTTAACTAACTCTGAGTTAACTTCAAGTTTAACGGGGCTATAACGATAACAATCGCTACCAAAGTTAAACGCGAAGTCGTATGAAGAAAACTTTTACAGTTAATTGTTTAGCATAGCTTTAGTTAGGTATCTACCAGGTCTACCTTATTTTTTCCTTTTTAATAAAATCCAGTTTGGTCATACTAAACTTGGCCTTTAGATCTTCTAACCTTAGGTTCGGTCTACCTCTCATTGTCTAAAGAAGACGGGCCCAGTGTACGGGCCCTCCCCTTCTTAGCACGGTCCTGGCGGGAGCCGAGGCCACCGGGGGGGCGTTTGTGGTGAAACCCTGGTGGCATCCCACTGCGTCCCCATCACACCGGATTGAGGCAACGCTGGCGAGTTTTTCGTTTGGGTATACCCCTTCGAGGGGGAGTCCCACATAACCCTAGGCATAACCGTGCCTAGGGCATTCGCAAAGATTTCCTCTCCGTTAAAAAAAGGCTCTGCCTACCCCGAAAGGGATAAAGTCGTGATTTATCTATGTATGTACATTTTGAAATTTACTGGAAGCTTTTAATCTCCGGAGAAAATCAATGGTTTGTCAGCCTAAGCCCTCTCATTCTGAGACTGTGCCTAGCAGTAGGAAGTATAGCTAAAGATGGTGATGATAATGTATATTCAGAGTAACTGTCCGGAAGACGCAGTGTTGGCACTCCCTCTAGGTGGACGACATCGTGAAAGTCGCGGGAAACCGGTAGACGAAGGTGGTGAGTTGTCGTTCATTATGATGGCTAAGGAGTACGTTCTACAGTGGACGTCTTCAGAGTGATGACGATGATCAATTCTCACCTCTACAAATGTTCATCAAACCGAGCGCCTGTTAAAAGTTACAAATACAGCGAAATTTTCAACACGTCCGTATTATTAGTGCAGCAGAAGTAATTCCGTGTTTTATCGTGCCGTGTGACGTGCCGTGTCACGTCGCGTTGTTTAACGTGCGTGAAGTCACGTCCGCGGGATGTTCGGGTTAACGCTTACAAATAGAGTTGCTGAAATTGCGCGAGTAGGGATGAGGGTAACGGTAATGTACCAGTTTTTTCGGTACAGTTTTTGTGGTACTCTTGGGAAATGCGTTTGGAGCATTCTTTTCTGCCAAACGATATATGACAACGGTATAAAATGATGCTGAATGCGGTCGAGAAAATCCGCACGTTAGGCAATAAGGCATGTAGGCTTATTGTCTCACTCGCTCGCAATCGCTATCGGGTTCATTTTGACAGTTCTTGTATGAATGTGACAGCTACTTCTTCTTTTTTTAACATGGCCCCATCGATCGATGCGATGATTTCGTATATATGTAGGTATGTATGTATGTAATTTGGTGCAGTTCAAGAATGGTGTTACTTTCTTATTTAATAACCGTAAAAATAACTGACATTCAGAATTCAAAACTAAAATTAATTCTTTATTATCAAAAGAAGTTGACAATGGCGTAGCCAAGGTCGCAGTGTGTATCGTTAAAAATGAACCACGATTTGTAAATGAAAGGCTTAAACCACCGTATCAATACTCATTTCCATAATATTAAACGCAGCAAATGACCTAGCATTCATACTGATAATCGTTCCACAATATCTTCAGAAGAAGAGGAAGAGGAACTAGAGCTTGAAGGTGGTTCAGTGGATGGTGCAGTGGTCGATGCCGCTGTGGAAGAAGCTGTAGTAGAGGCGGCAGTGGTTGTGTGGAGAAGACCACCGCAATACTGGTAGCTCACTACGTCTAAACCACTGGGACATCTGTAGAAAGCCCAGAACTCCGGTTGGCAGTGAGCCACCACGTTGGATAGGGCGTTATTGCTATCGTCAGATACCAAGGTCACCGGCAAACCTCCATCTGAATTGGTGACAATCAGCTCTGTACCCAACAGCTCCAAGCCCCTGCGTCTGCAGTTCTGCACATGGAAGGAAAATAACAATCTGAAGCAAGAATTCAGGCAATAGCAGTCTCAAATGGGATATCAGATTAATTTGCCTTGTTAACTTTTCGTTTGATTATATTTGGCCTCGCGTGTCGCCTCTTTCGTCTTATTCGCTCTCAATCTCCATCTTCTTTGGCCATTTGGTTAAGAGTGAGACTAGTTTCACTGGACCAAAAAGATAAGTACAGATAGCAAAAAAACTAATTAAAAACTGAGAAATGGAGAGTGGAAATACGCATTCTTTGTAAAACCGATAGCCGTTGAGGCCGTTAGGTTTTAGTGAACAAAAAATATTTACCTTGCTACTCCGCTACTCACGTGCAAGATAATCATGTTTTTCATGCAATCCTCTCTCCACTACTCCCACATAAAACACATAAATACCACAAACTCAATAATCCCTTACACCTAACAAACACTGACTCGTTTCGATCTCTCTACGGGATCATTATCAAAGTTTAGTGAGCACAACTGTAACACATTCAAACCAACGTCGTACTGATTTGAAAACGTATATAAATAAACACAATATACCCACATTCATGTTATATTTTCCTAAACTACCCTTTTATTTATGATTTTTATTGTACATCAACAACTAGCTTAAAATTTTTAAAATACAACAACAACATTGCTTTGCATTTTATACGTGTTTTAAGTGGCAGTAGTAGACGGAGGAATTGGATGAAAAACATATATATTTCACACAGGCTTGATTATCTTGCACGTGAGCAGCGGAGTAGTCAGGTAAATATTTTTCGTTCATTGAAATGGAGCTCCGCAAGGTAACGCCTGATTCAATAAAAGGTGGCAACCGAGTATTGGAAAGTAAAATGTTAAGGCCTCTCGCGAGGATAGACGATCTGATAAAGATCGTTGGCCAGATCCTTGGGAGAGACATGTCTAGCAGTAGACGTCTCCCAGCTGATATGATGATATCAAAGCATTGGTCACGAATGTGGTCTGATTAAGGATAGCGTGGACTTACATCCGGGAAGCCGATTATATTGTCTGGTCCGCCTATATGTATCTTTGGTAGAGTGATAATGTTAGTTCCTTGTATGGACCCTGAGGACAAAGAAAAATATTACATACACACAACATTTACATACACAAATCACCTTTATATCAGGGATGTAACGGAGATAATTTTATCGGTACCGAAGGCGGAGTGGGAGTTTTTAAATTTGCTTTATAGGAGTCAGAATCGGAGGCAGGGTCGGATAATTGACGATAGAGTGCACGTAGTGGGAGTTGGGGGATTCCCGCGCGACATGTATGAACCTGTTCATAACAGTCGACACAGGCCACCGCCGCCGCTGTTATGCTTCGACCTCCGATTAAAACCTTCGATTTAAAAGTGTCGTAGCGGAAGTCGGAACCGAAGGTGTAATAATAATTGGAAGTTCCGACTTAACGGAACCGGAGTCAAAGTTCCTTAACATCCCTGCTTTATATCCCTTACGGGGTAGACAACGTCTGAGGTAACAAGACCTAAAGGCCACGTTTAGCATGATTGTGGGCGTATAGGAAAGGGGAGTCAAAATAGAGATGGGTTAGCCGCATCGCCTTAAACATCTAAATTTATAATCTTAGGAAAAATATTATCAGACCTGAAAGAACACCAGAAGCTGTGAGTTCTTGGACAATATAAGATAAGATGCTTAATCAGAAGAGATTTGTTATAAATAACATTCCGTTGGGAAGACTAGAGCTTGAACTAGTTAGAACCTATGCGCCAGGGCAAGCCACCAAATACAATATCAATGTGTGTGTGTGTGTGTGTGTGTGTATGTTTGAGTAACTCAAACCAAGAAGATTACATACACATACACAAATCACGGGGTAGGCAGAGCCAAAGATGGCAAGACCTAGGCCACGTTTAGCAAAATTGTGGGCGTATAGATGGAAAAAAATGGAATCAAAATAGTGATGGGTTGCTAGCCGCATGATTCCTATGATTTCGCCCATTCGCCCGGTTTTCACCATCTGCGCGGTAAGAGGAGCAACTGGTACATTCTATGTTTTTTCTTTGCTCCCAGACCAGCATGGAAGATTTATGGAGTAAAGAAAACTTGTAGACTTGCCAAGACTGACTGACGAATCTGAAAAGTTTCTTCGATCGCGGGCGCGGCGGCCATTTTTGTTGTGACGAAGCGCTTCGCAGCCAGCGTTCAGCAGCGCTGCGCAGGCGACGATGAGCAGCAGGCTGGTGACCGACGACATAGCGGGGAGTGACAAACTGATATATTGAACCTTTTATATATGCCCGAAAACAATATAGTGGAGAGAGTAAAACGAATTAACTTATCGTTTTTTTTATTTTATATATTTTAATACCAATTTTCAATTTCATGCCTACTATAGCACGTCTAATTTGTGTAAATAATGATTTCCGGAAAATTGGATTATATATTTATATAAAATTATACTTGAAAAAGCCGTGGTAGCCTAGTGGTTAGACCTGTGGCCTCTCAAGAAGGTCGTGGGTTCGAGCCCGGATTCGTAACATTTGAAATTTGACATGAGCTTTTCGATGAAGAGGATTTCGGAGATACTGAGACCCTGTGCCCAGCAGTGGGACGTATGCTGGAGATGATGATGATGATGGTATATTTGAACATTTTTCTGCGGTTCTATGACCACGATTTTATGTACCCGATATTTAGACGTAACTGCTTGCCATCATGATCATGCTCTTACACAAAAGATCCACGAATGGGTCGAAGTGTATCCATAGGGACCCCTAGACTAAGATAAGATAAGATGGTCATGGTCAGATTTAGCAGAACTTTATACGCATTATTATCGTACTTTATCATTTGAATTCTAAGCGGCACTGAAAATTATAACATAGAAAAATGCGTAAAGTAAAGCTGGGAATTGAACCCTGATCCTCGTTATTGGGTCAATTTCAACAGTACTCATTTTTTGTATCATTTCGGTGTGATCCCTTATATGCGTTTTTATTTTAGATTTTTAAATGTCAAACGATACCCTAGACTATTTTGCAAGACATATGTAAAAGGGAACCTGAAATCTTAAATAGTTTTTGAGTTAATTAGAGGTCGAATTTCTAAACACACAACGGAATTATAAATGTACACCGGAATGAATGATACCTTACAACGGAATGATAAATATACACTGGGATGACAATATCAGCCCACTGGAATGAAATATAGACCACCGGAATTAAAGTAATAAACAGGGTTCCATAATCACGTCTTTTATTTAGAAAAAATACAGACAGACCTTAAGTAAGTGGCATTTTAATAGTCCTAAGAGCGAAAATTTGGTGCCGGTTGATGAATATGTTTTAAGTAGGTATTTCATCTCTTGGTAAACAACATTTCATGAATAGGTATTCATTTTGCAAACAACGTCAGGCAAATCAACGATTCACAAATTAGAAATTGCATAAAACATTGGTTACTTGAAAAAACATCATAATTATGTTGTAGAATAGATATATGAAATTATTACCGAGGAATTATGCATTTATGTATGTATGTATATAACTCTTTATTGTACATAAAACACAAGAAAAAGATGAATACAGGACAACACACATGCACAAAGGCGAACTTATCCCTAAAAGGGATCTCTCCCAGTTAACCTTTCAACGATTTGAATTATTTGTAAATTGATCATTTTTAGGAATGACAGGTTTGTGAAATGAATAGTTTGTAAATCGTTGTTTGTTAAGAAGTGATTGTTTGAAAAATGTTGTTTATCAAATGATGATAAACCCTCCAGTTATCAAATAATAATTGGATGCAGCATTATAAATTTATACACACAACAATGTGTCATGTTTTCAATACTTGATAGCAATACACTACGCTTTCAAGTATCGTACAGGATTTATTATGTAATTAATAAACCTGACGTAATATTTTGCATAATTTTGCTGATATTTTATCTCCAGTTCCTTTATTTACGTTGAAATAGTTAAAAAATTATGAAAATGAGACTTTTTGAGGTTAGAATTTTGTTTACCAAATAGGACAGGTAAGAATGACAATACCTTACATAGACAAACAAAGATAAAAATAATTCTGTCTTTAGTATTTATTGTGTAGCTGCGAAAGAAACCTACATCGTATGTGAAAATCAACTGTCTAGCTATAACGGTATTCACGGTTCGTGAGATTCACCCTGGTGACAGACAGACAGACGAACAGTGGTCTTAGTAATAGGGCCCTGTTTTTGCCCTTTGGGTACGGAAACCAAATTTTTAAATCCTTTTTGTAGCGCCCCCTGATGGCCTACAAGCGTAAATTTTATCTAAGAACATGAGCTGTGGTACAATAAAATAAGTGCAGTATTTGATTTTAGAAATTATGCTACGGAACCATTTCATAATAATAAAGTGAAGCTACATTTGATGTCATTCCGGTTTTACTACACCGGAAACACCGGAATAAATATGGTGGCATGAGAAACTCGACATAAAAATAAATATTTAAAAAAAAGTAAGCCTCGTGTTCTTAAACTAATTAAACTCTTGAAATCAGGACTACATTAGACGTGACATATATAAATTTAAAAGAAAAGCGATACAAAATATAAAAGTTATGACTAACTCCGGAATGAAACTTTTTTTGTCCCCACACCATGGCGATGAGAAATACTCATGTTTTGCTCGGAAACGTTCGTCGTTACACACGTCTACTCTCGCCGAGCGCCGCAGTTCGACTATCGCTCGGGGTGCGCGGGAGACGGAGGGGCTTAAGGGTCAAACTTGGCAAATAAATCGTTACCAAAATTTGCCCGCGGAATGAGACCGTCTCTCCGGACAAATGTATATGCACATATTCAGAGGTTTACAAATGAGGTAAAAATCAGGTGATGTGCTTTTTTTGTTACCTGTTTATATGGTAATAAAACAAAGGTAGTTTTTTTTTGTTGTCACGCATAGTGTTCGACTTATCCAGCATTTTGTAACTAAAACCGGCTCCGGGACAACCCACCTCGATGAGAAATACGGTCTAAATATATTTTTTTAAATGATTAAATAACATAATATTTTAATTTTAGCTGTTGCCCGAGGTAGACAATAGGGGGCTGTTTCCTAAAAAAAATAGTTCTACATTATCAAAGCCTTCTGCACCTGCGTTTTCAGTCTTGCCATCAAAATTTACTGCTTGGGAAATTGACCCTATTCCATGACGCGTGCTATACCCCTACACCACCCATAGTTGGTGGGTAAGCCTTCGAATTTTTTTATCTGTTACTAGCTGTCACGTAACCTTGTCACTATGCGATTTTTTGTTGCCAAGCGTCATCTGTTAGAAGGATGTGTCTGTACTACACAATTACAATCTCCCGAGGGACGAGAGAAGACGCTGTTTTGGCATTTGATAGTACTTTATATTTGGTTTAAGCTGCCTTTGTTTTTTAGCCATACTGCAACAACAAAGCTTCTACAACTCTTGTTTCTAATAACTCCAACTATTTACAGACTAAATAAAATTGAGCAACCACCAAATAAAACAACTGAAAATCAATGCTCAAAAATTAAATTAACTCTTTATTACGAAAAAGATAATGGTGAAGTCGTGGTCGCCGTGTAGATTAAAGAAAGAAGTGGAGTCACTGATACTATTGGAACTTTAGAATCGTCATTGAAAACAGCTGGTGACCAATTTTTCAACGGTTCATAACCGCGGTCTTAGTTTTCTGAAGATGTAGAGCTAGGGGTCGTTGAGGTTGGTGTTGGAGCTGCAGATGAAGAAGGAGTGGAAGGGGGGAGGGTGGTTGGAGGAGGGAGTGGACCGCCGCAGTATTGGTAGCTGGCCACAGCAATGCCACTAGGGCATCTCGATTCGTAGTCGCCCCAATTGCAATGTATCGCCACATTGGATAAAGCGTCGTTGGCATTATCAGGTACCAAATCCACAGGTGGTACACCGTCTTCATTGGAGACAATCAGCTCAGTCCCCAACAGCTCCAAGCCCTCTCCTGCGCAGTTCTGGAGAAAAAAGTAGCTGAGTTACAAGCTTAATTTCATCCTGGCAGATAAATTTGAATGTAACACAATATTTTTGGTAATTTTAGCCCATCACCCGTTCTGAAATTCAAAATGATTATCCTGATTTACATACTAATAAGAACTCTAAAGAAGTGTGTCAAGACAAGCATACTAGCTTGTAATTCGTCTACTAAATTCCAAAAAAGGAGAAGGAGGAGGTAGAATGAACAAAATACGTGATGCCGTTCAGCCTGTTCTGATAACTTTTGGGTACCTATATTAAGTATCAGCTATCAATGATGCCCTCTCAGTCTGTTTCCTATTATTCAACATAGAAGACCATCTCTGTCTATTTTGAAACATTAAATAAAGAGAGCACAAGAGAGCACTGACACTTAAGATATTAGGAACTTAGAGGAAAGCAATGGAACAAGCCCATATTGCAAACTCAGCAGACACTCTGCCGTGAGTTTGGCGTAACTATTTTTCTACTTGCCACTAATTCTATTACCTCGATATAATGAGGCGGGTACTACAATTTTCCGTGTAAGTTTAAATGTTTGAAAAAGCACGTTACAAAACGTAAGATAATCATGTGGCATGTTTTGAATAGACATTATATGGTTTACTGCAATTTCTTACGTCTGGGAAGCCGATTATCACGTCTGGTCCGCTCAGATTTATTACTGGCAGAGTGATCACGTTCGATCCTGATATGGAGCCTGAAAATAAACAACATTTTACAATCATCTCTTTCCAAAACGAACAGTAAGAAAAAGATAGGGTAGTCTATCGCGCGCGACAGTCTTTTGTTAGCCGTTCTGGATCTGTCAGACCCAACCAGGCATGCACTGGCACAACTATCGATAGACCCTGTTTCTGTGTAATGAATACCATCATTATAAGCTGGGAGACGTCCACTAGTCATTTGCTAAGAATTTCCACGACAATTGGTTTCGTGATATCCCCAGCCAATGGCTTCCCGCGATCCTTACCAGTAAGCTTATTACCTAACTCGCTCGCAATCGCCATCGTGTTCATTTTGACAGTTCTTGTATGAATGTGACAGCTAGCTGATTCCGATGCCGATTGTCAGTCCATACAAACATGAATTGTCAAAATGAACACGATTGCGTTTTTTACGCGGTCGCCACTCTAGAGCCTAACGACATATGAAAGAAAGAAAGAAAGAAAGAAAGAAAACATTTATTGACACAAAACGACACATAAAGAAAAAAAAAAAAAACTAAGTACTTATGTGCCGAAAGTGCCAAAAGGGCCACACTGAGCATGTGATGTAATGGCCATCGGTTCTACATACACAAATCACGTCTGTATCCCTTACAGGGTAGACAGAGCCAAAAGTAACAATACGGGGGGTATTGTTGCACAAAAGTTACATATTGTTTTGTTACACGGTAACAGTTTTTTACAACGAGGATGACAAGAAGACCTTGCCAACCTAGGCTGCTACTAGGTCGAGATGAAATTGAAATGCCACTTTAGACACTACGTATTGCTAGTCTAGGAGCAAAGAAAAACAGAATTTACCAGTTGCTCCTCTTCCCGCGAAGATGTTAAAAGCGAGGGAGAGAATCCTAGAAATCTTAAATGCGATTAAAAATACTGACAAATAGTAACAAGGGCTCATTTAATTTACCCCAACCATTTCCTGAAGTATTGAAGATAAGTTTTAAGACACAGTGTAATTTATAATATGTCGTCCCCATTCAGCCCATCAGGGGAATAGGCGAAAGTCTTAGGAATCATGTTATAGGCGATGCGGCTAGCAACCCATCACTATTTTGATTTCCCTTTCCACCTATACGCCCTTAATCAAGCTAAACGTGGCCTTAAGGTTTTTTTTACCTTAGGCTTTGTCTACCCCGTAAGGGATAAAAACGTGATATATGTATGTATGTATGTATTTAATATGTCGTCGAAGAAATACCTTACGCGGTTGACAAAGGCTAAGGTAACTAGACCTAAAAGCTACGTTTAGCAAGATTGTGGGCGTATAAGTGGAAAATGAAATCAAAAAGTGATCGGTTGCTAGCCGCATCCACTTTATCATGATTCCAATGATTTTCGCCCATTTCCTCGGTGAACTTTTGCCATTCGCGCGGGAAGAAAATCAACTGATACATTCTATGTTTTTTCTTTGCTCCCAGACCAGCAAGGAAGTTACCAAGGTAATACGTCCCGTCCAATACCACAGAATGTGCTAAGTTACGTCGTTTGCTTTGGGTCTTCTACGGTATCCTAATTTCTGCTTCGGAATGAGCAATACATACATACATACATACACTAATAACGTTATCCCTTACGGGGTCGACAGAGCCTAAGGTGACAAGACCTAAAGACCACGTTTAGCATGATTGTGGGTGTATGGATGGAAAGGGGAATCAAAACAGTGATGGCTTGCTAGCCACATCGCCTATAACATGATCCCTAAGAGCAATAATGGAAGGAATAGACTTACCAAGAGCTACTGACGCGTCATTACTGTTTCTGCGGTTGGAGGAACGGCGTCCACTTTTGCGGTTGCGATGCTGGCGCGCATCGCAACCAGCAAGCAGCGCTGCGCATGCGACCACCAGGAACAGGCTAGTGAACGACGACATGGCGGAAAGTGATGATGAAGAGTATTACTAAACTACTTATATACTCAAAAGAACCGTCGCTAACAAATCAAATGGCAAAGTTAATAAGTCAAAGGATTAAAGTATCGCTAATTTATATTAATAAGCAATTTAGGATTTCATGCAACGTTTGCAGTGAGTCTAATTGGTGTAAATTGCGTTTTATGGAAAATTGGTCTGAATACTTAATTTAATGCTTGTCGAGATTAATAACAAGGTATAATATGAACGTTCAGGAAGATTCGTGATTTTATGCATTTTAATCTTAATATTACACACTTATAACGATATTAGTAATACCTAGGTTTATTACTTTGATCTTCCACTAATAAGCTTTCATTTTACTATATAAGGCGACACAGCAAAACAGATCGTCTTTACTGCCGTTACTGTTGTGTTCTCTAAAAAAGACCATGTTGCATTTATGTGACCAATATAACCAAGCACATTCGCTCGTACACATTATACGGGATCAGATGTCGTGCTATTTGGCGTTACACAGTGGCCAGACACGGAAGACACCTGACTCGGTGTAAACGTCTTTGAGCGAACGGGTCAAGGTTAAATAGTTTGCCAAACGCAGCGATTGTTTCACGCTGACGCTAGACGCTCGTGACCAAATTCTCTGTCTTTTTCTATTATTACTCTGTACCATTTGACAGAAATGAATGGTACAATAACGAGTTCATTTGAAAATGAAATCGAAAACGAAAAAAGATTTGGCATATAAACACGTGGGTTACTTGATGGTAAGTTAGGAGTACCAGCCATGGACACTCGCAACAGGACAAGGTCTTCAGTGTTGCCTTTGACCGCGCGGAACACCAAATGGCAACACACCTGATCCCGTGTGATGCTTACGACTGAATGGGTCAATTTATAATTGTTTTCTGACTTCCATGCTGGTGTGGGAGCAAAGAAAAACAGAATGTACCAGTTGCTTCTCTTCCCGCGCAGGTGGTAAAAACCCGTCGAGGGAATGAGCGAAAATAGGAATCATGTTATAGGCGATGCGGCTAGCAACCCATCGCTATTTTGATTCCATTTTCCACCTATACCACAATCTTGCTAAACGTGTAGGTCTTGTTACCTTAGGCTTTGTGTACCCCGGAAGGGATAAAGACGTGATTTGTGTGTGTGTGTGTGTGTGTGCTTCTGAGCGTAGCGGTCACATCTCAGACTAGGTTTTTTGGACAATCAAGCGACTGAATCCGTCTGATCTATCAACACAGCTCAAACTCCGAACAGACAGATTCCGCTGAAATTCGCACGCAGATGATATTATGACGTGGCCAGCTAAGAAAGGATTTTGCAACAGGATTTAGATTAAGATAGTTTAAGGGCTCTCGCAAGTTTGTGTCAAGTTCTTGGTTTTTTTTTTATTAGAGATTTGACATTGGAGCAGGGGGTAGGGTACATAGTACACGTTACCTATGAGGAGATTTTTTCACAGAGCCAGATTAACGTGAAAGCCTCTAAATTTCTACACGACACTGAAAATTAAATTAAAGGTATGACCGGGAATCGAACCCGGATCCTAATCATACCGTGATGCGTGCTAATACCGCTACACCACCTTATCTGTTCTATGTGTTCTAATTTTCAGTATCGTGTAGAAATTTAATTTCCAACGTGAAAAACTGTAAAAAAAATTAGAAGTAAAAATCTTGATTCATTTGATAGTAGTAAGGGTATAAAGAGTATTTGTATTGTATTGTATTGTATTGTAAGGGGTGAATTTTGAACTAGAAACCAAAAACGGAGGTTTTTTTTTATATAAGAGGGGGCAAACGAGCAGACGGGTCACCTGATGGAAAGCAATCACCGTCGCCCAGGGACACCTGCAAGACCTGAGGAATCACAAGTGCGTTGCCGGCCCTTTGAGGAATAGGAAGGCTCGCTTTTTAAAGATCCCTGAATTGTACCGCTCAGGGAATGCTGCAGCAGGAAGTTGGTTCCAGATCTTTAAAAAAAAGGCTTTTACACGGGGCACATTAAGGTCAAAAGCTAGTAGAGTAAACAAAAAGGGACAAGACTGTTTCCAGTAGTTACAAAAGTTACAATATAAATCATAAAGTAACTTTGCAACTACAGCCTAGTTATCTCAAGTATAATTCTAATGGAAGCAGAGCTCTAAGCGATTTTCACAGAACGTAACATATTCCACGTGTGATAATCATAAATCAGGCATGAAATATGAACGTTATTGATACAAATGATCGATCAGTGCATTCGTTTTACTTAACCGCGTTGGTTTTGGTATACAGTGTTTAAATGTATGACGGGGTACGGCGGTGTCAGTCCCCACCATGTCGTCGTTCACTAGCCTGCTGCTAATCGTCGCCTGCGCAGCGCTGCTGAACGCTGGCTGCGAAGCACGGAAACGCTCCAATCGAAGAAACAACAACGATGCACAAATTACCCTAGGTTTGTTTGAATGTCATGATTGTAACAAGCGTTTATTTGCACACACACACAAATGACGTCTTTATCTCTTACGGGGTAGACAGAGCCTAAGGTAACAGATACAGGCCACATGTAGCAAGATTGTGGGCGTATAGGTGAAAAATGATATCAAAATACTGATGGGTTGCTAGTGTCATCGCCTATAACATGATTCCTATGAATTTCGCCCATTGCCTCGACGGGCTCTTAGCATCTGGGCGGGTAGAGAAGCAACTGGTATATTCTATGTTTTTTCTTTGCTCCCGGACCAGTATGGAAGAAGCTTTTATTTGGGGTGCGTAACGATGGCTATAAATTTTTTTGGTATAATATTAGTAGCAATAACGCTAATTTGATATAATTATTAAATCATATAACAACACTTAATATATTTACATATGACATAATTATCATTTCTTATAATGATCATTATTTGATATAATATCATTTAATATAACATTATTTAAGTATAATGCTTATTTCCTATAATGAACTTATGGTATAACGTTATAATCACAAAACGAACTGCTATCAAAAAGTAGGTTAGGTTAGGTTTGAACTGCGTCCCCCAACAAAAACGAACTGCTATAAAAAAGTTGGTTAAGTTAGGTAAATTCTTGATTGTTATATATTATGATTTGTATATAAAATGAGCGTCATACCATATAATCGTTATAAGAAATAAGCGTTATACCGAACGATAAATATACGAAATAAATGTATACATTTTAAAATTATACCAAACGTTTATTATACACAATGAGTGATTATACCCTTTGAAATTATATCAAATGTTGATATATCGATAGAAAATATATTAAATATTTATATATCGATCATTACACACCCTTTTATTTGACTTGGTATGTATCGTGTCCGGGTGGAATCTTGCGACTCAATTTTGAAGCAGATATCTTCAGACGATTGAGCTGAAATTTTAGATATTTCTCTAAGAGATGACCAAATCAATAAGCATTAGAATTCTGGTGGCCCAGCCAGGCTCGTCTCCGCAAGAGGGAATTCTTCAACGGTTGGTTTGATTGACTTAAAATTTGGTACACATATGTAAGACGGATGACAATGCCAGTACAGTCAGCGAAAAAAACGCAAGCTGAAGGATCACTTATTGACACTCCAAAAATCCTTACAATATAGTCCTCCAGCTTTTTGCACATTGATATGCCAGCCTTTTGATTTTAAACAATTTAGTTTTCCCTCCTTTTTATTTCTTGTTTATTGTCAACTGTTTAATTAATTTATGAATTTCTTTGTTTACGTAAAAGCTTATGGATTATGTAGTATATTTTATCTGTGTATCGTTTTGTGAGTCACAGACGGTTCTGGTTGAAAATCAGTGCTGCAGGTCTAACACCTCAGCGTAACGCTGAGCCAGCGACCGTTTCACTTTTGCGAAGACTTACACAACCCTGATCTATTTTTCATGTCTGTGTTTTTTGTGTGTCTTGCAAAAAGGAATAAATGTCTTGTTTCTTCTATTTTTAGGTTCCGTGAGTGGCAGTGACATAGTACCTTTGCCGGTGCTTCAGATCCGTGGGCACGACGTTATTATAGGCTTCCCAGATGTAAGAAGTTATTTTCGTAGTTTTATCACAGCAGCATCTCATTTGGCGGTGTGTCAGCCACGTCCGTTTTTACAACTTTTATTTAACTAGCAATGTAATTTACAGTAAGGGAATTGTATTCAGTCGCGTGCACATCATTAATACAAAAAGACAGAGGCGATTAATTACTTACGTCCTTTTTACCAACTAGACAACAAAATAAACAAGCAGCACTTTTTCTGCAAAACTCTGTGCACGCCACTGATTATCCACCACAAACCACCGAAAAAACATGCTGACTGCCTTTTGTTTTTTTTCGACTTCGATTTTGAATTTCGCTATTATTGCATAATGAATAGTGAAATTGTGCCTTGGCACTCACCATAAATGTAATACATTTGGGCATATTCTATCAGTGTGTATTATGTTCGAAGCAGTATTAAAGTAAAAAACTTCAACACAACGATCTAAACGCAAAATTAACCATTCATTACGCAATAATAATAGCGAAATTCAAAATCAAATTCGAAAAAAAAAACAAAAGGCATTGGCATGTTTTTTAAATTTGGAATTATTTAAATGCCATTTGCATTTAAATAAGTGGCCAATAATGTTATTTTTGCAACAAAAAATTTTGAGTTCTACACCCGTGATACAAAAAGTAAATCGGGAAAAATGTGGGTGAGCGTGTATTTTTTTTATTATTTTGTCATTTTGAATTTAAATTCAAAAGGTAATTACCATTTTTAAATTGTCAATAAACCGGCATGTTTTTAAGCTTATTGGCAACTAGGCGGTAGTGTATTTTTTTTTCACCGTGAGAGCTGAAAATTCGATCAATGTACGATTGAAAAGCCAAAAATTAAGTTTGCGATTTTTTTTTTAAAAATCCTATGTAGTCTCACAAAAATTGTAATGCCTATCTGAAAATACAAGTTATCAAGAATATTGAGCAAAAATAATAAAAAAAAAAAGTTAGCTTAAAATGGTGCTATGATCAAAACATTGAATAAGGGTGTTCATTTTCGAAAAAAACCTAAAAGTCCGAATATCTCGGAAACCGTGCAACTTTTACTAAACCTATTTTAGCTTTATTATAACGTCCTAAGTACCCTCTATCCATAGTTCAAGGATTATCCACTCATTACCTAACACCCTGTATAATGTAAATAGCTGTTGCCCGCAACTTCGTCTGCATAGAATTCGTTTATCGCTATCCCGCAGGAATTACGCAATTTTCTGTTATAAAAAGTAGCCTATGTTATTCCAGACTAAAATCTATCTATGTTCCAAATTTCATCTAGATCTGTTCAGTCGTTCTGGCGTGAAAGAGTAACAAACATTGATCCATCCGTCCTTACATTTCTAACATTAGTAAAATAAAAATTGGTCTAGTAGTTTGAAGAGAAGCATTTTTAAATTTGGATTATTTCTTTATTTACGTACTAGCGACCCGCCCCGGCTTCGCACGGTATATTATATGCATGTATTATACATCTATTAAAAAACCGCATCAAAATCCGTTGCGCAGTTTTAAAGATTTAAGCATGCATAGGGACATAGGGACAGAGAAAGCGACTTTGTTTTATACTATGTAGTGATGATGATGATTCGATAAATTTTCTTTTGTTGCATGAATGAAGAACTGCGCGGCAAACGGCAAGATTTTGCAGGGCACTCAAGTCATAGTGAGCAATGTACACAGCGGCACCCCTCCTGTGTTGACGGCTGTCGACATAAACGATCCCAAATCAAACCTGAAGATCCATTGCCCAGTTTTGATTCCATTCGGGTCTAGATGTCCTGGAGGTCTATCTGTCACTAGCTTCCAGGCTTGCGCACAAGACACTGCCTCCACGCTACCAGTTTAAAAGGTCTTCCAGAATGTACAGAATCCGATGACTCTAATTAGTGTAACGTATGAATTGCGAGCGTGTAACGGAGCGTTCTTGCAGCGCGCATTCTGGACGCTCACATGCATTTGCTTGTGTTTAATTTTCACGCCGCATACCCTGCCCCGCTGCACGCCCCGCTCGAGCGTCCACTCAGGCTGTACACTTAGTCAAGATCGATACTTAGTAATAAATAATAAAAAGGTTTCATTTGCAAATATTTGTCAGGGTTTTACATGACTTTTTTTAAAACTACCAGCACTTGGCAAAACCACAGTTTTTTTTTTTCAAAACAACATACACCAATACATATATCACGTCTTTATCCCTTACGGGGTAGACAGAGCCTAAGTAACAAAACCTTAAGGCCACGTTTAGCATGATTAAGGGCGTATAGGTGGAAAGGGAAATCAAAATAGTGATGGGTTCCTAGTCGCATCGCCTATAACATGATTCCTAAGACTTTCGCCCATTCCCTTGATGGGTTTTTACCATCTGTGCAGGAAGAAAATCAACTGGTAAATTCTATGTTTTTTCTTTACTGCCAACCGGCATCGAAGAATCCATAACCTTTCAAAACAATCCATGACCTAATGAAGTTCTAGGTACATAACGAATACTTTAATTTAGAAACACAACAAATATTAAATTGTACATCATGCTTTTTTCTCCAACATCCAGGAAATAAAGTAACATTCAAAAATATTCCATTACTTTTAAAGAGAACTAAATTTACGCAAACGGAAATAAATCAATTAAAAGTGCAAATTATATATATCATATTTGACATAACGGCTGTATAGATATTAATGCCCTCGACTGTAATAAGAAAGCTTTACCCCCTTATTCATAAACGCTCCGTAGGCTTCTGCTAACTTAGCAATCGTTTCTCTTTATCTGTCACTTTGACATTTACCTTTCACAGATAACAAACGATTGCTAAGTTAGCAGAAGCCTACAGAGCGTTTATGAATAAGGGGGTTAGAGTTTCCACTGGTCGGGGTGCGAGTTGGGTGTGGTCAAGAATCAAGAGGTGCGGTTCGCTTTTGGATCCGTCCGGGGGGAAGAGCAGTGCTTGGTCCGGTGCACCCTGGGCATCGGCTAATGATTTCCTGGCAGTTTCTGAGGGTATCATTGACCGTTGGCTAAGAGCCCGACAGGGGGGAGGGGGGGTCTTTGACCATTACCGTACAACGTTGCCGACATTTCGTCACAAGATTTTTTAATAGTACATTACTGCAGAGGCCGTGAAGTAAGGGATTGCTGGACGAGTTTGGGGTAGGTGGCCGAGTCGAAGACGAGGCCAGATAGAACGAGTCCTGCAATCCCTGTTCCGGCCAAAGCTTGTATAGTGCTTTTCTCAAACAATGTGAGGAAATATGTTTTCATGTAAATCTCTTTACTTTTTTCCGGTAGCATATTTTGCATAGCTAAATTTGCCTCCTCTTTTAAATGAGGCGGAGTACAGTTCATAAGTTCCCCGTCACTTTAATCACTAGAAGTCATTTTTATTTCTGTTAAATTATAATAACAATCACTACGAAATACGCATAAGCAGAAAAAAAGATTTTCGATTTGCCACCTTTTTTATTTTTTAAATGTACTAATTTGATCCAGCTATTTGAGCACCATGTTTAACCGCACATAAATATAGTACCATAGATTTTTTTTTTATGTCGCAATTATGCTTAGGTACAGATTGTGGTGGTGGTTGGCTGTATGTAATTTTTTCCTTTGCCAATTTAATTTTAGTATAGAAATTTAAAAAATTAGAGCAGCGGACAAAAATGGATTTTCATACTAACTTTTGTGGCCTAAGCCAAGAAGTAATGTAGGGAGCCATAAACGAGAAACTTCATGTCCTCATATCGGGACATTAACGCATACATTTCCGAGCATGTTTGAGAAAATTATATTTTTGTTACTTTGACATTGGCGAAGTTGTCATCGCTGTAACTGGATACGCCACAAATAAAAAGAAGATGTCTCCACGGGTCAAAATAAAAGAAATCGCTTTGGTCTTTCGCTCTGTCGTGAAGTTTGTGACGTGTAGCTTCAGAAGCGACTCAGATCCGCTCGCTTATGACTTACGACAATAAAAAAATGTGTTTTATTAATCCGTGGTTTTCTTTTATTAACCTACTCGCGGCTGCCCGCGACTTTATCCGTGTAGAATTACATTGAAGAACGTTGATAGTTATATTCTACGTTGCGACTCTAGGCAGCGACCTTTGACATGTTTATCACTATCACGCAAGAACTATGCAATTTCGTGAGATAAAAAGTATCCTATGTGTTAATGTAGGGTATCAGCTATCTCTGTTCCAAATTGTGTACAAATCCGTCCAGCCGTTTGCGCGTGAAGAAGTAACAAACGTACACACTCACAAACTTTTGCCCTTTATAATATTAGCGTGATGGCCTCTCAAGCAGTGGGTTCGAATCCCAAGCTCGCGCCTCTGAATTTTTCGAAATGTATGTAAGGATTTACGTTTGAAATTAAGGAAGACTCGTAAGGAAACCTCACTGTATATTGAATGAATTGGTGTTCAAACAGTATCATCGATCAATTTTATTGATTCCTGACACAACGTAGAACGTTCTTACAGTAAACGTCTAATTGCAAGACATGAATATAAAAGTACTTCCATGCTGGTCTGGGAGCAAAGAAAAAACATAGAATGTACCAGTTGCTTCTCTACCCGCGCAGATGGTAAAAGCCCATCGAGGGAATGGGCAAAAATCATAGGAATCATGTTATAGGCGATGAGGCTAGCAACCCATCACTATTTTGATTCCATTTCCCATCTACACGCCCGTAATCTTGCTAAATGTGGCCCGTACCTGTTACCTTAGGCTCTATCTACCCCGTAAAAGATGAAGACGTGACTTGTGTATGTGTATGTGTATGAATATAAAAGAATATACAAAATTTTATAGAAAAGAAAAAAAACATGTCAAATAAACACAAACAACAACAAACAAATCACGTCTTTATCCCTTACAGGTAGACAGAGCCTTAGGTAGCATAACAAGACTTAAAGGTCACGTTTAGCGTGATGGATGGAAAGAGGTCTCAAAATATTGATGGAGCCGCATCGGGTATAACATGATTCCTAAGCTTTTCACCCATTTTCTCGATGGGTTTTTCCATCTGCGCGAGGAGAAACAACTGGTACATTCTAATGTGATATGGCTTCTTTCTGTTAGGAGGAATATTTCTAGGAGGTATGTATGTATTGTGATGATAGATTGAAAATATTCCTGTTATCATTTTATTTCGCAAGTAGGACCAAGTATACTTATTCAAGCATCATTAGATTTTCAACATGAAACTACCGTGAGACTGAATCATAATTACACATAAACGTAAGTGTTCGTTTCGCTGCCGCCAGGGCGAGCGCTCCAGGAAGAAGGACTACGAAATAGTCCGAAACATGTCGAGCATCACTCGACTTTTTATACGTGAGTTATCCGTTTATGGGTAATTATCATCATTAGATTCTTGTTAACTTAACAAAAATAATGTAAAAAAAATACAAAAAGTATACCAAGTAAAATATAATTATAATTATTGTAACCAACACTGCGAAATAAAGGGTCGAGAATTATATATTTACCCCGTTTTACAGTACATTTAACTACAAATATTTGAGCATTTACAAAAAAAAGTCTATCTTGATTATATTTTTCCAAAATGTCAGTATTTTTGGTTCTTCTTACTCAGAATCGTTTACACTGTCGATCCTACATACACAAATACAAATCACGTCTTTACCCCTTACGGGGGTACACAGAGCCTAAGGTGACACTACCTGAAGGCCACGTTTAGCATGATTGTGGCGGTTTAGGTGGAAAGTAATCAAAATAGTGATGGGTTGCTAGCCGCATCGATATAATCCGCGGATACGGATCTGATTACGAATATTTAGTGTCAAGATCCGCGGATACGGATACGGATACGGATCTTTATTTTTTTATTCGATTGGTGTCGGCGCCCGCGACCTTGAAGCGATATGTTGACGAAAGATTCTTTCAGTTATGTAGTATTGGTATGGTAACTTACTGCGACAATTGTTTGCAATATAAAGGTGCCAAATATTTGATTTTAAGAGATAAAAATCGCTAATGGAATTTTATAGTTATTTTAATTTTACCTTTTCACCTGTAAAAGATCCGTAAAAGATCCGCGTGAAAAGTAACGGACACGTATCCGGAACATCACTAGTACGGACGCGTTAAGGCGTAGTTTAAACCAGCCTCACTTTGCCAATCGCAGAACTCCACCTTGAGTTTTTAATTGGTCTGAGCTAGAGCTCAAGTCCTCTGGCTCTAAGAGGAAGCCTGTGTCCAGCAGGGGGATGTGTACGTGCCAAGATAATGATATAAATTTGCCAAGTATGTGGAATATAACCGAGCATTGTTAATTATTAAGTATCGTAAGTACCGCATGAAATTAATTTAATAATCATTTCTAAATGAATATGCATTAAATATGCAATTTTACAGAGCCTGCAATTATATTAACGTACTAATATTGCATGAAATCAAAATTATAATATTACTAGCTTTTGCCCGCGACTTCGTCCGCGCAGATAACGTCAGAGTGACGACGTACCCCATACATCCACGCATGTCTCCAAATATAAGGTTTTTATTTCCTATCCCGTGGGAAATTCGGAAAATCCCTTCTTACGTGATCCTCTAGGAATATTAGCTAGGTACTAATTATGGTCTTAATTATTTACCTCGTGTTTTATCCCGTCGGAAATTTGAAAAATTCCTTTGAGTGCACCTTTATACTAATCAAGGAATAATAATGTAGGTGCCAAATGTAATGTAGCTTTATTGGTACATTTATATTATATATATTTTTCAATCCTGCGGGAAAATCGGGATAAAAAGTATCCTATACCCCTCTCCTGGTTCTAAGTGACCTCCCCAATAATTTTCAGCCAAATCGATTCAGCCGTTCTCGAGTTATAAATAGTGTAACTAACCACAGTCTATTACCGCGACTTTATCTCCTAAGAAAAATAACTAATATAAGATAGTTCTTCAAATTAAAAAAAACCGGGATGGCCAATATGTGAAGCTTGTCTGTTAGTCTTCTTCTTCTTACTTGTGGCGTATCAAGTCGTGATAGCGACGACAACCTCTTTCCCACAGGGGTAGGCAGAGACTACTTTGTTCCACTTGCTACGATCCTGACATACTTCTTTCGCTTCATCCACATTCACCAATCTCTTCCTAACTGCTCGTCGATTTCGGGTACTCCTGACCTGACCTTTTTCCAAAACGTCTCCTATTTGGTCTCGGAACGTCAACACAAACAAAGCTATATACATATATTTAAGAGTAAGTCTGTTATTAATAACTTCTTTTACAATCACGTTCGTGATTTCATGAAATTGTTAGCATTAAATTCGAAGCCATTTTAATGTACAACGCAATTAAACCCTTGTTGACCTGTGTTATCGAATAAATTACACTTGAGATGATTCGTTCTACCCAACTTTATCTAATTTGCTTGGTGACATTAACGAGTTTTGTGCAATATAAAAGCCGCAGTGGACCTGGTCCATCATCACTTCTTGCCATGACGTCTTTCACTAGCCTGCTCCTCGTGGTCACCTGCGCAGCGCTGCTTGTTGGTTGCGAAGCGCGCCAGCACCGCCAGCGCCGTCCCAACCGCAGAAATGCATGGGACGCGTCTATCAGTCTTGGTGAGTTAAATTCCTTTCATTATTACTAGATGTTGCCCTTTCGTTTTCATGAAAGATTTAAGTTACTTAATCCGCGGCCAGAAAACCTTAAGGATTTGTTTTACTTTGGCTTTAGCGTTCCGTCACATTATATATATAAGCTAAAGCAGTAAGGAAACTACTAACAAATCGGTTGAAACGAAACACGCACACAGGCGCGCGCTTTACACGGCCCTCGTCCACTCCGCTCAGGCTCAGGTCCACTCCGGGGCGTGCGTGGTGACACCTTTATGCTCCCACGGCGCCCCTCCAATGGCAGAGAGGGAATACCGGCGGTTTTTTAGTGGGTAGGCCTCCTCCGCTTCCCCCCGCTCGGGGGGGGGGGCGGGGAGGAGAGTCCCACATAACCTCCGCGCCGTCCCCACGGCGCGGTCGTATGCGTAACGCATTTTTCCGCCGCAAAAAAAAAAACAGGCTCAGGTCCGCTTAGGGGCCGTGTAAAGCGCGCGCCTGTGTGCGTGTTTTGTTTCAACCGATTCGTTCGTAGTTTCCTTACTGCTTTATTAGCTTATATATATACTGTGGTTCCGTAGCGTATATCGTAGTCTCTCAACATAAAAGTCTACAATCAGTGTGTTGCCAGTGATGAAAAATGGAACTGAGACGTGGTCTCTTACAATGGGCCTAACATTAAGTCACTTGAGGGCAATGGAAAGAGCGATCTTTGGAGCGTATCTGGTTAGGGAATAGATAAGCGTTGGTAGATTATGAAATTGTTCCCTGTTTAGGATGTTCACGATTTTCGGAATTTTCCCAATTTCGATTTTACCCCAAAGCACTTTACATCCCGCTTCTGGCCACAGGTCTCTCTGAATGAAGGCTATTAGTTCCCATATGGGTCTAGTGTGGATCGGAAACTTCAAATACCATTGTACTGACCATACACATTCTTTCCAGGGAGCATACAAGGATCTGACGTAAAACCTTTGGAAGTACTTCAAATCAATGGGCCAGATGTGATCATAGGCTTTGCAGATGTAAGAGAAAACTTTACTTTATAATTTACTAGCTGTTCCCTGCGTCTCCGTCTGCGGAGAATTTGTTTATCGCTATTCCAAGGGAACTATGCGATTTTCTGGGGTAAAAAGTAGCCTATGTTTTAATATAGGGTACAAGCTAAAACGTACACACACAATGTGAAATTCACATCCTACTAGTATTAAAAATGCGAAAGTTTGTGGGATGTGAGTGAGTGAGTGTGTATGTTTGTTCCTTTTTCACGCTGAAACGACGGGACGGATATGAATCAAATTTGGAACGGAAATAGCTGGTGCTCTAGATTAAACCATAGGCTACTTTTTATCCCGAGACATTGCATAGTTTCCCAGGGATAGTGATAAACGTATGCTATGCAGACGAAGTCGCGGGTAACATCTAGTTTACGATATAAGAAGCATTAAAAATATTAGCTTAATCACTAAACAATCAAAACCACATACAAATAAATACAATAAAAACAAAGAATAGTACAAAGGTGAAGATTAAAATTTCATTACATTTACACACGATGTAGAGGATTTTTAAGCTGAGTAATTAATTTAAATGAGTAACAATAACCCCTTTGGTTACAGAATTGCGTTTTGGATAACGGCAAACCCTTGTTGGGTGCTCAAGTTGTCGTCTCTAACAATGACCAAGGACCGCCACCAATACTGGACGCTGACGACCTGGACGATCCTCTATCCAACTTGTCTATATCCTGTGATACTGATGAAAATGGCGTCAGATGCAGTTCTGGAGTAACTATTGTGGCCTACCAGTTCTGTGGACCAGCTCCAACCACCACTCCTCCACCATCAACCACTGCTGCTCCCTCCTCCACTCCTTCGTCGACCACTGCTGCCTCCAGTCCAGCTGACTATCCCTAATTTTTCGGAGTCCATCGGGATGATACGTTTTCAATGTTGAACATGTTTGATTCGGAATTATTTATGTTGGTACAATAAATTAATTTTGGGCTTGAATTTTATTGTTTTGTTTCTTATTTTTAATGAAAATGAAAATGAAAATTTTATTTTGCAAATTGGCCGCCAAGGGCTCTTTTATATGTCTTTTTGAAACTACCAGCGCATTCGGAAAGACCATCATTGCCAAGAAGAATGCGCCACAAGAAACTTGGCAGAAAGTTTTTTTTTTCAAAATAAAATACAGTAAGAATACTTAAATTCTACTTAAATTAAATACATTTATAAAAGGGATGAATAAGGTCCCCGAGCCTTAAATTATATTAATCTATAGTAGAGATGTATAAAGTCTCTACTAGTCAAAACAACAAAATAAAAAAATAAATGAAAAAAATTAAGTTCAGTGGATGTGTAAAACGCCTCCACCGTCAAACAAATTAATTGGAGATGTCTCCAATGTCGAAGAGAAAAAAAAATAAAAATAAAAATTATGAAATATACATTAAATTTCATGTCAAGTAAGTAACCAATAAGCTTTTGGATTCCGAAGGCAAGCAATATTTGGCCTAAGACAATATTATTGTGTAGACTATGCTTACAAAACTGAATTCAAGTTAGACGTTTAGGTCCGGTATTTCGTACTTTTTTGATCCACTAATTCGTTTATTAATACCTATTCTACTCCTGTACTGTGATTTATGCAATCACGAGCACTAAAGAACACTCATAATAAGAATTTGGAGAAGTCTATATTGTCTATTCCCTTTAAAAGCTCTTGTTGGCTTATGTCGCTCTAAAAGTGCTTCATCGTTACTCTGCCAGCCAGAGACTGCTAGACCAAGGCAAAACTTACACGATCAACATTAAATTTACGATGAAAATGCATGACTGCCAACGTAACAAATTATTTCATTCATATGGTTTCTAGGGTTCCGTACCTCAAAAGGAAAAAACGGAACCCTTATAGGATCACTTTGTTGTCCGTCTGTCCGTCCGTCCGTCCGTCTGTCAAGACCCTTTTTCTCAGTAACGCGTGGAGGTATGAAGCTGAAATTTATATCAATTACTCAGGTCTACTGTCCCTTGAAGCTGTGAAAAAATCAAACTTCTAAGCCAACGCAATCAAAAGATACAGCCGTTTATGCCGCAAATTTCCGCAAATTTTCAACTCTCAAGGGAATCAAAACCTACAAGGTAGTTCCCGTGAACGCAGAATCTTGAAATTTGGTATGAAGGTAGGTCTTATAGCACAGATTAAAGAATAATTGCGAAAACCGTAAATGTGTATGTATGTCTGTATATAGCAGTGACCAATATAAAGTAACCCCACACTGCGTACATTTTGCTTTGGAACAGGGCTCTGCTTACACTGGTTTTAGATATTTATAGATAATGATACGGAACCCTCGGTGCGCGAGTCCGACTCGCACTTGTTTGTAGAACTAAAACTTTCTGAGCTAAATGCATAGCTGCCAACATAACAAACAAGATTTTTTAATAACGTCACTGGCAAGTTGATAAACGTTTTGCCTAAATGCGCAAGGAACGCAAGGCTATACAAAAAAGTAAACGTTAGTTAAAAACAAAGTTCTTTCAATTTTGTCGTTTCTCGTTTTCATGTTTCCCGCTCCATCTATGCTGACTTGCATGCTGGTCTGGGAGCAAAGAAAAAACATTTTTTGTACCAGTTGCTTCTCCTCCCGCGCAGATAGTAAAAGCCCATCGAGGGAATGGGCGAAAATCTTAGGAATCATGTTTAAAGGCGATGCGGCTAGCAACCCATCACTATTTTGATTCGATTTTCCACCTATACGCTCACAATCTTGCTAAACATGGCCTGTAGGTCTTGTTACCTTAGGCTCTGTTTAACCCGTAAGGGATATAGACGTGATTTGTGTATGTATGTTTCCCGCTAGTGTCTTGTATGACTTGTTTGTTGTTTATTTAATTATTTTTAAAAAAGCAACTTCACCAGCTTTACCAACAGACTAACCCCCTTATTTATAAACGCTCTATAGGCTTCAGCTAACTTAGCAATCGTTTGTCCTTATCTGTCACTTTGACATATACCTTTCACAGATAAGGACAAACGATTGCTAAGTTAGCAGAAGCCTATAGAGCGTTTATGAATAAGGGGGTAAGACATTATCATGAGCATTATTATGAAGGCTTAAGTCAGTGATTTTTCTTAATACAACTTTGGTTTCAAATAATCACAAAAATACACTCGCTACAGTTATCAAATCGAAGCCTACCCTTTTCCCTGTAATTGTAATTTTTACGGTTAGCTCAAATTCTCAACGGTACCAAAAACCAGAACACTCGGAAAAATCTGGAAAGTAAAGCTAAAGCCAAGATTGAACCCCGTTTTTTTTCCGCTGTACCAGCTGTCATATCACTACTATGTGAATTTTGTCACCAAGCGCCATCTGCTGGAAATAATGTGTCTCTCGACAAAGTTACAAACTTCCGTGGAACATCTACTGTTCACCAAGGACGAGAGATGGCGCTGTTTTCAATGATAATGAAAATGATCACATGTCTAATTTTCCACTGCAATGCGTTTATAGATTTACGAAAGAACTAGTCTTCTCACTGGCGTGACTGTGACTGCAGAAGTAGGAGAGGGAGCGGGAGCGCGAGAACAACCGCCTCGCGCCCCCGCTTCCGCGTCAGCCACCCTCCTCCCCTAGTCGTGGCTGCTGGCGGAGGGTTGGGATCCCCTGCTCGCAATTAGAGGCCCACGAGTCTAGGGGGGGGGGGAACAAGTATTTCCGACCTCCCCCTCTTGGCGCAAGAGCCCCAGTACATAGGCTGGGGCGGGTGGTGGTCATACACGGTGACACCCTCATGCTCACGCGGCGCCGCCCAATGGGTGCGAGGGAATACCGGTGGGTTTTTAGTGGGTATTCCTCCACTGCCTATTTCCACTCAGGGGGAAGGGGAGGAGAGTTCCACATAACTTCCGCGCCGTCGACGGCGCGTCGTATGCGTAACGATTTTCCAATAGAAAAAAGAAGGGTTGTCTCGCCATTTCCGCCTCGGCCTGTCTTGCTGCCGGTAACTGTCAGGTGGTACCCACCATGCGGTAAAGTATGGCCATCTTTGTGGATGCATTCGGCAGATTATCACCCCGCCATTTAAGCTAGGCGATCGATTTCCGAAGTTAGGTTTGTTTAAATAAATAAAAAATATGTATAAAATATGTTTTATTTGCCAGACAGTACAAACATAATCTAGGATTACTTATGACTACCACAGGTAGCTTAATTTACTTAATACCTGAACAAGTGTCCATCATTCTTCGAGTCAAGACATTTTAACTGCATTCATGTTAAAGCGTATTTTGTAACACAATTATAATACTACTAGCTGTTGCCCGCAACTTTGCATAGAATTTGTTTATCGCTATCCTGCAGGAATTACGCAATTTGTCCGGGATAAAAAGAAGCCTATGTGTTATTCCAGACTATCTATCTATGTTCTAAATTTCATCCAGATCAGTCCAGCCGTTCTGGCGTGAAAGAGTAACAAACATCCATCCATCCATACTAACTTTCGCGTTTATAATGTTAGTAGGAAGTAGGATTATTGCAGTCTGAAAAATGGTAACATTTCTTGAGAGGATATTTTGATATAGTTTGTTGAATCAGGTGTTGCTTTGGGGAGGTCCATTTTAAATATGTACTGAGTTTATTTTATCTTACCTTACTCACCACACCAGTAAAGTCACCAACATAGCTCGAAGAGTACGTACGTTGAAGTGGCAATGGGCAGACCACACCGCTCGTAGAACAAATAACCGTTGGAGAAGAAAAGTTCTCAACTGGCGACAACGAACCTTAAGACACAGTGTTTGCAGGCCTCCCACTAGGTGGACCGACGACATCGTGAGAGTGGCGGGAACCCGGTGGATGCAGGTGGCGAGATGTCGTTCAATATGGCGTTCTAAGAGGACGTCTTCTGGCTGTTGATGATGATGATAATTTAACCTTAATAAAATAATATCAGACGTGTAGTCTCTCCAAAGCCGATTGCAATCTCGATCCTTTGCTATAGTTTTCCAATGCTCACAACTAAATCGAAATTAGCCGAGCTACTTCAGGTATGAAATTAAGAAATTATGTGTTAAGTTAATACATAATAGCAACAAGATGATTTGATTTAGATAAGCAATTTAATTATTAAAAGGTTTGCTAATAGTTCTGTGCAGAAAATAAGATATGGTGGTAAACAGTTCATTAGCATATATGTAATTTCAAATTGCTTGTAAATTATCGATAACACAATTTTTTTCGCATCTACCGTTTTTGAGTATAAAAGGTTCAGTATTGCACTCGATCATCACTTCCCGCCATGTCGTCGTTCACTACCCTGCTTCTCGTCGTCGCCTTCGCAGCGCTGCTTGCTAGTTGCGAAGCGCGCCAGCATCGCAACCGCCAACATGCGCGCCCCAACCGCAGAAACAGCAACGATGTGTCAATTGCCTTGGGTAAGCTTACTATTTTTACATTTCTAACCCCCAACGCAAACAGAGGAGTGTTATAAGTTCGACGTTGCTGTCTGTGTGTGTATGTAAATGTATCTGTCTGAGGCATTGTGTCAAAACCACAGAATGTACCAGTTGCTTTTCCACCCATTTGGTAAAAGCCCATCCAGGAAATAGGCAAAAATTACAGCAATCACGTTGTAGGCGGTGCGGAATCCCATCACTATTTTGATTCAACTTTCCGCCTATTGTATATTGCCCACAATCTGGCAAAACGTGGCCTTTAAATCTTTTTCCGTTAGGCTTTGTCTACCCCGTACGGGATAAAGATTTTAATTGCTTAGATGCCATATTAGTAACAATGAAATACACCAAAAATCTATGTCCAATTCCGTCCCAATGATCTTGCAAGCTTGAGCTAGCAATGAACACGTTTCACAGCCAAACTGGGGGTTTAGGACCTCGATCGATCGAGAAGGATCTAGATCTTTTCCACCATCTTACTCCAATTTACATGCATACATACCATAAATCACGTCTTTATCCCTTACTTGGAAGACAGAGCCTATGGTAACAAGACATAGCATAATTGTGGGAGAATAGGTGCAAAGGGGAGTCAAAATAGTGACGGTTTGTTAGCCGCATCACCTATAACATGATTCCTAAGATTTAAGATTTTCGCCTACTCCCTCGATAAGTTTTGACCATTTGCGCGGGAAGAAAAGCAATTGGTACATTCCGTGTCATTTCCAGCATGGATTGGGCAATGTCTGAGAAAATCACGGGTTTAAGAAACATTTCATCTCAACCTAATAGCAGCCTATGTCGGCAAGGCCCTCTTGCCTTCCTCGTTGTAAAAACAAACTGTTACTGTGTATCGAAACAAAATGGTTGCTCAACATTTTTTTCAGTTGGCCACTGAACGTCTACGATAGTACACGGACTCTTAACTTGACTGGTGTTTTCAGGCTTGCGTGGCCTGTTTCAAAATGCTTGGCGGACCATAACGTGGCCCACGGGCATAGAGTTTACCAGCCTTGTAGTAACACGTATGACGAAATAAAGCTTTTCTTATTCTTATTATTCTGTTCTCAGGTACTATAGAAGGAGATGACATCGTCGAACTACCACTACTTCAAATCAATGGATCTAAAGTGATCCTTGGTGTGCCTGACGTAAGTGAATATTTGTTACTTATAGCATAACTAGCTTTTGAGCTAGCTACTTGGTTCTCTACTCCAGTAAAATTACTGGTACATAGGCTATTTCTATTGCTAATGGAAAAGCAACAATAGAGATCTTTCTCTAGGCAGATGTCATGCCTGTGGATTGAAATCCGAAGGAAGAGAGCTGGAAGTTGTTTTTTCTCAAAAATGTCCGGTAAAGTCGTCATTGTTAACTACATATCAGAACAGGAAGTTAATTGTTGCCGGTCAGTCCAAAATTAAAAAAAAAAAAACATTACTGTCGCGCTAAACTCGACAGTAATGTTGCATACAAATTCCATTACTGTCTAGTTATTAACTTTTTAAAAATGCAAATCACCATTATAAAAGAAAGGCACAAGACTTAAATTATCAAATTAAAAAAAAAAGCTAGTATGACAACGTGTTTATCTGTGTCTGAAATAGCTTAAGGTGTTCTGGGTAGAAAAATACACTCTTCAAATGCCATTGATAGAAAAAGGCGGCAAAGCAAAACAATTTTCACTATTTTATTTTCATTTATTTTTGTTGTTGTTATATTTTCGATTTTTGAGAAAAGCACTATACCTACTTGCCTCGGCCAGAATAGCATTGCTGGCTTCGTATTATTAAACGGACTCGCAAGCTCGTCCGTTCAAACCAATACTCAGCCAGCAATTGCCTACTTCCTGGCCTAGACAGTAATGTACTATTATAAATTCATTGGTGCTTACTCGTACGTCGTAGCAGATAATGTAGTTAACGACTAAGTGGCCTTATTGCCACTACACTATCAGAATCTTGATCCTCTAGCTAAGCAACTCATCTGTAAAGTTGCGGGTGTTCCCGGGTGCTGATGCTCACTATCAGGTGATCCACTCCCTCTTGCTCTTCTTGCCGTAAAAAAGAACCACATGTCATTGTGTTCAGCATAAAAATAACAGGATACGGCAATTTCAATTTTCAAATTGTAACTTATTTTTACTTATTGTAACTTATTTTAATTGTAAATTGTAATGTAACGTTGATGTTGATGTTGTTGTGGGGACGCCTTGCTGGATCAGGCGGGCTGTCGATCTGCTGTGGCGATCATTCAGCCCAGTTCCCCTTGGTTGGAGCCGCCGGTTACTGTCCCAGCAGCGTTCCCACACAGCAACTCTCCTCGAATCTTCGTATCTTCCTGCCGAACATAAGGACATCTTTGAGTTTGATATCTCTAAGCTCGTCCTTCTCCAGTTCGTCGCTCCCGAATGCTTTGCGCCGCGCTGCCGCGTACATGACGCACTTGGTGAGGACGTGTTTGCTTGTCTCCTCTTTCCCACAGTATGGGCAGGAGGGATCACTTGTTACCTATAATGCTTAAGTGCCTATTTAGAGTATTATGGTATTAACTGGCATCATCACGGTGTAACGTTACCAGTAACATTTTTGTTGTGTTTCATGCTTACAGAACAACTGTGACTATAGTTTGCTCTTGGGGTCTGAAGTGATCGCGACCAACACCAATGGTATTTCACCACCTCAGTTGTCAGCTGTCGACGCTAATGACCCCGCATCGAATATTATTGTAGAGTGTGTTGAAGATGATGGATCCCCGTGCGCTGGCGGTATCTCTGTCGCTATCTACCAGTTCTGTGGCGTTTTTTAAAATGGAATTACTAACCAAACCAAACACCAATGGACAGTAGTACTACATCACCACCAACATCATCGACCCAACCACCATCCTCCTCTTCCTCTGAATGTCAAAAATATTTATAAAGGTTTAAGTCAGTGATTTCTTGGTAAATTGGTTTCGGATTAACGGTTTTCTTCAGTGATTATTTTAAAATAAATTATTTTTTCACCCTTTAACTGTGTTTAATATACATAATAATTCTGTGCATAAATTTGGATGAGTTTGATGTAGTCGAACTGAATAAATAATTATATAAGACAGCTCGTTATAGATTCAACAGGATAAGTGAGCAGAATCCCTTTTTTTAGACCAATTTGACATCTGTTGACAATCCCGAACAAAAATGACGTAGAACCCCTAACAGCTTACTAGGAACTCGTAGCGTTCTCATTGGTTATGTTTGGTGAACTGTCATTTTTGGCAACGCCAAATAGGAAATTAAAACTTTTGCTCAGCTAATCATAGGTATTATCCCTCGCTTGCCAACCCGAACGGAGGCCATGATAATGTTTCTAGAGAACACAAATTCGCGACCATCACCTAATCAAATTATTCATTGATATTAACCAACGAGATAAGCATTTAATATTCCTCGTGGTTCTGATTTCTAAAAGGTTCATACATACCAAAGTCAGTGACTAAGCGGCAAATTTTTTAAACCGTATTCAAATGAAGGAAGTATCTCCATCCGTAATATTGTGATCATTTCATTAGTCCACACAAAACAGTGCGCTTCGTCCTATCCAAAGCGAACTGCTAAATAAAATAGTTCAAAAAACCGGCCAAGTGCAAATTTGGCAAATGAATATAATACCCAGTGTTAGTAGAGCTCTTCCTTCTAAGCAAAATGTAGGTAGTATGAGGTCATTTTACATTGGTTCCTTACATGGACAGACTGACAAAAAAACTGTTTTTATTGTTTGTTGTGTTGTGACAGACAAACAGGTGGACCGAGACGGACGGTCTTAGTAATACGATCATTTTGGGTAGCGAACCCTAAAAACCTAAAATATAATGTTAACAGGAAATTTTCATGACAATACTCATACTCATTACTCATTTATTCGTAATAATAATAGTTATTACATAATCATAATCATAGTGAAGATTTAAATAAGTCAGTTGAGGCTCGGAACGTTTCGGACTTCTCCATAGATCTCCTTCTGGAGCTCTCACCAAAACAGAGGAATGAACACAACTAAAAGCGATGCACAACTACGGCACCTAAGAGCTGTCATCTCGAACAAACAAAAGATAAAACCATTAGAAAAGGTGTTTTCATTCTAAAGTAGCTACTGCCCGCGACTTCATCTGCAGAATTATACAAATAACCCTTCTTGAATCACTCTATCTATCAAAAAAACCTCATCAAAATCCGTTGCGTAGTTTTAAAGATCTAAACATACATAGGGGCAGACACACAGATAGCGGAAAGCGACTTTGTTTTATATTATGCAGTGGTGATTGACAGGCTCCCAAAAAATAGAGGGTACTTCCAGCTGTCGTAGAAATTTGAAGTTTGGTATTGGCAGAGTGCAAAGCGGGTGGAGGGGGTAGCCTAAACGATCACAGCGCTCGCTATGGCTAAAATTGTCATTTTTGTCGCTGACTTGAGCTGTCAAATCCATATTGCAGTAAACATTTTCTAATCGTTTTTGAGATAAAAATATGGTCCTGGTAAGATGTGTTGTTGTGAATTGTAATAACACTAAGAAGAATAGCGACTGTAAATTTTACCAATTTCCAAGACCATGGTGGAAACGAGACCAAAGAAATAAGTGGATATTTGCCGTAAGAAAAAAAAAGTAAGTTACCTAACCTCTAAAATTTCACTGAAAACAACAATTTTAATATTATTGGCAATAATGTTACTGACTACCACTGTCCAAAATTGTGTAATATAGTAAAATAACACAAGATTTCATTAGTATTTTTCACAATATTTACTTACTTCTTGTTTGACAGCGGTGACAAAATTGTACATAATGGCCGCCTATCACGTGGCGCTGTCGTCGCGCACGGTCCCAATATCGGCCATATCTCGCGAAGAACCGACAACCGCTGGGGTAAACGTGTTCTTGAGTGGAGACCGCGACTCGGCAAACGTAGTGTAGGACGCCCTCCGGCCAGGTGGGATGACGATCGGCGAAAGACTGCAGGCAGATGCTGGATGCGTCAAGCTGAAGACAGGGCGCTATGGCGCTCATTAGGGGAGGCCTATGTCCAGCAGTGGACTAACATAGGCTGATGATGATGATGATGATGAAGGTAGCTTTTACAGCATAACTAATGGAATAAATCTAAAAGTATCTATATTTATTATGTTTGTTTGTCGCATGCTGGTCTGGGAGTAAAGAAAAAACATAAAATTTACCAGTTGCTTCTCTTCCCGCGCAGATGGTAAAAGCCCATCGAGGGAATGGGCAAAAGTCTTTGGAATCATGTTATAGACGATGCGGCTAGCAACCCATCACTATTTTGATTTCCCTTTCAAACTATACGCCCTTAATCATGCTAAACGTGGCCTTAAGGTTTTGTTACCTTAGGCTCTGTCTACCCCGTAAGGGATATAAACGTTATATAATGTATGTATGTATGTTCTTCCATGTCAATAACTAACTCAAAATGACCTTACACTGGCCAAAGTTGCCTCAGGAGCAGGGCTCTTCTAAGACAGTAATTCCTAATTCACTTTCCGAATTCGTACGAAACCCTCGGTATGTGAGTCCGATTCGCACTTGCCTCATTTTTAATGAACAAAATTATCTTACTACTCGGCGACCACTTCCGCGTAAAGGACACTTTGTGATCACAGAGTAGCAAAGTAAGTGTTTTTGTACATAAATATAACTTCTTTCAGTAAAGTGATTCAACCAGTCGAGCAAATCACAATCTTGTTCGCCATTTTTTTTTCAATAGTGTGATAAACGAATGGGCTGGCGTGAAAAAGGATAATAGTAAATTTCTAAATGTCAGTGAAAATTGGAACACATAGAAAAATCCGAGAAGTAAAGCTATGGCCGGGAATCGAACCCGGATCCTCGTCATTCCGTGACGCGTGCTATACCCCAACACCACCCATAGCATAATAATAGTGATTGATTAGGATATAAAAAACCGGCCAAGTTCGAGGCTGACTCGCGCACTGAGGATCCCGTACGAATTCGGCAAGTGAATATAAAATCCAGTGTTAGAAGAGCCCTACCTCCAAAGCAAAATGTATGCAGTGGGAGATTATTTTATATTGGTTTATTGGATAGACAGACAGACATGAAAAACATCCTTTTTTTAGTATTTGTTGTTATAGCAGCAACAGAAATACAACACCTGTGAAAATTTTAACTGTCTAGCTATCGCGGTTCATAAGAAACAGCCTGGTAACCTAGACACTAGCCTAGCACTAGACTAGCCTTTTTTTTTCACGTGTGGAAAATGCGCCTTATGCATCTCCGTGCTCGGGGCAGCACGAACAGAGGTATGACGGGCTCTCCAACTCGCCGCTGCCTTCCCCATGGAAGGAGGGGAGTGGCCTACCGTCTAAAAACACACACGTTCCCTCCAGGCCTTGAACTGCGGGCGTTGCGGGCGCACTACGGTGACCACCGCAACGTCCACTGGCCGCCCCGGGATGGGGCAGGTGGCAACGGCTCCGTTGAATGCGGGTTCCGGATTCCCCGCCGGTGACCGTTTGTTATTTTTAAAGAGGTTAGCTCCTCGCAGCCCCCTCAGCGGCCCACGTTCCCAGCGAGCACTAGACTAGCCTAGTATAGGCTAGACAGACAGACAGACAGACAGACGGACGGACGAAGTAATAGGGTCCCGTTTTATCCTTTGGGTACGGAACCCTAAAAAGGATGCTTAGTTAGTTTGGTCACGTAGCGAGAATGGATGAAAGAAGATTAACTAAACAGATTCACTGGGTGCGTTGGGTGCGGAAGGCCCAGACGAACGTTCCGAGACGAAATTGGGGACGTTTTGAAATAAGGTCATAACATGAGTACCCTAAACGAAAAGATTGATGAATGTGCATGAAGCGAAAAAGGTGTAATAGTGCCTCCAAACTCACGCCGAGAACCGCCGAGAACACCCGAGAAGCGTGAATGTGGTCGCTTTCTCGCCGTCTCGTTCTCGCGCTCGCCTGTTCTCCGATCGGTGTCGGTATTTTTGCCCGCTTCTCGGGGTTTCTATGAGGAGGTCGCATGAGTATAGATGCCTTCTCGGTTCTCGCGTAATTTCTCGGCAAGACTTCTCGCGTGAGTCTGTAGCCGCTATGAGGATCGTAGTAGTAGAACAAAGTATAGTCTTTGTCTACCCCTGTGGAAAAGTATAAAGAGTGTATGGGTATGTATGTATGTTTGTTTTTCTCCGAGACGAGTATGATGGTAGAAAGAGAGGGTGACATAAGTAGCTTCTTTTATTTTACCTCAATAAAATAACATCCGACGTGTACTCTCTTCAAAGTCGATTCCAATCTCCTTCATTTGATACAAATTTTCAGCACTCAAGACTAAATCCAAATTAGCCGAGGTAGTAATCAGGTATGAAATTGTAAAATATATACATTAGCAACAAGATGATTTGTTTTAGATAAGCCATTAAACGCTATTAAACGGTTCGCTTATAGTTTGGTGCACGAAAAAAGATACGGCGGCACAGTTCATCGCAAACTATGAAATTTCAAATTGCTTATAAAATTATCGATAACACAATTTGTTTCGCTTGACCTTATTTGTATTGCTTCTGACATTTCCGAGTATAAAAGGTTTAGTATTGCACTCGATAATCACTCCCCGCCATGTCGTCGTTCACTAGCCTGTTTTTCGTTGTCGCCTGCGCAGCGCTGCTAAGTGCTGGTTGCGAAGCGCGCCAGCGTCGCAACCGCCAACATGCGCGCCCCAACCGCAGAAACAGCAATGACGCGTCCATTGCCTTGGGTAAGCTTACGCTTTTTCAAAATAGTTATTATATTTTTAAACTTTTCTAACATGCTTCTTTTCCCGCGCAGATGGTTAAAGTCCATCCAGGGTATGGGTGAAAATCATAGCAATCAAGTTACAGGCGATGCGGCTACCAACCCATCACTATTTGGAATCCACTTTCCACCTGTACTATACGCCCACAATCTTGCTAAACGTGGCTTATAGGTATTGTTACCTTAGGCTCTGTCTACCCCGAAAAGGATAAAGATGTGATTTATGAAATCTACATTAAATTTTTACTTCTTAGATTGCATATTACATAGGTACGTAATACATACATAAATCACGTCTTTATCCCTTACGGGGCAGACATAGCTTTAGGTAACAAGACCTTAAGGCCACGTTTAGCATAATGGTGGGCGCATAGGTATAGAGGGGAATTTAAATAGTGATGGGTTGCTAGCCGCATCGCGTATAACATGACTCGTAGGGTGTTCGCTCATTACCTCGATGGGCTTTTACCACTTGCGTTACCACATTTCAATGTCATCTCAACCTAGTGGCAGCCTAGGTTGCCAAGGCCTTTTTGTCTTCCTGGTTGTAAAAGTAAACTGTTTCGTGTAACAAAACAATATGTAACTTTTGGTACACTTTAATATTTACGGTGGAACAAAGTTATTCTTATTTTTATTATTCTGTTCTCAGGTTCTGTAGATGGCTCTGATATTAGAACACTGCCAGTACTTCAAATCAATGGATCTGACGTGATCCTTGGAATGCCAGACGTAAGTTACTCTAAGTTTGATTAGCTTTTTCGCGATGGAAATAAAATCAACACAAGCACACACCTGTCTCCGCAGAAGTAAACTCTTTAATGGTTGCTCCGAGTAGACGTAAGTTACTCTAAGTTTGATTAGCTTTTTCGCGATGGAAATAAAAAACAACACAAGCACACACCTGTCTCCGCAGAAGTAAACTCTTTAATGGTTGCTCCGAGTGACTGTTAATAATGATTGTGGCTGTGTCCATCGCAAACCCGCGTATGTTGTTATAGCGACAACAAAAACCAACCATCTGTGAAAATTTCATCTGGCAGACAGACAGAGAGACAGACGTCTAGTGGAGCCTTAGTAATAGGATGCCGTTTTTACCCTTTGGGTACGAAACCCTACATACATATAAACATACATACATACATATATCACATCTTTATCTCTTACGAGGTAGACAGAGCCTAAGGTAACAAAACCTTAAGGCGTTATATTCTTGATTCTGAAGCAACATGACATCATGGCGGCGTAACGTTAGCAGCATAAAGCAGACCACTTAACCTTGGTTATTTATGGTTAGCATTAACATTTATATTGTGTTTTATGCTTACAGAACTGTGCTTCTGGCGGCGAGCTTCTTTTGGGAACAGCTGTGGTCGTTTCCAACAACAACGGTGGCTTACCACCTCAGTTGACAGCCGCCAACGCTGATGACCCCAAATCGAATTTGGCTATAAGCTGTGCTGTAGATGCTGATGGCTCCCGTTGCTCAGCCGGTATCTCTGTGGCTAGCTACCAGTTCTGCGCACAACCACTCACTGCACCACCGCCGAGCACTACCACACCATCTTCTTCTTCGTCAGAAAACTAAGCATCATTTTAATGGCTAAGTCGGTGATTTGGTAAATTGGTTTCGGATTAGCGGTTTCCACCAGTGATTATTTTCAAATAAATAGTTTTTTGACTCTTTGATTGTGTTTTATGAAATAACATAGCCAACATAGCTTGTTCATACATAAGAAAACAAAAATAATTATTAAGTATAAGGCAAATCCAATCACAAACGTTTTGTTGTTTGGGTATATCGAAAAATTTTATCTTATGATTAGTTATACCGACTTTATCATTATTAATTTTAAATTTTATACATGAAATTGGTTCCTATTAAAGTAGCTCAGCGGTTTTTAGATTTCAAAGATTTTACAAGCTTTTTATTACTTGCAACGTATGTGGTACTGATGGAATCTTGCGACTCAATTTTGAAGCAGATAAATCTTTATCTGATTGAGCTGAAATTTTGCATAGAAACATGACAATACAATAATCTGGTAGTAAAATTCAGGTGGTCCAGAAAGGTCGTCTCCACAGAAGGGAACTCTTCAACGTTTGGTTCGATTCACTTGAAATTTGATATATATGTAGGACGAATGACAATGCATGTACAGTTAGCAAAGAAGCTTGTATCTAAAATGAATTTATAGGTTGAAAGAAAGAAAGAAAAAAATCATTTGTCAATACTAAGTTAAAAATATTAAAAAACATTTACAAGTCTATTAAGTAAAAATAACCCAACCACCACTTCTTCCATGCTGGTCAGTTGCTTCTCTTCCCGCGCAGATGGTAAAAGGCCATCGCGGGAATGAGCGAAAGTCTTAGGAATCATGTTATAGGCGAAACGACTAGCAACTATCACCATTTTCATTTCCCTTTCCAGCTATACGCCCTAATTTATGCTAAACGTGGCCTTAAGGTTTTGTTACCTTAGACGTTGTCTACCCCTTAAGGGATAAAGACGTGATTTTGTATGTATGTAAGTAACCCAACAACCCGCTAAAACATTCTGAGATAATTTTAAGAGACCTGGTACCTATAGCAGAAACTGGCCGAAGTATATGCGGTCATATATGAGAGCGAGCGTACTTACGTAAATATTTGCACGGAACTCTCTGTGCAAAAGTCCCACTCGCTCTTGGCCGGTTTTTTTTTTTTTTGGTATAGTGAATTTAGACCATCATCACTCCCCGCCATGTCATCTTTCTCTAGCCTGCTTTTTGTCGTCGCCTGCACAGCGCTGCTCAATACTGGTTGCGAAGCGCGTCAGCATCGCAACCGCCATTAAGCAACTCAAATCTGTCAGCGAAGACACCACGAATATAAGTCTTTGTGAGTAAATAATAAGGAGCATCAGAGTAGTGAGTAGTGTAGTAGAGAGTAGTGAAGTATTAAAGTGTATAACTACGTAAGTTATGAAAAGGGGGTTGGAATATTCATCCGAATTTTCTTTTCGAACATTACGAATAGATTCTTAGCTATCGTTAGAATACTTCCTGTGTTAACAGAATAAAAAATGTAATATAACTTTGTTTGCAATAAACTAAAATTAACTACTGAATGGATGCGGCTTTCGCCAACTAGGTGTATAATTTGTCATTTTTTTGTGTAAAATGTTTGAAATATAATAATTGTGGGGAGTATCGGGAAAAGTTAAGCTTCCTCGGATTCAAACTTTAATTAATTCAATGCGGAAAAAGTCGCGGGCAACAGCTAGAAACCAATAAGAAAGAAAACTGTGGCAGCCTAGTAGCTAATAGTGGCTATAGTAGCTATCTATCTATGTGTGCAAGCAAACCTAAAAACATCAGTGAAGCAATTCAATGCTGTGTGAAGCTCGAATAGCCGTGTTGGGACTGCAGCCCAAACTTTCTCATCCTGTGGCTATGTCTGTGCGCAGTGATGTGTTTGTTTGTTCGGGAAAAACAATATTATAAACACATAACAATAACTAAACGTGCTATAATAAAGAGAGCTATGCTGGGAGTTTCTTTGCGCGACAGCATCCGAAATACGGAGATTTGCCGAAGAACTGGAGTCACCGACATAGCCCGAAGTGTATGTACATTGAAGTGGCAATGACAATGGTTGGGGAAGACAAGTTCGCGAGAATCAACCATAAACCGGAAGACGGTATGAGGCCTCCCACTAAATGGACCGACGACATCGTGAAAGTTGCGGGAAACGGGTGGATGCAAGTAACGAACTGTCGTTTATTGTAGCGTTCTAAGTGTAACAGAGGACGACTTCGGGCTGATGATGATGATGATGATATTTTCTTAATAAAATAATATCATACGTGTAGTCTCACCAAAGCCGATTGCAATCTCCATCCTTCGACATAGTTATCCAATGCTCACAACTAAATCCAAATTAGCCGAGTTACTAATCAGGTATGGAATTAAAAATATATTTTTTACTGGCTGTTTTTTGCGATTCGCTTGGCACTATCCCGCGGTAACTATGCATTTTTCCGGGGTTAAAACTATCCTATGTCCTTTCCTGGAACTCAAATTATCTGCATACTAAATTTTAACTAAATCGGTCCACCGGTTTAAGCACGAGAAGGTAACAAACAGACAGATATACAGACAGACAGGTAGACAGACAAGAGTTACTTTCGCATTTATAATATTAGTAGAGATTAATACACATTGGTAACAAAATGATTCGTTCTAGATAAACCATTTAGTTATTAAAAGGTTCACTAATTGTTTTATGCTCGAAGAAAGATATGGAGGCACAGTTCATCGCCGTGTATGAAATTTCAAATTGCTTATAATAACACAGTTCGTTTTGCTTGACCTATTATGTATCGCTTCTGCCATTTTTGAGTATAAAAGGTTCAGCATTGCACTCGATCATCACTCCCCGCCATGTCGTCGTTCACTACCCTGCTTCTCGTCGTCGCCTGCGCAGCGCTGCTTGCTGGTTGCGAAGCGCGCCAGCATCGCAACCGCCAACATGCGCGCCCAAGCCGCAGAAACAGCAATGATGCGGCAGTAATTTTGGGCAAGCTACGACTTCATTTTTCTTTTCTTTTTTTTTAATCGCCGACGCAAAAAGAGATGTTATAAGTTTGACATCGATGTGTATGTGTGTGTATATGTCTAGTGGCATCTTGGAAAACAAATAAAATGTACCAGGTTGCTTTTCTTTCCGCGCATATGGTAAAAGCCCTTCCATTGAATAGGCAAGAAATATAGCAATCACATTGTAGGCGATGCGGCTAGCAACCCATCACTATTTTAATTGTACTTTACGCCAATATTGTTTGCCCAGAATCTTGCTACACGTAGCTTTTAATCTTGTTACCTTAGCCTTTGTCAACCGCGTAAGGTATTTACCTATGTACGAATTTTTAAAATGTATTACATTTTCATTTCTTCGACGCTATATTAGTAAGTATAAATTACATTGCTTCTTGAAATTAATCCTCGACACCTCAGGAAATGGTTGAAGTTACTTAAATGAACCCTTATTACTATTTCTCAGTATTTTTTATCGCCTATAAAGTGATTTCTAAGATCGCCAACTCCCTCACTCTATCTTTGCGGAAAGAGAAGCAACTGGTAAATTATATATTTTTCTTTGCTCCTAGACTAGCATTACTATCGTAGTGTCTAAAGTAGCATTTCAATTTCATCTCAACCAAGTTGCAGCTTAGGGTGACAAGGCCTTCTCGTCTAACTCGTTGTTAAAATCAACTGTTACCGTGTAACAAAACAATATTTAATCTTCTTATTATTCTGTTTTCAGGTTCTGTAGGTGGATCTGACATCAAAGAACTGCCAACACTTCGAATCAATGGACCAGAAATAATCCTTGGAATTCCAGATGTAAGTGAATAACCATTATTTATAAGTACGATTAGCTTTCTCGTAATGGAAATAAATAATAACTATTAAAAAGAAAAAATAATGAAAACCCACACCTTCTCCGCAGGAGGGTGAACTGTTTAACGGTTGATCTGATTGACTGTTATTGTAGGTAGTGTGAGTCTTTTTAAATTGGTTATCCACTTACATAGACAGACATAAAAAAGTTCATAATCATTATATCAGCCCTAGAACGAGTTCTGTCGGATATAGACCTCTAGTTGCCTTGGTTGGAAGCAGCTTGCATCCATCGTGAACCCGCGTGTGTTGTTATAGCGGCAACGAAATAGACCATCTGTGAAAATATCAATTGACAGCCAGACAAAAAGACAGTCGGATAGAAAAAGTCTTAGTTATACGGTCCCGTTTTTATCCATTTGGGTGCAGAACCCTAAACACATAATAATCAGCTTAAAAATAACAAGATAAAACAAATACAATTTCTAAATTCTAAAGCAACATGAGATCATGGCGGCGTACCGTTAGCAGCATAAAGCAGACCACCTAACTTTGGTTATTTTCTGTATGGTTAGCAGTAACATTTGTATTGTGTTTTATGCTTACAGAGCTGTGCTCCTGATGGCGAGATTCTAGTTGGAACTCTAGTAATCGTTTCCAACATCGACGGTGGTTTACCACCTCAATTAGTACCCGACGACGCCGATGACCCAGAATCGAATGTGGATATAATCTGTGCTGTAGATCCTGATGGCTCCCGTTGCTCAGCCGGTATCTCTGTGACCATCATCCAGTTCTGCGCACCACCACTCTCCACTACACCACCGCCGACCACTACAACACCATATTTTACAACATTCTTCTAAGCATTAGCATGTTTTAATTTAATACGAAAAGTAACTGAAAATTTAGATAAACAAGTTCCAACAATTGCAGTTTTATTGGACATGAGTAGGGCATTTGATTTTGTAGACCATAAAATTTTATTAAATAAATTATATAGATACGGTTTAAGATGTCTTGCATGGGATTGGATTGCTAGCTATCTAAATAATAGAAAACAGTGCGTGGTAACCACCAAAATCATTGGCCACAGTAAAACAATATATAGATCTAGCTATAAAAATAATTTGTTTGGCGTGCCACAGGGCAGTATACTGGGCCCACTGCTGTTCCTGCTATATATTAATGATTTACCGAACGCTAAAAATCATAATACTATACTGTTCGCGGATGACACTACACTTCTCATTAAGTGTAACAATATAACTACATTTGAAGAACAAATTAATATAGCTTTAAAGGATATAATTGTTTGGTTAGATATTAACAATCTACATATTAATCTCTGTAAAACAAAAATGAAACAATTCAAGAAATACAAAAGTAGACACATTACACTGAATGTTAAATAACTCAAGAGAAGAGGAAGTAAAGTCTGCTGTGTTTTTAGGATTAAATATTGACTGTTATTGTTACTGGAAGAGTCACATCGACAACTTACGTCGCAAGCTGGACCGTTTTGTATACGTGCTGTATCGCGTTCGCAACGTGGTGTCTGAATCAGCTACTCTATCGGCATATCATGGATATGTAGCATCTCTTCTAAGATATGGTCTATTACTGTGGGGAAATTCAGTGGATACAGATATAATTTTCAGAGTCCAAAAGAAATGCTTACGGGCACTATCTGGAGCAGACTTCCTGGAACACTGTAGACCTTTATTTAACCCTCTGCAACTGTGGTGACTTTTTTGGAGCGATTCCACTGATGTGGTGTCTATCAGACCTCATTTTTGATAATTCATTAAAATTTTACTATATTGAAAATTTTAACTATTTTTGTATAAATACGATTATTGCATTTAAGTATGATAGATTATAATAAATTAAAAAAGTGGGTTGGGAAAATGAAACAAACGAGAAACATATACTCAACTTTAATGAGATCAAAAATTCAGTCATCTTGTACTTAGGTACCCTTAAAAAATAAAAATAAAAAAACAATTAAAACTTCGATAAACTTAAGTAACATTTCTTCTTTTAAACATTATATATTGTATGTTTATTTGTGAAAAATAAATCTATTAAATCTAAAGGTACATTATGGCAGAAATCAGTCTTTGAGTTGACGCCTATTTGAGAGATCTGTTTTTACAATTTATGCGTATATGATCTGAGCATTGAAGGCAAATGGCTCTGTTACAAGCACAGTAAGTGAATTTTGTTCAATCTAGCAGGGCATATTATTATGGTGCGTGTTTTGCGTCCAGTCGGACCTGGTGCTGGTTGAAGGGGAGATGCAGGCAAATCGTTTCCCAAATTCTTCTATTAAGTTAATCGCAGCTCTCTTGGTAGTCGTTATAGGTATACACGTTGTCGCAAGCTCGGCAGGACTAATTCTCGTGCCAAAGATTTTAAAAAATTGCCTCTACGTAATTTGGCACCTAAACATCCCTTATACAGCACACATGCGTTAGTTACCACCTAGATCTAAAATCTGGTAAAATATAGTCATGGGCCAAAGACGTGTCTCCAGACTGCTTGAATATATCGAACATTTTTTATCAATTTCGTCCTGTCATTTTCACTCGTAATACAGCCATCACTTACTTTTTGAATCCTCTGCCCGCTACCTGGTTCAGCTGTATCAACCACAAAGTCAGGGTCTTCGTCTGAGCCGTCTACGTCACTAAACTCAACTTTACGTTTAGTTCTTCCAGCCATTGACTTATTTTGTTGATCACTAGCGATCACTGGAAACCCGCGGTGATTTCGTTTTGATGATCTTTACTCCCAGTTGTCGTGATTAGCCATCTAAAATATAATTATTTATGTGGTTAGATCTCTAAGACACTACAGGAACATTAATATTTTAGTGAGCTGAAGTCTGACAGACACCATATAAATATTAATATTTTTATAGGGTGAGGTCTGTCAGACTCAGGACTTGTTGCTGTACTGTACTTACGTCTGTGGGACACCTGCAGCTCGTATTTCCCAGCATTTGCACCGCGTCGCCGCTCGCCGCTAGGGCGGCACTGACCGAAGTGACCGACGCCGCGAGCCATTCGCGGAAGGTACTGAGCGAGACAGAGCTATATCGCGCCACACCATGAAATGGCAACATGAACTTTATTCGGTAATGTCTGATAGACCGCACATCAGTCGCAGAGGGTTAAGCGTAAGAAGATTTTTAACATTACCAGCGATGAACATATATGAGATCTGTACTTTCGTAAAAAAAAATCCATTAATTTTTAAAAACACGACCACAACATCACAAAGAGGTGCATATAGAAATAAATTATGTATGTCCAAGACAAGATTAAAACTAGTAAAAAGAAATGCCTACTGTATGGCAATACAAAAAATATTCAATAAATTAACTGATAATTTTAAGGACTTACCGCTTAATAAATTTAGAAAAATAATGTTTGACCATTTAGTAGATAATAGTTATTACACTTTAGATGAATTTATGATTAATAAAATTGTAACCTATAACTTTAATTCTTAAATTGAATGTATTAAAATGCATGATAGATAAATATATAACATTTGTACACCATTATTATGGTAAAACAAGATTGAACATTAATACACTGTAACATCAGTTTTACTTTTGTTTATGCAAATAAAAATTATCTTATCTTATCTTATCTTATCTTCTACTTTATCAGAAAATTAATCATCATTATAATGGCTAAGTCAGTGATTTGGTAAATTAGTTTCGGATTAGCGGTTTCCATAAGTGATTATTTACAAATAAATTGTTTTTTGACTCTTCGATTGTGTTTTATGAAATTACATAGCTTCTTTATACAAAAAAATACAAAAATTATTATTAAATGTAAGGCAACTGCAATCACAAACGCTTTGTTGTTTGGGTATAACGAAACATTTTATCTTATGAGTTATACAGACTTTATCATCATTAATTTTAAATTTTATACATAAAATAGGTACTAAAGTAGCTCAGCGGTCTTAGATTTCAAAGATTTTACAAGCTTTATATTACTTGCAACGTATGTATGTTGGTACGGGTGGAATCTTGCGACTCAATTTTGTAGCGGATAAATCTTTATCTGATTGAGCTGAAATTTTGCATGCTTGTAAAAGACATGACAATAAATAATCTGGGAGTAAAATTCTGGTGGTCCAGCAAGGTCGTCTCCGCAGGAGGGTTTACATATGTAAGACGAATGACAATGCATGTAAAGTCAACATACAGTCAGCAAAGAAACTTGTATCTAAAATGACGTTTATATGTTAGGTTATTTTATTTAAATTTAGTCTCGCCTTTGACAAGGTTAACTTTGAACATTGATGAATGCATGATATCATTAAATTTGTCAGTACTAATTTAAATTTAATTTTTTAATTCGATAGTTGGTGCTCCAACACCGTGCGATTCAAGCGGTCTTTCTTGCCCCGTACGTGCTAAATTTGGAATGAGCTGGCGGCTGGGATTTTTCCAACTGGCTATGACATGGGTAGCTTTAAGAGGCGAGTGAGATTTCTTGCAAGGCTGGCAACGCGCTAGCAGTCCCATTGGTGCTGTAGTTGTCCATGGGCGGCGGTGATCACTTACCATCAGGTGCACCGCATGCCCATTTGTCGGTTTTAATATAAAAAAAATATATATAATAAAAACATTTACGAGTTTATTAAGTGAAAATAACCCAACAACCACTTCTTCCATGCTGGTCTGGGAGTAAAGAAAAAAACATAAAATGTACCAGTTGCTTCTCCTCCCGCGCAGATGGTAAAAGCCCATCGAGGGAATGGGCGAAAGTCTTAGGAATTATGCTATAGGCGAAACGACTAGCAACCATCACTATTTTCATTTTCCTTTCCAGCTTAATCATTCTAAACGTGGCCTTAAGGTTTTGTTACCTTAAACATTGTCTACCCCGTAAGGGATAAAGACGTGATATATGTATGTATGCATGTATATAACCCAACAACCCGCTGAAATATTCTGGAATATCTTTTAGAGACCTGGTACCTATATTAGAAACTGGGCGGAGTAAATAATTATAGGATTTTACATACAATACAAATGACAAAATATTCTTTATTAAACTAATAAGAACAATTAGATTACAAAAATAGGCAATGGAGATAATAGGCGGTCGTTTGAGAGAAAGACGGAGAGAGGGAAACATTTATCGTACATACCTACCTAAAATTTTGCACGGAACTCTCTCTGCACAAGTCCCACTCGCTCTTGGCCGGATAATGGTATAGTGAATTTAGACCATCATAAATCCCCGCCATGTCGTCTTTCTCTAGCCAGCTTCTTGTCGTCGCCTGCACAGCGCTGCTCAATGCTGGTTGCGAAGCGCGCCAGCATCGCAACCGCCAAAAGCAAATCAACTCTGTCAGCGAAGTAACCACGAATATATAAGTCTTTGTGAGTAAATAATAAAGAGTATCAGAGTCGTGAGTAAATAGTAGAGAGTAGTGAAGTATTAAAGAGTATAACTACGTAATTAAGTTATGAAAAAGGGGTTGGAATATTCGTTCGAATTTTCATTTCGAACATTACTAATAGATTCTTAGCTATCATTAGAATACTTCCTATGTTCACAAAACAAAAAATGTAATATAACTTTGTTTGCAATAAACTAAAATTAACTACTGAACGGATGCGGCTTTCGTTAACGAGGCTTAAAATTTGTTAAGTTTTTGCGTAATTTTTTTGAAATATAATGATTGTTGGGAGTGTCGGGAAAAGTCAAGCTGCCTCGGATACAAGCTTTAATTAATTAAATGCGGAAAAAGTCGCGGGCAACAGTAAGAAACCAATAACAAAGGAAGTTGTTATTTATTACTGGCTGTTGCTCGCGATTCGCTTAGCGCTATCCCGCGGTAACTATGCAAATTTCCGGAGTAAGAACTATCTTGTGTCCTTCTCTGGGACTCAAATTATCTGCATACTAAATTTTAGCTGAATTGGTCTACTGGTTTAAGCATGAGAAGATAACAGACAGACAGACAGACAGACATACATACAGACAGACAGACAGACAGACAGACAGACAGACAGACAGACACACAGACAGATAGACAGACAGAGTTACTTTCGCATTTATAATATTAGTAGAGATTAATACACATTAGCAACAAAATGATTCGTTCTAGATAAGCCATTTAGTTATTAAAAGGTTCGCTAATTGTTTTATGCTCGAAGAAAGATATGGAAGCACAGTTCATCGCCATCTATGAAATTTGAAATTGCTTTTAATAACACAGTTCGTTTTGCTTGACCTTTTATGTATCGCTTCTGTCATTTTTGAGTATAAAAGGTTCAGCATTGCACTCGATCATCACTCCCCGCCATGTCGTCGTTCACTACCCTGCTTCTCGTCGTCGCCTGCGCAGCGCTGCTTGCTGGTTGCGAAGCGCGTCAGCATCGCAACCGCCAACATGCGCGCCCCAGCCGCAGAAACAGCAATGATGCAACAATAATTTTGGGTAAGCTTACGATTAACGAAGCTTACGACATTTTTCTTTTCTTTTCAACTTCAATTTTTTTATTTTTAATTGCCGACGCAAAGAAGAGGTGTTATAAGTTCGACATCGATGTCTGTGTGTGTGTGTGTGTATCTGTCTGGTGGCATCGTGGCAAACAAATATAATGAACCAATTGCTTTTCTTCCTGCGCATAATTATGGTAGCCCATTCAGGGAATGGGAAAGAAATATAGCAATCGCGTTATAGGCGTTGCGGCTAGCAACCCATCACTATTTTGAATGTACTTTCCACCTATACTATACGCCCACAATCTTGCTAAACGTAGCTTTTAGGTCTTGTTACCTTAGCCTTTGTCAACCGCGTAAGATATGTATCTATGTAGGAATTTTTGAAGTGCATTACATTTTCATTTTTTGACGGCATATTAGTAACTTTAAATTACACTGTGTCTTGAAATTAATCTTTCTGATATTATAAAGGCGAAAGTTTGTTAGTGTCAATGTTTGGCCGTTTGTTGCCCTTTAAGGGCAAAACGATTAGGTACAGTCCTGGGGAAGGACAAAGGATAGTTTTTATCCCGAAATATATTTTAGTTCCTGTGGGATAGCGATAAGCAAATCCATCGCAGACGGAGTCGCGGGCAACATCTAGTCTTCAATACTCCATGAAATGGTCGGGGTAAATTAAATGAACCCTTGTTACTAGTTATTAGTACTTTTTTTATCGCATTTAAGATTTCTAAGTTCCTCTCCCTCGCTTTTAACATCTTCGCGGGAAAAAAAGCAACTAGTAAATTCTTTGTTTTCTTTGCTCCTAGACTAGCATTACTAGCGTAGTGTGTAAATTGGCATTTCAATTTCATCTCAACCTAGTGGCAGCCTAGGTTGGCAAGGCCTTCTTGTCTTCCTGGTTGTAAAAATAAACTGTTACCACCTCCTGTAGTCTGTGGGCTGATTATACGCAAAAATCGATCAGCGCCCTAAGTGTACAATATAATAACGGATTCAGGATGCTGCTGGGGCTGCCGCGCTCGTGCAGTGCATCTGGCATGTTCGCGGATGCGCGCGTTGACAGCTTTCATGCCACTGTTCGGAAGCGCGGGCGCAGCAATGCTCCACAGAGTGCGCGCCAGTGCCAACAGCATCCTGAGCGTGGTAGCGGGCAGGCTGGACAGTCGCTATGTACAGAACTGGGCTAATCTGCACCGCTCCTTGACATTTTATGAGCTTAATTAACTAACATAGTGAATAAGTTGTAATACTTACAAAATATGGATCTAAATGTTGTCCGAAATGTTTTTTTTTTAAACCATAATTATGTAACTTGTTGTGCACATTGCAATTGTGTTATTCTTATTCTTATTATTCTGTTTTCAGGTTCTGTAGGTGGATTTGACATCAGAGCACTGCCAATACTTCAACTCGATGGTGATGCTAATAATAATGATATTGATAGCAATACCGGCAATAATAATGATATTAATAGTGTAAATGATAATAGTAATACTAATGACAGTGGAAAAGAAAATGACAATGATAATGATAATGATAATGCTAATGATAATGATAATGATAATGATAATGCTAATGATGATGATAATGATAATGATAATGATAATTAGTTTATTTCCTAAAACATGGTACAAAAGTTGGTCGAATTACAAATACTTCTTTTATGAACAAAAAATATTTACCTTACTACTCCACTACTCACGTGCAAGATAACCAAGCCTGTGCGAAATAATATATATACGTGTGACGTTGGTTTGCATGTGTACACATGTTGCATGTGGTTGCGTCAGTCAGTGTTTTATGTGGCATAGTGCAAGGAAGGATTGCATGAAAATATATTATATTTCGCACAGGGTTATCTTGCACGTGAGTAGCGGAGTAACAAGGTAAAAATTTTTTGTTCATTGAACTGGACCTCCGCAAAGTACCGCCTGATTCGATGAAATAAATAGTTCTTCATATGCTTTCTCTATGGGCGTAGAAATGATAAAATTAAGTACTTGTTATATTATTATTTTAAATTGTTCACAAAAGTATTCGGTAGATATCCATTGTTTATAAATCTTATAATTCATTGTCTAATTATTGGTGCCTGTGTTAATACACATTTGCAATTTAATAATTATACTTTTTTATCACATTTAAAATAATTCGTTTATTTATAATTCAGGATCTCATTAGTTGAATTGAATCACATGTCAAGCAACCAATCAAACATTTTTATCTGAAATTTACTGACGTCTAGTGATTTATGTTATTTGGAATCTTAATTTGCAATTTAATAGCCATGACAATACATTTTTATTAAATATTTTAATTTTTTGTCTGGGTACATGTAGTTAGTTCTATTATATATATATATAAAAATATATATATCTTCCATTTGTTAAAACTTCTTTAGCGGCGTTGAGTTCTCTCGGGATGGGTAAAAAATGTAAACTCGCATCAGATTCTGACGGTCAGGTAAGTGGTCGGAGTGTTGCTCTTCGTAATAATACGTACGTTGATTTCATCGCTCACTCGTACGCTACGTTTGGCCTAGTGGCTTAAGGTGAAGTGTAATAGTGCGTTCTTTCCGGTGACCGCGGTTCGAATCTCGTGAAGGCAGTGTTTTTTTTCTTTTTCTTGCGCGAGTGTGCGTGTACGTAGTTTTCACTTCTACCAGCACTCCCGGAGTGCAACCTGTCCTTTTTTTTGATTTACGAACGACATCATGTAGAGGAAACAGATTCGGGCGTATCCAGACAAACTTAGCTACCTCTTATATATATACAAGCAGGGCAAGGAAATAATTTTTAGGTCTTTGAACATTGGTCTGTAGTTTAAATTGAAAACCCTTGGCCATACCTCTGGTACGGTGGGTCTCAAGGGCGCCATACCACAGCGTAATCACTGCTGCTTGGCAGCTGACCGAGCAAGTTTCCTGTGGCAACCAGATAAATTGGGAGCGGATCAGAATACATAAAGTTTAAAATGTATAATGGGTTAAAATACATAATGGTTCAAAATATATAACGCAATTTTCTGTAAAACTATTAGCTAAATGAACTTTTTTGATATCGTAATCTATAGATTGGTTTAGGTTAGGTTAGGTTTGTTTTATAACAATCCTGTTAATTTGTAACTTTCTGAGAAAATCGCATTATATATTATAAACCATTATGTATTTTAACCCATTATACATTTTAAACTTTATGTATTTTAATACGTACCCGATAAATTTCGGTACAGTACCACACCACTTCCCCTCCCTAGTTACAAATAACAGTAACATATCGCGCTATTAAAGTGTAATGTCTAGTCTGCGAGATGTAAGGCTTGTATTAAATCTGTGGAATGTACAAATTCTGACAACGGCGACAGTTTGACTGAGGGTCTATGGTAAGGGGGAAGAGAGGCAGGAGGCCGTGTAGTATCCAGCACGGCTAGCAAGTAGCAAGATACAGTCTCGTTCTGGAACAAACAGTAAAAAAGACGGTTAGTCTATTTTGCGTGCAGCGGAAATACTAAACAAAACAAATACTCTTTATTGAACACCACAAATCAGTACAAAACAAAACAGAAACAAAGAACAAGATAGAAAATTGGCGGTCTTACCAGACAACGAATAAAAGAAAGGCATAAGTCGGAGACAGTTTAAGTAGGTAGGTGGCGGAAACCAAAAGACAGGAGTAACGCAAGGATAATAAAAACAACAATACTAACATAAATAATAATACATAGCTAAGTAAATGAAATAAAATAATACAATCCTACACACATCCTTAAGTACCTATTACACACACGAGCGTTGTAGGTACACACATAACATTATTGTAAAATACTTTTGGTACTTATAAAAAACGTACATATAACGAAATGTAATAATGAAAAATACGCATGTGTAGTCAAAGGGAAACCGAAATTCGAATCACAAAGTTCGTGTCTGACCGTCCCTTTCAGTCCTCTGTTAATAACTATCAGAGTAAAAGAGATGACACGAAACAAACTTAAAACATCTATTTCTATTAAATTTAGTCTCGCCTTTGACACGGTTCACTTTGAACATTGATCAATGCATGGAATCATTTATCAATACCAAGTTAGATATATTAAAAAACATTTACAAGTCAATTAAGTGAGAGTAACCCAACAACCACTTCTTCCATGCTGGTCTGGGAGTACAGAAATAACATAGAATTTACCAGTTGCTTCTCTTCCCGCACAGATGGTGAAAGCCCATCCAAGGAATGGGCGAAAGTCTTAGGAATCACGTTATAAGCGAAGTGGCTAGCAACCCGCAACTATTTTTATTTCCCTTTCAAGCTATACGCCCTTAATCCTCCTCCTCCTACTTCCTGTAAAATTTGTTTGGAATAAATACTTTTCAATACTAATACTAATCATGCTAAACGTGGCATAATCAGGCATAGAATTAAAAAAGTAAATTACCAGCTGTTGCCCGCAATTTCGTCGACGCAGAATTCACTATGCGCTATCCCGCGGTAACTATGCAACTTTCCGGTGTTAAAACTATCCTATGTGCTGTCCTGGAACTCAAATTATCTGCATACTAAATTTTAACAAAATCGGTCCGCCGGTTTAAGCATGAGAAGGTAACAGACAGACAGACAGACTACCATACAGACAGACATATAGACAGACAGAGTTACTTTCGCATTTATAATATTAGTAGAGATTAATACACATAAGCAACAAAATGATTCGTTCTAGATAAGCCATTTAGTTATTAAAAGGTTCGCTAATTGTTTTAATGCTCGAAGAAAGATATGGAGGCAGAGTTCATCGCCATCTATGAAATTTCAAATTGCTTATAATAACACAGGTCGTTTTGCTTGACCTATATTATGTATCGCTTCTGCCATTTTTGACTATAAAAGGTTCAGCATTGCACTCGATCATCACTCCCCGCCATGTCGTCGTTCACTACACTGCTTCTCGTCGTCGCCTGCGCAGCGCTGCTTGCTGGTTGCGAAGCGCGCCAGCATCGCAACCGCCAACATGCGCACCCCAGCCGCAGAAACAGCAATGATGCATCAATAATTTTGGGTAAGCTTACGATTAACGATGCTTACGATGTTGTTCTTTTCTTTTCAACTTCAATTTTGTGTTATAAGTTCGACGTCGATGTATGTGTGTGTTTCTGTGTATCTGTCTGGTGGCATCTTGGCAAAAAATTAGAATGTACCAGTTGCTTTTTTTCCCGCGCATATGGTAAAAGCCCGTCAAGGGAATGGGCAAGAAATATAGCAATCACGTTTTAGGCGATGCGGCTAGCAACCTTTCACTATTTTGATTGTACTTTACGCAATATTATTAGCTTTTAGGTCTTGTTACTTGAGCCTTCGTCAAATCTATGTGGGATTTTTTTAAATGCATTACATTTAAATTTTTTTGACGGCATATTAGTAACTATAAATTACACAGTGTCTTGAAATTAATCCTCAATACGTCAGGAAATAGTCGGGGTAAATAAAATGAACCCTTTTTACCATTTATTAGTTTTTTTTATAGCATTTTAGATTTCTAAGTTCCTCTCCTTTGCTTTTAACATCTTCGCGGGAAGATAAACAATTGGTAAATTCTATGTTTTTCTTTGCTCCTAGACTAGCAATACTAGCGTGTAGTGTCTACAGTGGTATTTCAACACATCTCGACCTAGTGGCAGTCTATGTTGGCAAGGCCTATCTTCCTAGTTGTAAAAATAAACTGTTACCGCGCAACAAAACTATACGTAACTTTTGTGCACTTTGTATTATTATATTGTGAAATAAAGTTATTCTTATTCTTATTATTCTTTTTTCAGGTTCTGTAGGTGGATTGGACATCAGAGCACTCCCAATACTTCAACTTGATGATTATGATAGTGCTAACGTTAACAATAATGTTAACGGCAATAATAATAATATTAATACTGTAAATGATAATGATAATAGTAATGATAATGAAATTGATAATAGTAATGAAAATAATAATGATAATAGTAATGACAATGAATATGAAAATGATAATAATGATTATGATAATTCGTTTATTTCTTAGAATATGGTACAAAAGTTGGTCGAATTACAAATAGTTCTTCAATGAACAAAAAATATTTACCTCGCTACTCCGCTACTCTCGTGTAAGATAACCAAGCATTGGCGAAATATGTAGACGTGCGACGTTGGTTTGCATGTGTAACAGTTGTGCTCACTAAACTTTGATAAAGATCCTGTAGAGGGATCGAAAAGCGCCAGTCAGTGTTTTATGTGGCAGAGTGGAGGGGGGATTGCATGAAAAACACATATATATCGCACAGGCTTATCTTCCACGTGAGTAGCGGAGTAGCAAGGTTAATATTTTTTGTTCATTGAAATAGACCTCCGCAAAGTAACGCCTATTCAATAAAATAAATAGTTCTTCATAATGCTTTCTCTATGGGCGCAGAAATGAAAATTGGTCTGTGGATTAAATTTAAAACCCCTGACAATACCCCTGGTGGTACGGTGAGTCTGAAGGGCGCCAGACCACAGAAAACCAGATGAATTTCGGTACAGTACCACACCATTTCCCCTCCCTAGTTACAAATAACAGTAACATATCGCGCTATTAAAGTGTAATGTCTAGTCTGCGAGATGTAAGGCTTGTATTAAATCTGTGGAATGTACAAATTCTGACAACGGCGACAGTTTGACTGAGGGTCTATGGTAAGGGGGAAGAGAGGCAGGAGGTCGTGTAGTATGGATCCAGCACGGCTAGCAAGTAGCAAGATACAGTCTCGTTCTGGAACAAACAGTAAAAAAGACGGTTAGTCTATTTTGCGTGCAGCAGAAAATACTAAACAAAACAAATACTCTTTATTGAACACCACAAATCAGTACAAAACAATACAGAAACAAAGAACAAGGTAGACAATGGGCGGTCTTACCAGACAACGAATAAAAGAAAGAAATAAGTCGGAGACAGTTTAAGTAGGTGGTGGTAACCAATAGACAGTAGAAACGCAGGAACAATAAAAATAACAATATTAATACAAATATAATACATACATATACACATCTTAAGTATTACACACACAAGCGTTGTAGGTACACACATAACATTATACAAAATATATATTAGAAAGTAATAACGAAAAAATACGCATGTGTAGTCAAAGGGAAACCGAAATTCGAATCGCAAAGTTCGTGTCTGACCGTCCCTTTCAGTCTTTTGTTAATTACTATCAGAGTGAACGAGATGACACGAAACAAACATAACATTTCTAAATCCTGTTGTTTTGGAGCGCATTCGCGAGGCAGCACAGAGTTGATTACAAAGATCTGACTTGATCATTCATGATGATCACATAATAATTATCATCCATGCTGGTCTGGGAGTAAAGAAAAAACATAGAATTTACCAGTTGCTTCTCTTCCCGCGCAGATGGTATAAGCCCATCGGGCAAAAGTCTTAGGAATGATGTTATAGGCGATGCGGCTAGCATCCGATCACTATTTTGATTTCCCTTTCCACCTATACGTCCTTAATCATGCTAAACGTGGCCTTATTACTTACTTACTTTCCTAAATTATAAATGGTTGGTTAAGTGTGAATAAGAGGTACGACCGCTTAACTCTTATCCTGTCTCTCTGTTTTAGAGGTCGATAACAGTATAATTTCATTCTCTTCATCTCGTTCTAGACGTCTTGGAAATATTGCAACTCAACAGATAAAAGAACAAAGATAATGCTCCAGATGAAGCGAGCAACCTAGTTTAACTTGATTTAAAATAGAAACTAAATTTTATCTTCAACGTTCAACTACCGCGGTATAATAATTCATTACATTCTTTTTTTTAACGTCCTACGCTATTATTATAAGCTTGACGTCGATGTTCTCTCTCTTTCTCTCTCGCTCGCTCTCTGTCTTTGTGTGTGTGTGTGTGTGTGTGTGTGTGTGTGTCTGTGGGATCGTAGGCTTAAAGGAATTGACGGCTTTGGATGCTGGTTTTTCATTCGAAAGCTACTTTTTTTCTGGTGGTTCTTAGCCATGTTGGGTAAAAATTAGCCCAGTAGTTTGAAGAGTATCTGTTTTCTAAAATGATGTAAGGCATTTTCGGGTTTTTTTTTTATTAATGCTTGGAATATATTTTTTAAATGTAATCCTACTAATATTATAAATGTGAAAGTTTGTGAGTATGGATGTTTGGATGTTTGTTACTCTTTCACGCCATAACGGCTGGAGAGATCTGGATGAAATTTAGAACATACATAGATTATAGTCTGGAATAACACATAGGCTACTTTTTATCCCGGAATATGCAGACGAAGTTGCGGGCAACAGCTAGTGTTTTATAAACTACAGCTCATCCCCATTTCATTTGAACCATCAACCTCCTTTCTTATCCGAGATAAAATCACTTGTAACATTTCCAATCGTTCTCTTTGCATCCTGCATGGGAGCGTTTCAAAACAGAAATAAATCCAAACCCAAGCCTCTGTTACAGTACGACGGAGATTTTACAATAAATAAGACCACAGACAATGCGGAGATACTAAAAAAATAGGAAAACTTTCAATTCTCCAGCGTTTGAATCGGGGATGTATTGTCCTCGGCCGCTACCACCGGTAGCAACGGTTTATATTTTTATTAGAACGTTCAGCGAGCCGTCGATAAAAAATATTGTTGCTTCAATCTATTCTGTACTCGAAGACTATGGATTACCCGCCTGATTCACTAGGATAAACATAGCTATAGAAAATTTCTAAACACTGAAAATTAGTACACAGAAAAATCCGAAAATAAAGCTGTGGCCGGGAATCGAACTCCGGATCCTCGTCATTCCGTGACGCGTGATGACGAGGATCCGGATTCGATTCCCGACCATAGCTTTACTTTTCGGATTTTTCTATGTGTTCTAATTTTCAGTGACATTTAGAAATTTTATAACCCTTTTTGTTTTTAAATTTTTTGAAGGTTATTGATGTACACACAGCAAAGCTATTCGGTAAGCAGGATAGATACGGCGCGAGCGTGCGTAGGTGCTTACCTGATTATTTTGCCGTGTGTACAATAAAAATCTATAAAAGGTTAGTTTGGGAAAATGTATGAATGTGGGTACTTTAGATTTATATATGTTTTCAAATCAGTACGACGTCGGTTTGCATGTGTAACAGTTGTGCTCACTAAACTTTGATAATAATCCCGTAGAGGGATCGAAACGCGTCAGTGTTTTTGTGGTGTAAGGGATAATTAAGTTTGTGGGATTTTTATGTGTTTTATGTGGCAGTAGTGTAGTGATTGCATGAAAAACATATATATTTCACACAGGCTTGGTTATCTTGCACGTGAGTAGCGGAGTAGCAAAGTAAATATTTTTTGTTCATTGAAATGGACCTCCGCAAAGTAGCCCCTGATTCCATAAAACATATAATGTACAGTCAAAATCCTAATTACACAAATGAGTTTGTTCCATATAGAAGATAAAACATTTTTTTTATATATATGAATAGGAAGGAAAACGAGCAAGTGGGTCACCTGATGGTAAGTGATCACGGAGGGATTGCAGATGCGTTGCCAACCTAGAGGATTAAGATGAAACGCTCTTGTGCCCGTAATTTCCCTGGCTGTCTTACCCTCCACACCGGAACACAATAATACGGAATATTTGCGTTAGTATGGTACACGTCGAAAAAGACAGATGTGTTGCCACAGTTAGCACTTGTTACCTCTTGGTTATTTCCCCAATCGTATAGGGTTATCAGCTCACATCGTTATCACTCGACCGCCTGCGAGTGTTATTCGTGCGGTGGTACCGCCGCGCCCCGCTGGGAACCAAACCGACTGCCACGCCATTCGTCTTCATTTGTCCCGCAATCGCAACTATCCAGCCATAGACTGAGCTTGCGATTCTTTAGACGTTTATTACCTGTAATTTAATTTCCTGTTTTGTTTTAAGCAAATCATTTCTAACTTTTTTCAATACCAGTACAGTACCAGTTGCTTCTCTACCCGCGCAGATGATAAAAGTCCATCGAGGATATGTCTACCCCGTAAGGGATAAAGGCGGAATGGAACGTAAGAGGGTGTGAAGGTGACGGACGATACTATGAGCGAGATGACGAATATTGGTTTTGAAGAATGAGATGACGTATGTAAGATGCTTAGGATTTAGTTTAGAATCAGTCTGCGGTACGATTTAGATTATATAAAGAACATTAAATAAATATATTTCGGAGGCTAAATTAGCTTTTCTTAGTAATTTAGTCCCATATAAGTTAAAAAATGCTGTCGAAGTATGTCTAGCAAATATAAACTACCAAGATACTGAGGATCTCCTTGCAGGCATACTAATGGTAAAGCGTAGCCACACACACACTCACCTACGCACGCACACACACACACGTGTTTTGAGTACTTCACTCGCGATACAGACCCAGAGTCTAGTGCGAAGGCCGCTGTTTCACTTACCGCATAAAATGTCATCTACCTATCTCTATTTAACAATGAGTCCTTGTCATGCGCTTTATAACTTCTGTGGTGAAATAAAGTTATTCTCATTTTTCTTATCCATAATGTATTTAAAAGTCCTAATGGCTATATAGTGCAGGGGCACGGAACCATTCAAGTCACACTTACACAGAGCCTCTTTTCTATATAGAACGCTACGCACAAGAGCACGAAATCGTCTAAGGACAAGGAAAACGCAGAGTATAATGTAACTAATGTCTTTCTAACCTATTTAAAGCATTTTATTGCTGAGAGGGATTTTTTAGGACGTCACATAAATCGGCTCTAAGAGCTCACGAAGACATTATAATATAACAGTATCTTTTTACATTCACGTAATTATTTTGGGCAGAAAGCAAATAACGCGAAACCATTTTGACTTTGGCTCTATCGCTTGTTTTCTTTTTAACGTGTTCTTGACAAAAATAAAATGAACCGCCTTCAAAATAGCAAAAAAAAAGATGTACACGTCTTTAAAGTAATGCGTACGGGCACCGTGCACGGCAGTGGCGCCATCTAGTGAACCCAACTTTAGGGGAGTTTGTCAAATATAGTGAATGGTCTTTATTACTTTATATAAAATTAAATCAATAAATAATGTATATAGAAATACAATAAATACTATTTTTAGAGGCATTTCTTACAAACAGTAATAGGAAGAATGGAAATGAACAAAAAATATTTACCTTGCTACTCCGCTACTCAATCCACTGCCATGAGTAGCGGAGTAGCGAGGTAAATATTTTTTGTTCATTGAAATGAACCTCCGCAAAGTAACGCCTGATTCAATAAAATAGGAAGAATGGATGTAATTATAAAATAAGTTTCCCCCAACTATGCTATGAAAGGAATAAATCGGTTTCAGCAGAACTCGTTGGGAATGTAGAAATACAAAGAATTAATGGCCATAGTTATTTAATACGAGCCAACATAATTTGCCAAACATCGGTGACCTTTACACCCTATAAAACAAGTTTAGTAATGACCCATTTCCAAAGCAACATTGACAAGTTTCCCCTATAGTTGCACATTTCTGCCACGGCATGCGCTGTGATCGCTTTCTATAACCCACCATCCACTTCACACGTTCCCAATAGACGGCCCGATAGACCTATGTAGATATACTTGAACATTATCTCACAGGCATCCAATTTTATCATACGCGCTGGAGCTACGAAACTGCCTGGTCACACTTTAAAACCAAGGCGTATGGTTAGTAAAGGCAATAAGGGGTTTGGCTTTCCCTTGGATCTGATATCTTTTTACAGTGAAAATGTTTTGAGCTTGTGAGTCTTGGCTGCCAATTTTACATGAAATGTTTTTACACACACACACACACAAATCACGTCTTTATCCCTTACGGGGTAGACAGAGCCTAAGGTAACAGGTAGCTACAGGCCACATTTAGCAAGATTGTGGGCGTATAGGTGGAAAATGGAATCAAAATAGTGATGGGTTGCTAGCCTCATCGCCTATAACATGGTTCCTATTATAATCGCCCATTCCCTCGATGGGCTTTTACCTTCTGCGCGGGTAAAGAAGCAACTGGTACATTCTATGTTTTTTCTTTGCTCCCAGACCAGCATGGAAGATGTTTTTGGTGGGATTATAATTTTTTTAATGTTAAAGTAGCGTGTCGTCAAGATAAACGAGTAATATGGTGGTTGCGGACCGGATGGAACTTGCATAAAGGTCTTACCACCCACAAAGCTACACGAGTTGGTACCGATTGGACCTGTGCCCAGCAGTGGGACTTGTATAGGCTAGAGATGATGATGTAATATTACACACACTACATATTACACACGATTTAAGATGCCTTCGCGGGGCAAGTAGCCAGCCTTTCGGTCACTAATGGCATAAAAAAATCAATGTGCGCTCATAAAACGTACCCGAGTTTATCCTACGTGTTTCGATAAAAGTTTTATGCGGGTAGGCAAGCAATACTTAAGTGCCAGGGATGTATTTATGGCTATCTGCTTCGCGATACCAAATTAGAATTATAACGGTAACGGGTTTCAATGTGGTAAGGACGGAAGGAGAACGAGAATTGGCATTGTTCATTTTTTTTAGTATGCTCCAATTCGAAAACCATTTCGAGGAAAACCATCAATTATCCGATTTATCTTGTCCGATTTCAAAAATACTTTATGATTGCAGATATTTTTGTAAAAGTACTTTGAACCTTTGTTTGACCGATCGACCAGGTTTTTAGACAGAATCCAGCATCGAATGTTTGCCACAAAAATGAAAAAAAAAGTTTGGCTACGACAACTGTCACGTGTCACTGTCAAATCTACAAAACAACAAAGCTACGTAAAAGCATAATATTCAAATTAGTTGCTTGAAATAGTCCATTTTATCAAATAAAGGTGTTAAAAGCACAGCTTAAAAAAAATTAACAATGCCAATTGGTCTCGATACCTCTAAACGCAATTGGAAATAACCTAACCTAAACACTTCATTTCAGATACAAGATGATGTAATTAGAAAATCTCAGCAGTGATTCTAAAATTCCAGGTTCAAATTCTCAACCGTGGCCGTAAATTCGCTTTTTAAATCTTAGATTCCGTTGATCAAACGTTCCTCTGGCAAAAACAAAAAAAACAGTCGTTAAATTCGCTCTCGCATCGTTATGAAGCTAACTTTTAACGAGCTGCGCTCACATTGGCTTCCCACGGGCACTAATCTGTGAACTAGATTCCTGTGGTACCAGCAATAACAGAGCGTGAACAATAAAAAATACCTAGTTTTTGGTACTCACGTTACGTACGACTATATAATGTTTCGTATGAGTTTGGTGATTTATGTTGTGACATTAAATTTATTGTATTTGTATAGTTTTACACACATTCGTTCTTGTTGACTTGATGTTTGAATTGCTTACGCAAATTTTCATGAGAGATGTCTCTCTAGCGTTTGATATAATATTATTATGGTATTTGCTATTAATTGGGGTGCGAGTCGGTTTACCTCCACGTGTGGTCAAGGCTGCGGTTCGTTTTTGGATCCGTCCGGGGGGAAGAGCAGTGCTTGGTCCGGTGCACCCTGGGGATCGGTTAATGATTTCCTGGCAGATTCTGAGGGATATCGTTATCCGTTGGCTAATAGCCCGATAGGGGGGAGGGGTCTTTTGACCGTGTTCTACCGTACAACGTTGCCGACATTTTTGTCACAAGATTTTTGAATACTGTATTATTACTTTGACATTGGCGAAATCATCACATATTGAAAAATAAGAAGAAGGTATTAATTGGTGTTTTTTAATGTGTGAATACTGAAACCGTAGAAAAAGATGTAATAAAAAAATACTGAGGCGTTTTCTCCAAAGCTGTGACTTTCTTCATACCAATTTTTATTCAAGTTCATCCAGCCGTTTTAGCGTAAAAAAGCAACAAATACCTACATACGTAAGATGTTATTTACGTCTACAGAGTCTAAGGTAACAAGACCTACATGCCACGTTTATAGCATGATTGTGGGCGTATAGGTGGAAAGGGAAATAAAAATAGTGATGTTTTTTTAGAAACATACAAAATAAATATACTCACAAACTGTCGTTATTATTATTTGTTTGTATAATTTAATTACGCTGTGTGTACATTTTGTATTGTCATTTTAACGTATGCTCTCACTCTGAAACTAGCACAAAGCAGAAACTAATTCGAATGAGTTTGTTGAAAATTTGATAATTAATGACGCA